>JASVEL010012583.1:0-109233 GCA_032618575.1 Nicotiana noctiflora
TCTCATAAGTTGATTACCAAAGCATTCATAGCTCCGGCTTTCTTGTGGTGCTGAAAACCTGGGCGCTTCTCACGAGAAACATAAACCAGACGAGGAAGTTCATTACCATCTGTATCAAGGCCTCCACTGTGCCCCAAAAAGACCTGTAAGGAGCATGAGCTTCAATCAATTAGGACAACGAAGGAAGGAGCTTGGGCTTCAATCAATCGGAAATGTCAAACAATACCTGGATCATTCCTGGATGATCCCTAGAGTTATTTCCAGGCCAAGGCGTTCCATCTTGCATTGTCCAACCTTCTTCAGGCATTTTTTGTGCTTTCGCAACAAGGGCATTGATCCGAATTTTGAACTCTTCATATTCTCTCTGCAAAGTCAAGATTATCAGATTTGAAGGTTTGCTTGTATTCAATATTCAAATAATCAATAAATTAGTTTCTCTACAGCACCTTGGACTCCAGCTTCTTACAACCACAAAAACTATAGTGTAATATATAAATCTAGAACGTCAGGCTCAAGCAAATGTGAAAGTACACACTAATTACTAAGTTACCAAAGCTTAAATCTCATTCCCTACCTTCATTGCCCTGCGCTCTTTCACAAAAGAAGGCTGAATCTTGTCCTTTAAATAATCTATCTTTTGAGCGAAATAAAACTCGGGGGCCCGAGGCTCAATATTGAACTTCTTGCAGAACGGAACCCATTTCCTTGCAAACTCTGCAGTCTCAGAAAGGGCTTCAAATGTTAGCATTGCTGAACCATCATCTGAAACGTAACATGAGACCTTGTCGACCGGGTAATCCACAGCAAGGATGGACAGCACGGTATTCGCAGTAATCAGAGGAGGTTCTTTCATGGGATCCACTGTACTAACGAAAACATCAATAGGTACTAACTGTGAAGGTTCTCCTTCTCTATCATATCTGACAAAACAAGAAAAAATATATTTGATGTAAATCAAATCTAGTCAAGGAATGGTAACCTCATGCTGATACAGTTTTCACCCCAAGAGTATTTTACCTTAAAGCCAGCCTTTCAAGGTATGTCTCACGATTGATGGGTGACCATTTTGGAAACTGATCCAGAAGCCAGGATAAGGCAAACCAAACTTCACAGATGACCGAGACTAGCCACAGAGGATAGGCATCGTTCACTGGATGAGTTAGACGGTATTGCATGAAAAAGCCCAAGATAATTAACCGCAGTATGATTACGACACGGTATGGGGTAAGGTGGGATGAAGGAATTGGCACCACACGACTAAGAGGTTGACGAGCATCATCAGCCCTGTCCAAGGTGTAACCAGCAATCGTCACATATTTGATTATCTTACTTCTTGCCAGCAAATATTTTACAATGGTGAAACAACAGGATAATAAGCTTAGATGGCCATGAGAAATTCACTAATCAATAAGAAGTTGCTTTGGGATAATTAAAAGGAAAACTGTAAAGCTGTTACCTTTCTCTTTCCGAACTCATAAGTGCATGCAAGAAATTGATAGAGAGAGCAACAAAGTTGCATAATTAGTGGATACTCCAAAAAAAACAATTATTTAAATCTTTCTGGAGAAGAGCTAAATTTTAAACACTTTTTTCTCATTCTTCAGTTATTAGTTATTATATAAGATGCTCACATTTGCAATTCTTCTCCATTTGATCCTGTCCCTTCAATGTCTCCCCCCTTCCCTTCTGTGTATCTATGGTTCATGTGAGTCATATTCTTCTCCTGTTTTAGTTTCCAACCTTCTACCCTCTCCTTCCAATCAACACTTCCGAGCCCATAAGAGTTCAAGTCCTTTGAGGGGTCCACGATCCTTACAGGAACTGGAAAAACATGTAAAATAGTTTAGAAGAAAAAAGAATGATACGATTTCATCAAATGGAGACATTCAAACAAGTTGTACCTGGCAATCTAGGATCAACATAAGGCAACGATGCTTGCTTGTCTCCTGGACCCAGGGGTCCTGACATACTTCTTACAGATTGTGTGTCTGGCGTGGCACTTGGAATCTCGCCAGATACCTAACATCATCAGATATGTTCTCTTAAGTCCAATAAATTTTTAACACTAAGTTCATTAAATCCAATAAATTCATAATTAAAAGAAAACAAAGAACAGGATATAACTATACACTGTTGATGTTGTACTCTTTCCTTCTGCTATTTACATGATAAGAAAAATTACTAAATATAACGATGATTACTCCAGCCTTACTTTGTACCATGTGATCTTTGGTTAATTGAAATGCATGAGTAGCACTAATTCTTAAGATCGTGGCACTGTTTTGACTCCACATGAAAAGTTAACCTATGGTGGATGATGAAGATAATAAAAGAGGCATAGATTCAAAAGCAGAATCTGAAAACAATGTCGTAGCATCTTGATAGAAACTACCATGCACATGACTAATATTTTTTGAGAGCCTTATTTAACATCAGTACATAATATTAGGAGGGAAATGCAACCTAGACACCAGAGCAAGTGAAGCAACATTATATCAAAACTAAAAGGTGAAACTGAACAGCGGCGCCTTGATAGCTTCATGTGTTGTAGTGTTATTTGCCATATTAAAACACATTTGAAGTATGGTAACATAATATATTGTCACTTACAGACTGCCCATTTGTGAGAAGAGGGATTGGGTGCTGAGGGTCATGTCTGGAGGATGAAGACAAAGAAGCATCTTCTCCCTGCCACTGGCGTCTGGCCTTGCTATTGCCTTGGGCATAATTGAACTCATTGTCGATGTCATCAACATCATCTTCATCATCATCTCCATCTACTCGTGGACACCCTAATATTTGCACAACCAATTAACTAATGTTCATCCTAGAAATAGAAATAATAACTCAAATGAAGCAGGAAAAGAATCTTAGACAACTTATTCAGGAAATCTCACCCTTATGTCTCTTGTATCTTGTCTTGCACTGGGGACATGATTGATTTCCATCTTTGCGTTCATACTCGTAACAAGACCGGCAAACAGGAAATGCGCACTCATTACAAGCAACAAAGACATCACCAATGGCATTCAATCCGACAGTATCACCACAAATTTGGCAAATCTGACTGTTCAGAGGCTTAATGGGTTTCGACTGCATTCACAACAATCAATTAAAGCAAACAGGAATGCAATGAATTGAACAATAAGTGCCCACAAACCTGCTCAATTGAACATTAATTGAATTCAGAGGCTGATTTTGGAAGGACAGTTTTCGCAATCAAGTATTAATCAGATTCAACCATTTGGTTATCAGTGTTGTATCAAGTAACCTAAAACTAAGGATAAAGCATGCCTATCTTTCTCCAAAGTTTGCCTTTCTTTCCAGAGAAAATTATGTTGAAACATATAAAAATTGACAGCAAAAAGGTGAAAACCAATGAGATCTATCCTAGCAATGTCAGGCACATTTAGTACACCTTAAATGATCAGAATTGCAACAAAACCAGATCAAGCTCAACTATGAAAAGACCTTATTAAACAACTACTAAACTCAAAAATACATCAATCTCCTACTGAATCACATAGAAAATCCTGATATTGACTTAAAATTCAGTCTACACTTGAACCAAGACTCAATGTGTAACCAAATTCAGGGAAATTTGTGAATCTAAATTCTCAAGAAAACAAATCTGAACACTGACCAAACACCAACAATGCTTCACTGTTACTTCATCAAAAAGAAAACTAATCTGAACACTTCAAATTCAAGATGATCAACTTCTCTATCCTAAATCAGCTCAACGATCCCAACCTTTTACAATATCTCACTGCTACACACTCACACATTAGATCTGAACACCACATTCAATTGAAATTTATCAGAAATCCAGGAACTGAAAAAGCAGAAGGAAAGATCCTAACTCTCACTATTACACATTTACACATTAGATCTAAACGCCACATTAGACTAAAAAGAGAATAAAGAAACAAGTTTTTAACTGAAAATATGAAAAGGGTAGTTTCCAAAAGCATACCCCACTATCAGAGTCATGGCGAATTCGAACCAATTCATTCCTCTTGTGTGATCCAGCAACCATTCCTGCACTTGCCTCCATTTCTCTTTAAGAAGAAGAAACAGAGGGATTTTGGAACTAACTTCTGGGGATTTAATACATGAAAGATCAAGGTGAAATGGAGAAGGATATTTGGGTATGACAGTCAGCTGTGAAGCAGCAGAGCATTTCTTTGCTTCTCTGCCAATCAACTGGTCATCACTACTTGTGATATACACTCACTATGCTTTCTGTTTTATTTATACTAAAACTATTAGTTTTTGTTGGAAGTCTTTATTTTTGTATTACGTTATTATTATGAGGATTTTTAACAGCCTTGATTGGTTCCCTTGAGCCGGCAGGTGTTTTAGCTACAACTTTGTTATAAATTCCCAATTTAATTTAGTTTGAAGATTAAAATATGTTTTACATTAGTTTTTAAAATATATTTTATTTTTTATAAAAAAATATAAAATATGACTTATATCTACAAGTTAAAAACTATCATAAATAACTAACATTACCTTCATCAATGACATTGATTATATTATGAAAAATTATAGTCCTGAACATAAATAAAATTTGGTATAAAATTATTATTTATATAATAAACTACATAATACATTATCATATTATTGTAAAATAATAAATGGTGGGCTCTTTTATAAAATATAAAAGTTTGAGGTAATTTTTTTTTAAATGTAATAGTAATTTGTCAAATATAGATAAAACACAGGTCTTCAATTGGGTTTTGGGTTTTGAAAATTTATCACAATATAAATAAAATTTATGCACAAATATGTATTTGTCAAGAAAAAACCAAATAAATTTTGGCGAAATCTATGACGCTAGATCTTCGACTGGCTGGGAAAGCAAACAAGGTAAAAAGAGGAAAAGAAAAAGAAAAGTTAGCTTTCTGTTTACCATTTCACTAGGAAAAACAAGTTTTGACTGTTTAATATTATTGAGTAAAAATCAGAAAACCAGTATTGTACTAATACATCTTTAATTCACTATTTTAATATCGGGAAAATTTCACATTAGAACAATTGAGTTCCATACTTTTTAATTTTATAGCTCATATTTCAATTTACAATCAACTAACCCAAAAATAATATGATAAGATGCAACATCCAACTCTAATAGGTTCTCAAATCACTATTTAACTTTTAAAAAAGATTCGTCAAACTTCTAAATTAATTTTCGAATAGTAATTGTTACTCAAATATTAATTTAACAAACCAAATTCATTTGAGCGGTGAAAATTAGATTTTTAACAAGCTTAAATATGTGGTTTAAATTTCGAATTTGATTTTGTGAGAAATTTGGAGTGGGTGTCATTTCGACTTGTTAGAAATAGTATAAGGAGGTTGTATATAAAATTTGAAGTCATTTAATGATTAATGGAGATTTGGATTGGTTTAGAACAAACATTACAACTAAAAATCGTGGAAGAAGTTTGTCTACATATGCTTGTATAAAGGTGTATAAAAGTGTATAATAGTGTATAATGTGTGTTTATACACTCAAATACACTATTATACAAGATTATATATAATTATACAAAAAACTAACTTCGTCTTCTTCCTTGCGTTTTTTCTTAAGTTTAACTTAAATCTTGCCCAAATCTACTCCAAATCATTTCAAATTTAAATTTTGAACTCCTTTTGATATTCTCAATCAATTAGAACAACATCCAAAAAAAATAATTTCAAAACCAAATCTTTGAATGGTCTTCAATAGTAGACTGCTACTCTTCAATTTTCTTAGGATAAGCAGAAAATATACTGCCCCTTGAATCATATGTAGAAGATGTGAGAAGAAAAGAGAGAAAACAATGGTTGTGAGAACAAAGAATTAACTTCATAGCTTTAGAAGCAATGGCTATAAGAACACAAATTTTAAATTTGTAAGTTCTTTCAAAATATGTACAATGTGGGCTAGGTAGGGTAAAACTTAAAAATATGGGCTATTTTTTGTTATGGTGTGAAGTCATTTGTATTTTCTTGTAATTCTTTCTATTTTTTATTAAGTTCAAATACTGAATAGTTGTATGAATTGGCTTGTAAAAAGTTTAGTTTTAAGCTAAAAGTTAAAAGCCATAAGTTGGTAATACCCAACTTTTAGCTTTTGGCTTGTTTTTATATTTTTTATGCCTAAAAGTAAGTGCTTTTAAGCATTTTTTTATCCTCGCCAACCACATGATAGAACGAAGAAGCAGCCTTGTGTATAGCAACCTAATAGAAATTTTTGAGTTGACTCCCGGATCCCTAAGCCCATACTTTGCTTTCCTGTCCAGAACTAGAACAAGTACCCCGGCCTCACATCGAACAACACTCAACTTGATCCTTCTTTCTTTTCTCCTTCCACTATTGCCTTGCCACACAATCTAAAAAATGTGTTTAAAATCCAATAACCACTTAAAATAAATCAATCCAAACAAGCAATGAATCTATCTTTTTCATTTGAACGTAACATGACTTCACACCTTAACTAATGGCTCATATTTTAAGTTTTATCCTACCTAGCCCATATTATACATATTTTAAAAGAACTGGTAAATTTAAAATGTGTTGTTACAGTCATTGCTTGTAAAAGCTATGGATTTAAATATGTATTCTCATAACCATTGCTTTCATTCTCTCTTCTTATCACATCTTCTATATATGCTTCAAAGGGCCGAATATTTTCTGCTCTCCCCATGTGTCACCTGGTTGCAATGTAAGAAAATTAAAAAGTAAAAGCCCACCATTGAAGGCCATTCGAAGCTTTGCTTCGGAAAATGTGATTTTTTGAGTTATTAGTTGTTTGAATTGGGTGTTGTTCCAATTGATTGCAAATATCAAAACGAGTTCAAGATTTAAATTCGAAGTGATTTAGAGTAGATTTAAGCTAGATTTGAGTTAAATTTCAGAAAAGATGCAACGAAGAAGACGAAGTCAATTTTTTGTATAATAGTGTATATGAGTGTATAAACACATCTTATACAATATTATACAAATGTTTGTAGACGAACTTCTTCCACGATTTTTAGTTGCAATTCTTGCTCAAAACCATTCCAAATCTTCATTAAATGACTTCAATTTTATATACAATCTCCTTATACTATTTCTAACAAGTTTAAATAATACTCACTCTAAAATTCTCACGAAATTAAATTTGGAATTTATACCCATATATTTAAGCTTATTAAAATCTAATTTTCACTACCCAGGTGGATTTGGTTTGTTGAACTAATATTTGAGTCACAGTTACTGATTCGAAAATTAACTTAAACTTGAGAAATCTTTTTTAAAAATTAAATAATAATTTCGAGAATCTATTGGAGTTGAATGTTGAGTATTAACTTATTATTTTGGTATTTTTACTTCCTATAAAAAAGTTTGATACCTTATTTATTTTAAATAAATACTATCTAAAAAATTATATTTCATAGCTACATTTTGATTTTTATAGCCAAATATTTATTTATGTCATCTCCTACCCTTAAGCCATAAAATGCACTTTGTATTATTTTTCTCTCTCATTCTTTCAATTTTTTCTCCGCCCTCTCTCTATTTTTATTCCATTGAAGAATCTCTCTGTTTCGCCAACGCCAATGGTGATTTCTGTATCTGCCTCTCCACACAATTGTGGCCTTACTGTTAGATTTAGCAGAAGTGTTCATCGCCTCCCAATCCACAATGTTAATTTAATCCCACAACCGTTAAGTTTTAACTGCAAACTCAGCTCTCCTCTCCACTTAACGCCCACTTTTTCAGCCTCCCATAGGTCCTCTACTATCTTCATAAAACCCCAACCTAACAAATGTTTCCTCACCTAGGGTTCTTGATCGAAACGGGAACAATGACATATGGAGTCAGAATCACGTCCCTGTCTACGAGACGACACTAGGGTTGTTCTTGAACAAAGACGACGGAGTTTGGGGTTGAGCAACTTGAAGATTCTGTTACCTTTTTTCTAATTGTATTTCAATGCATCTCGTTATATTTCCATGTATTCATTGTATTCTTTGTCTTTTTTCCCCATAGGATTTCAATATATCCCGTTGTATTCCATGTATTTCATTGTATTCACTATCTCGCTATATTTCATGAATATATTTATATATTTTTAAATTAATATATTTTATGTATTTAAATGTATTATATATGTTCTCTGAAATTTGTATGTTTTTGGGGTATTTTTCGGTTGAGAATCTTTATATAACTGAAAATATAAAATGTGTATGTTATAATTAAGTTTGTTGAGTTATATTGAGAGTCTATTATGTTAATTGATTCATTTTCCCTTTTAAAAATAGTGTAATCTCCTATTTTACGTCGTGAATACGGTTGAATACAATAATCTATCCAGCTGTAATCTCATATTTCACTCCATGAATATAGTCAAATACACTCGAATACAATAATTGATTAGCTGGACTTCCCCGATTCACGCCTATTTTGCTACTGTATTCATGAATACAATAGCTTAAATACATCAAATACATCTTATAACCACATAAAAGGTATCTATAATCCGTAATATAGCAAATGGTATTTATAGATGGCTAATTACTACTAAAAGATAATGTTTTATAAAGATTTCCCTATTATTTTTGGGGTAGTTAGTTGTAAATTGAAACATGAGCTATAAATTTGAAAAGTAGAGAGCCCAGTTACTCTTATGTGAAATTCCTTTTCATTTCTAGGGTATTCATTAGTTGTAGATACTCATAACCAAATTAAGATTAAAAATACTCATGATCGAATTAATATTCTAAATATTAAAAGTTAGTACTTTAAAGGACAACAACAACAACAACAACAACAATAACACATCCATCATAATCACATAAGTAGGATATGAGAAAAACAATACTAGTGTACACAAACTTTATCCCTACCTGACAAGATAAAGATGCTCTTTCCAGTAGACTCTTGGCTCAAGTAATTTAACGGACAAAAACAATATTTGATGTCCAACAACATGAATGTGTCACGACCCGAAATCACATCCACGGGACCGTGACGGCATCTGACATTCAGTTGCTAGGCAAGCCAATATTAGTATACAATCAATTATTTATAAACCAATTTGAAAGCAATATAATAAGAATTAAAGCTAAAAAATTTCAAAATAGATATAATAACTCAAAAATACTGATTAGCCACGGAATCTAGTGTCACAAGTACATGAGCATACTATAAGTGCTATGACCAATGTCTGAATAAAATACAACTATTTCGAAAATATACAAACATTAAAACTAGATAAGGAAGGAGACTTTAGGGACTATAATTGTCGTGCATCTACCTTAAGTCTCTAGATATAGATATGATCTGAGCAAAAACACTGGTAGACATTGTTGGGACCAACACCAAATCTACTTAAGAAGTAAAGGAGTATAGTATGAGTACAATCGACCTAATATACTCTGTAATTCGAGCCTACTCTCGATGAGATAATGACGAGGTTATGACAAGACACCTACTAAAATTCTGTGTAAATACATACATAAAGCAACACAAATAACAAGTAAAACATTTAAAATAATAATGGTAAGGGAACATATAGAAAAGGAGTAAGACCAGAACAGTACATACAAAACACTAAGTATTCTTTTTTCGGATAAACAACTTGTAGACAAGTAAATTTACTAATTCGGATTCAAGTAAAAGCAATGATCATCAAATTACATGGCATCGCCCTACGTACTTTTACTCCCATCCTTACTATATGATATGATAAATGAAATAAATACGGCATCACCCTTCGTGCTTTTACTCTCTTCGTCACATGATATGATAATGATATTAAGACAATCAAGTGCACGACATCACCCTTCGTGCTTTAATCCTTACAATAACTCAATCAATTATAATAATATGTAAATTAAAGCACAACAATACCCTTCGTGTTGTTCGCTCTTCCTCACCAAGCAACAAAAATAATCCAAAGTATCAATGCAAGTCGGGAAGCAAATTTAAACTCCAATCATGGTGTTATGATAAGCGAATTCAACGTCTGACATTCCAACAACTTCAAATTAATCATTAATCACGAAAGCGAACAAACAAAGAACTACAATCTAACTAAAGCACAGAAGGCATGGTAAAAAAAAGTAACATGGTACCATAAATCAATTTTCTCCCACATGCTTTAATACATGGCGACGTATATATACCTTTCACATTGCATATACATCATCTCCTTACGTAATTCACATAGTAAATAGACTACCAAGTCATAATTCACTCAATTCAAAGTTAAACACAATACTTACCTCACTCTGCAACCGATTCAATCAATCAACAACAATCTGCCTTTCGAATAAGCCTCCAAACCAACCGAATCTAGCCAATTGTCGATCAAACAATTCAAAATAAACTTTAGAAAATCCACACGAATGAAAAAGGTTCAATTTTGATCATTTTTAAAGAGTTAATCCCGGACCCGCTTGGCTAAAATCCAAGATTCAGACCAAAATCTGATTACCCATTCACCCCCGAGCTCGGTTATACAATTTATTTCGAAATAGGCCTTAATTTGAGGTATAAATGTCATTTTTACAAAATTCCTAATTTTTACCATAAAATTCAAATTTTAATTTAAAAACTCATGAAAGAATTGATGAAAAATGAATTAGAGTTGCTTGCCGATGAATTTGGGAATAAATAGTTCTCCATAAATTGCCTCTAGAGTGTTTGGGGTTGAGAAATGGTGTTAAATGAGCCAAGTCTCGTTTTCCCCCTCTTTTACCTAGTTGCAAGTGTCGCATTTGTGAACACTTGTTCGCAAGTGTCGCATTTGTGAACACTTGTTCGCAAATGCGATTCCCTCAAATGTGATACATTGATCGCAAACGCGATTAGTGCATTGGACCACCAAACGTCGCAAATGCGAGTAGTCCCCTCATCACAAATGAGAGTTAAGCTTCGCATTTGCAAAGCTGCCAGCCCCTAGCTCCAAGATACAAAAGCGACTCAAGGGTCACAAATGCAAACACCAGTGTCCACAGATGCAATCAGACATTTGCAAAAGCGAAGCACCAACCCACCAGCCCCTGATTGAAAATGTGATCGTTTTACTATTAAAGCGAGCTCGCATGAAAGATCTACAAACTTGTAGAACTAGCAGTTTGCACCAGCAATTTTAAAACCGACCAAACTCATTTGATACTCACCTGAAGCTCTCTCGAGCCCCCCGAGCTCCAAAATGAACATGCATAAAATTGTAATAACATTATACAAACTTACTCGCTACCTCAATTTCATCAAAATAATATCAAATGACAAGAATCGATTATCAAAACTTAAAAGTATTCAAAATAATCTCACACATAATGCACCGAAATGTGTTCGGGTCACCCAGGACCCTAACCAAACGTGTGTACAAGTCCAAAAACAACATATGGACCTACCGAAATCGTCAAAATACTGATCCGAGGTCGTTTACCTATGATGTTGACCATGGTAAATTTTAGCCTTATTTAAATTCAAAATTTATATTTTCTTCAAAATTTGACATAAAAAGCTTTTTGAAAAGTGGCTCAGACCATGCACGTAAATCAATAATATTAAATAAAGCGATGAGAAGTGTCGAAATACAAAAATCAGGGCTAGTACTCAAAACAACTTATCGAATCATCACATTCTCCACATCTAAAAGAAACATTCATCCTCGAACGTACATAGAAAAGCACTTGGATTGGTAAAAGGGTAGGGGTATCTACTCCGCATAACAGAAATCCATAACACATGCATGTAATATGTCCTCCAAGATTTGAATAGTGTGCTCAGACTGTTAATCCGTCTAAGCATGAAACATTATACTCAGTTCGACACGCGTGCTCAACTAACATTGTGTTCCCCAAAATGCAATGTGAGCTACGTGCCTCGGTTAGTAATGATGAAATAGGCATGCCATGCAAGAAAATAATCTCCTAGATGTAAATATAAGCCAAATGCTTTGAAGAATATGATGTCATCGCCGAAATAAAATGTGCAAACTTAGTCAACCGATCCACAATGACCTAGACTACGTCATATTTCTTCATAGTCTATGGTAAGCTTACTAGAAAATCCATAGTAATGTGCTTCCACTTCCACTCCAGTATCTCCAATCTGCGAGTCAATCCACCAGGTTTCTAATGCTCATACTTCATCTATTGATAATTCAAGCACCGCGAGACATAAGTAATAATATCTTTCTTTATTCTTCGCCCCAATAGTGTTGTTTTAAATCACATCTTCGTGACCCTTGGGAAAATGGAATAGCATGAACTGTGGGTTCCTCAAGGATCAACTCTATCAACCTATCAACATTCATAACACAAATATGGTATATTGAAGCTGTATAACACCATAATTACCAAGAACAACCTCCTTGCCACCACCTCGTTACGTTGTATCCTTCAACGCCAACAAGTAAGGATCATCAAACTGGCGAGCCTTGATACGATCCAACAACAATGACTGTGTCACAAAATAATCAAGAACCTGAATAGGCTAGTGGCCTCTCCACTATCGATAAATATGCCAAGTCGTCCATGCTCCCAGCCTTCATACTCAATGCATCTGCCACTATATTGGCCTTCCCCATATGATCTAATATGGTAATATCATAGTCTATTAACAACTCTAACCATCTCCGTTATTGCAAATTAATGTCTTTCTACTTGAACAAGTGCTGGAGACTTTGATGGTCGGTATAGACCTCACATATAATGTCGTATAGATAGTGCTTCCAAATCTTCTATGTGTGAACAATGGCTACCAACTCTAAGTCATGCACATGGTAATTCTTTTCATGAACCTTCAACTACCGAGGCACATATGTAATCACTATACTGTCCTGCATTAATACTAAACCAAGCCCAATACGTGATGCATCACGATACACGATGTAAGATCCCAAGCTTGTAGGAAATACCAACATTGGGATTGTAGTCAATACATACTTTAGCTTCTGAAATCTCATCTCATACTCATCGGACCACCTTAAAAGAGAACCCTTTTGGGTCATCTTGGTCAGTGGAGCTGAGGTAGGTGAAACCCTTTCTAAGAACCGGCGATAATAATATGCCAAACCCATGAAGCTCTTAGTATTTGTATTTGAAGTAGGCCGTGTCCACTTCTTAACTGCCTCAATCTTCTTAGGATCCACCTTAATACCCATAGAAGATACAACATGGACCAAAAAGGCAACTGAGTCCAACTAGAACTAACACTTTAAAAACTTGACATATAATTGATGATCTTTTAAAGTCTGAAGTACAAACCGAAGATGTTGATCATGCTCCCCTCGACTGCATGACTAAATCAAGATACCATTAATGAAGACAATCACAAAAGAATCCAAATAGGTCTTGAACCCGATTCATCAAATCCATAAAGGTTGTTAGGGCATTAGTCAAGAAAAATGATATCATCAAAACTCGTAGTGACCATACCAACTCCGAAAAGTTGTCATAGGGACATATGATGATGTAATCTTCACCTCATCATAGCCAATTCTTAAATCGATCTTTGAAAACACCTTGACACCCTAAAGCTGATTGAATAAGTCATCAATCCTCGACAATGAATACTTGTTCTTAATAGTGACTTTGTTTAGTTTCATATAGTCAACACACATCCTCATAAAGCCGTCTTTCTTCATTACAAACAACACTGGTGCATCCTAGGGTGAGACATTTGGTCTAATGAATACCTTTGTCAAGCTAATCCTGCATTTGCTCATTCAATTCTTTCAACTCAACTAGGTCCATACGATATGGTGGGGGTAGAAATGGGCTGAGTGACTCAGTGCAAAATTCAATATCTCTGTCGAGTAGTATTCCCGCAAAATCAGTAGGATACACCCACTTGAAACTCGCACATAACTGGTACCAAATCTATGGAAGAACCTCTAGACTAGAAACACGGATATAGGCCAAATATGCCAGACACCTCTTCTCGACCATACATCGATCCTTCACATAAGAAATAACTACGCTAGTAGAATGGCCAAGAGTCCCTCTCAACTCCAATCGAGGCAATCCCGACATGTTTAATATTACAGTCTTGGCGTAACTATCCATAATAGCATGATTAGGTGTTGATCAATCTATGCCAAAGAACACATCAAAATCCACTATATCAAGTAATAGAAGGTCTACCCTAGTCTCGTAGCTCATGATAGTGACCAAACAAGCATGATAAACACGGTCTAACACAATCGAATCCCTAATATGTGTAGACTTATAAGCAGTAGCATAAAAGAATCACAAGACATATCCAAATATTAAGCAAAATAGGATGACACATACGAATAAGTGAAACCCGAATCAAATAAAACTGAGACATCTCTATGAAAAATCGGAATAATACCTATTGCATCAATTGACTCTACCTCAGATCTAGCTGAAATCATAAAAATGGGGCTGAGCCCGCCACTCTGACCTCCACCTCTCAGACGGTCTCTCCCTAGCTAGCCTCCACCTCTAATGTCATGACGCCACCTCAGGCTGCCTGAACCTTGCCTCTAGCTACCTAAGCGGGTGATAGAGAAATTAGTGTTGGAACTATTGCACGAGTACCCTATTGTGACATGCTGCTGTATGACTTTTTATAATTTGTGATTTGGGAATCAGAACGGATTTTAATAAGCTCATCTATGGGAATTTGTATGGGTATTTGGGTGCACATGGTATTTTCTATCCTAACATCAATATCAAGAGTAAAGCTTTTTATCCTTCGGGAAGACAGAGATACATGGCATGATTTTGGACCAGCCATACCATTTGGTGATGAAAAGTGGCATGGATAGAATCTTTGGCTTGTAGGGCTCCTTAGATTTGGAATTGGATTTTTAGTGTTTCGGTTAAGTATGGGTCATAAATGGACATGTTGAAATTTGGAAAGATAGTTATGAAGATAGTCCCAACATTCAAGGAAACTTCTACAGTATCCAAATTTGCATGTTAGTACTCCAAGTATCTTGTATCTAGAAGAGAAAGCCGAGCAACAACAGGGTGACCTTTTTTTCTGTGATATGTTAAAGCGATTTGGATAGTACCAAAATGGATATGGGTAAAACCATGATCTCTCCATCGTTTGGAAAAATCATCTAGTATTAGAAAGATAATAAATTGATCCTTTCGAGTGGCAAGAACAGGATGCTGGTCAAGTTTTGAGACAACAACATATTCTTTGACTCATTTGGGTCTGTATTGGACTAAGGAACGAATTTGGGTCCATGGTGCAAATGATTTTTAGCAAAAGCTGAGTAAGGGTTTATAAGGGGTAGTTTAATGGAGGATACTTTCCATTCGTCAAGTAGGATATCAGAGGTAATCATATTTTTTGGATAAGGTTTTATATAGAGTGGGGGACATATTCATTTTTGCAAAGGAAAAGGATGATGGAAATAACTCAAGACATATTTTAGTAAACTATTCCTCCCTCCAAACGGATGGGCTAACTATGATACCACAGCATAAAGAACAGAGCAAGAGACTCAAAAAATACAAACTACATCATATATATGAAAGTTTCCCTACAAAAGAGCTGGCTTCAACAACCGATAAGGGACGCCTTGCCAAGCTACACTAATAGTTAATTTGCTTATTGTCGCAAAAGTTTTTCTACAAAGAAGGATGGCTTCAACAACCCATAAGGGATGTCTTGCCAAGCTACACAACTCAGAAAACTTTTGTACTATAACCAACTTTAGCTATTATAACTCAGAAAACTTTCACACTACAATAAGCTAACTTTATTTGAGTATTCTTGCTCAATTTTCATACATGGACTGGCCTTTCCATCCGTTTGAAAGAAAGAACAAGAGGAAAATTTAGAAAGAACTCATATGTAATATATCACAAAGGTTTAAAAAGGTTACAAGATGATCTTACAACTACTATATGTCATTCTTTATATAGGAATATGAGGTTTACAATACAAACTTTTATTATAAAGTAAACCTATCTTATATGGAAAACCTATCTACAAGTGGGTCCCTTTTTACATGTGAAGGACCTTAGGAAAAGTAACTAAAAAACTCCTTAAAGCATGTGAAAAATTTGAAATATACATGGTATAGCATGTGAATGTATGTGGGAGCATGTGAAAGTAGAGTGTTGTATGTGACGAAGCATGTGGATGCATGTGAAAGTGGTGGCCGAATAGTAATGAAAGATGTGAAATTTTGTCTCAGCATGGGTATATTATTTTTTAGGGGTTTTAGTTAGGTAATGTGGGATTATGGTAGGATTAGAAAGGATTTTTTAAATAATTATCTTTCCTTGATATGGCTTCTAGGCATATTTTCAAAGATATTGTGTAGTAAGGCCTGGAACTTGACGGTTCTTCTTCGTTGTGTTCATTCTCCTTTGGATAGAGGGATGTGATCCGCAACCTTAATTTGGATATGTCTTGAGTGATCTTTTCCCGAATGACTTTGTACGAAGTTTGATATTCTTTTGTTTCTTCTCGAACACTTCCCAGTGAGGATAACTGCTAGTATAATTCCAGCTCGCCTAATCTTTTGGCCACATATCTCTCGGAATGCACCTATTTTGCTGGAAGATAATTCTTTGTTCTTCACTATAAAATGGACACGGGAAATTTCCACCATAATGATGCATCTTCTTGCGCTTGAACTTTTCTATTAATAATCTTCACTAGCCTATGGAACATGAATACCTTTGCTCTTTAGGAATCGTTGAAACATTTTATCCAATATTTTCTAGGCCTGAACCATAATAGAAATAATTAAAGAGAAACTTCAATGTTGTCAAAATCTTTTAAGACGTTGCATTTGAATTCTATGAAAATATAATACTGATGGCATATGTACCAGAAAAGTCGTAATAGTTCCTGTGGAAAATCCTTGGCTTGTGCTATGAATATGTGGCAGAACAGATATTTTGGATTGACCCCAAAAGGCTTGAGAATGGATCCTCCATGTTACCGAAAAACCTGGAGCTCATAATAAGTTCTCATTTCCATTATTATTGATGGATCAAAAGGATCCATGAGATTGAACAACTCCGATGGATGATTTGTTGGCTTCAATGTACTCGTTTTTGGTACATTTGAAAACATGAAGATGTGGCTGATTAGCTTTTGTTTTGACTTCATCTTTGCTGGGGAATATCTCTTTGAGAATTATTCCGATCGAGATAGAAAATCCGCGAGAATATTATCCTTTCTTTTCAGGTGCTTAACTTGGAACTTGTATGGAGAGAACCATTGAGCCCATCTGAGAATCTGAGGATTGGGAATAATATTTTTATTTATCTGGATCAGCTTTGGCAAAACCTTCAGATCCATCTCTATCAGAAGTTCTGTATGAATAAGAAAATAGATAAATTTCTTGACTCTATTTTTTACCGTAATAATTTCCTTGAAAGTGGAATAATAATATTGCTCGACATCTTTGAACTTCCCGCTAGAATATCCACATATTTTTCTCTGACCATCTTTTTCTTCAAATAGAACAGCACTCCATTATTCATTGTTGGCATCGGTTTGCAATATCTTCTTACATTCTGAAGGGATGTAGAAGGACTTAACATCTTTAGATATCTCCTTTATTTCCCTGACTGGTTCATCTTGTTTCTTTCCCATGATGGAGCAATTTTCTTGAGCATCTATGCGAGTGGAGAAATGTATGTAGAGATATTTGGAATGAAATTTCTTAAATAATTTACTACACCCAATAACAATTGGATCTGCTTTGTTATGAGGCCAATATCAGAAAATTTGAGCAGTTCCTAACATATATGTGGTCCTGGACTGTATGCTCTTTTTACAAAATGCATTATGAGAAAATCAATCTCCTTTTGAGCAAGAACTATCATTTTTTCTAAAATCATGATCATGTGCTTTGTTACCAATGCCTCAAATTGACGAAGCAAGTTGACATGTTCCTTCAATGTATACTAAGTAATATGATGTCATCAATGTAAACTAAAAAGCTATAGAGGATGGGCTGAAATATTTTTATCATGGATTTTTGGAACAATGAAGGTTCAGTTTTTAATCCGAAGGGCATGACTTTCCACTGGAAGTGATGATCAGGGATGCAAAATCCCATTTTGGATCTTTCTTCAGGGTGATTCCTAATTGCCAAAATCTGGATTTAAGATCAAACTTGAAAAAATATTTGGTCTTGGCTTAGTGGGAGAAAATAGTGAGTTTATTTAGGATATGGAATTTATCATCTTGGAGAAAATGGTTAAGTGGATGGTAGTTAATAACTAACCTGAGTTTTCATATTGTTTGTTCAGCTATTTTGTTGACATAAAATGCCTTGCATGCCCATTGTGAATCTGATGGCTCTATCAGATCAAATTCCAAGAGTTTTTCGCATTCTTTATTTGCAAGTTAAATATGATCTAGATTCATGCCCGATTGACTGGCTTTTGTTGGATTGATGTTTTCATTCTTCTTGAAAGCGAGCTTGATAAAAAGCTATTCATTCTTCCATAGTGGGCTCTTTTTCCTTTCTTCATAAAATCCTTGTGGGATTCAACACATGAATACTCAATGAGATTTTGTTCAATCTCCTTGATTTGTCAGTCGTTGGTGATTTGGAATAACCTTGGAATTTCATAATAAAGTTTAAATTGTTTCTTAAAGGTTATCTCGTTAGCCCTAATTTGGAGTTGATCTTTTAGTTGTCTGAAAATGTCGAATCCAACAATAAGATCTTTTCCTGATATATCAAACCCTATCAGATTGGTTTTGTACTTCAATCTTGGAAAGAACTCAATTCTGATCATGTGCTTTATAATGACGGTGGTAGTCAAGATTCCATTTGATGTAGTGTTGAAATCCTTAAAGAACAACAAAATTCATGAGTGAACAAGCAGCTCCAGTATCAATGAAAGCAATAACTTGAATTGGTTTATCCCATTTAGATGAATAAACCTTGAGTTTTACTTGAGGGATGACTTCGAGAGTGTTGATATCCTCTCGCGCTTTGGCCACCGGTTTTGAAATTTGGTATTGGTCATCACCATGATCTTCATATGTATCAAGAGAGAGTAAAGTTTCTTTTGTGGGTTCATCTTTCATAGAGAATATGGAATCAAGGTCTTCCCTCTTTCCTAGATAAGCTAGTATAATATTCAATCTCTTCAAGGAGTTTGACATGTCTCCTCGATTGGGGACAATTTCTTGCGATATGTCCAATCTTATGGCAAATAAAGCATATGTTCTTTTTATGAAAATTTTCTAGCCTCTTTCGTTTGAAGTATTTTGTGCGCCTCTTGGAACTTGATTTCCATCTCGAATTCTTGGCCATTTGAACCTCCTAAATCCTCCATGTCACCTAGATGTGTGGAAGGAACATCCTGATCCAGTGATCAAATCAAATTTGCGGTATGCTTTGTCAAGAATTGGATTGTGTTGGATAATTTGTTTTAGGGCAGAGCACTTCGTATAAATGTCATCCATGCGACAAAAGTAGCTTTCCTAATGTAGCCAACTTGTGGGATTGTTATTGACTGAAACTTTTTTCAATGATAGTCATGGTTCGGCTTGCCAACAATTTTGGAAGGGAAGAGACAAAGGCTTGCTTTAGGTTGATGTCTATGCCAATCTCAAAGTATATCTTTGCCATTTTTTGAAAATGCTTGTCAATGTCATTTATGTAGATGACACACACTTAATCTCGAAGAGTTTTCTTCGCATTTTCTCTTGTCTTTGGCCAGTAAATTCACATAAAACTTCATGTAGGATTCTAATGTTGAAGGCAAAATCTTGGGAAGTAAGAAAAGTATTTTTGTCTTGAATCCTAAGTGAGTTCCACCAACCTCTGAGGATTCTTGAGAGCCGTGAAGTGAGCTCTGATGGGATGATATACTTTTCTTGTTCCACCAAATTTTTGGTCACCATCCATGTAAAGAAGTCTTGGATCCTTTGAGGCCATTTTGAAACTTTGACGCCGTTTAAGGTGAAACTGTGAAAGCTAGTTCCAACTATCTTGACGCCATGGGCTCATATCTTCTTTCTGGGATTGGTTCATCTATCATGCCTTCTTTATCCTCATCTACCCAAAGTATTTTAGGGTCTCTTGGTTGGTTCACAAATATTAGGGGATCGTCTTCTTCGAAAGAGTTTGCTATAGATTCATTGCTTGATTGAGATTTATCTTCCATTGGATCATCATATGATGAATTAAGAGATTCTGACCATATGGTATCTCCTTCTGACATATTTCCTAGTTGGGATAGATAGAGATCTGAAGCCTTTTGATAAGAAATCATCAGGTTTTTGGGGTTGGTTTGTTTTTGGGTTGTCACAAGTCACGAGCAACTACAACTATGTCTCAATACAATAAAGTCTATCAAGGTCTAAAAGTAAATACTAAATAAAACTAGGGGAAGATATGAGGGAGAAGAACAAGGTTGCGAATGCCATGCAGCTACTCGACTGCGAAATCCTACTGATTGGACAATCAATGCTCACTATCACGACCTGCAACTCCTGGATCGGCACACAAGGTACAAGGAATACTGTGGGTACGCCAACTCGGTAAGTAATAAGAGTAAATGAAAGATGAACAGTAAGAAAACACATAATTTCACGTCATAACACTACAACAAATACAGTACATTGCTCAAACAGTGCAGAAACCATTTATCTCGTAAAAATAAAATTAGTTTCAGTAAAATCTTTCCTTTTAAAAACATCTTTCAATAGTTTCAAACGAGTGATGAAAACATGAACAGCCCCTCAGAAAAAACATGTACCAAAAACCGGCCCTCGGGCAAAATATCACAGAACCAACCCTTCGGGCTACCTCACAATCACTCATACTCAGCCCTTCGCGCAACAATATGAAACAACAATAGCCCCTCGAGAAATATCACATCACTCACACTAGGTGCCCGCACTCACTTTGGGTGTTCAGACTCCGGAGGGGCTCCTACATCCCAAGCACTATCACAATCCATATTATGGCATAACAAATAAGGCCATCAGCGTCTTATATATCACAAATCAATACAATATGCTATGGCGCACAATCCGATTCCATAATATCCTCACAACATAGGCTCTCGGCCTCACTCAGTCAAAAACCTCTCAAGCCACTCGGGCAACAGTAAAACATGATGCTCAGCTCAAAATATAATTTGAGGTATCAAAATGGAGTAAATACGACTGAGTTATGAAATCGGTGAAATACAACATGATTGAGTACAAATATTAAGTCAAAACACCGAGGAACAATAGTAAAAATCCCCTAAGGGTCCAAACAGTTGGCACGAGGCCTAAATATGGCATTCAACCCAAAATATAGTAATACTTTCCAAAACACAATAGTATCAAATAGTTTTCAATCAAATATGCGACTTAATAGTCGCACAGGATGAACCAACTCACAATTTCCAATGGTGCACGACCCCATGCTCGTCATCTAACATGTGTGTCACCTCAAAGTAGCACAACAAGGTAAAATCCGGGGTTTCATACCCTCAGGGCAATATTTACAATAATTACTTACCTCAAACTGGTACGAACTCTAACCCGCGATGCCTTTGCCTCTTGAATCGACCTCCAAATACTCTGAATCTAACAAAAATCAGTTTCACATTGTTAATACACGCTAGAGGAACAAAGCCCAAGAGAAAATAATTAAATTAACTCAAAAATTCCGAAATTGGCCAAACTTGATCCCGGGCCCACATCTCATAATTCGATAAAAATCATACACTACTGAAAAATTGGTCTATGGTAACGGTTGGAAAACCGTTCCAACAGACAACAAAACTGTTGCCATAGGGATATTGGAACGGTTTACAAACCGTCACATCAGCCGGCGTACCCATAGGTCTACTAGAACGGTTCTTGCAACGGTTTGCATCACCGTGACAATAGATTAGTCTATTGCAACGGTTTTGCCTTCCTCTGTAGGAACGGTTATTCTTTTTAGTTGGAACGGTTCAAAACCGTTACTATATTGTTTATACAACGGTTTTTAACCGTTACCATATAATTTAAAGCATCACTTTTGTAAGCTATTGCTACGGTTATGTTGGATATAGCAACGGTTTCTTTAGGCTATGGTAACGGTTATATTTGTATTTGGAACAGTTTATATGACCTATTGCAACGGTTTACATTGTCTATTGGAACGCCATTTGTGTTCTATTGCAACGATTTTGGTAGGCTATTGTATCAGTTTAGTTAAAACCAAAATATAGTACCTGTTATAAATAAATATTTATAATATAATAAATTATAATAACACTAAAATTTAAATACATCATAAAATAAAATTATTAATAATACAAAATTATCCATAAAGCAAATGTTCTACCCATGACTACATAAGTTTAATACATTTCAAAAGAGTAAATAAGTTTCAAAAATGTTGGTAACAAAAGATTCCTAGAACATTCATCTATAACAATACAAAATTTATTTCAAGTAAGGTTTAGTTCTTCATCGTCTTCATCATCCATTTCTTGATTACTCCACCTACAAAAGAGGATAAATAAAATTATTACACTTCAATAGAATCCGGTCTAAGAATACTCAAGCATTTAACTGTTTTCGTTCTTCTTTTATTAATCCAACTTATTCATCTCAACAAACTATACGCAAAATTATAACAATCTTATATTATTGTCAAAGATCAAGACTTTTAAACTATCAAGCTATGATGGTAAAGTGAAGAATAATTCATAAGAAGAATCACAAACATAATTACAAACCCTTGGATGAGGTATATAAGAGGCATTTCATAACAAATGTTACATAGCAAGTTCATTTACAGCATTTGGTCTTGACCAGATTTGTCTACTTGATGTCTACTAAAGTTGCTTATTTGTTGTCATAAAAAAAGTTGCTCATTTAAGTTCATGTCTTAGATGGAGTTGCCTCGTGTTAGGGTGGTGAAGTCTCTCTACTTTTGCAGTAGTTTCACTCATGTTCCTGGTTCAAGCCTATCCTAAAAATTTATGTTACATGCTTTTGGGATGAACCCAATTGTCTTATTCCCGTAAAAAAAATACAGATTCTTGTTTCTATCCTATTTGCAATCTTGTTCTCTGAAGCATTATGTTTCATTTTCAACTCTCTTTGACTCATATTCCAATGTGTTATTGCTAGCATATCCATCAAAATATTAGAAAATTTCCTTTTATTTTGTATCTTCAGAGTGTATAATTTACTAGTAGCATTTAAGCAAATTGGTGCACTTTTGTTTTGTTTTTTGATATGTGTGTGTGTTTTCATAGGTCAGAACTTCAATTCTCTAGTTGCTTTCGAATTCACTGAAACTCATATGACTAAAATGTGGTGTAATATTTAGGTTGGATACCACAGATGTGCATGTTGATGTACTCGAGTACTCAATGTAATAACATAAACTGAAAGGAAGAGGAATGCAACTTGTTTTGGAGTGAGCATATAAGCTTTATCTTTAATAGTGAATGTAATATTTGGCATGGCTAAGATCATACTGCAATCGATTACAGATTCTCCCATTGGACTTGGTAATTTCTCACAAAGTTGTAAAACACCAAAATTAGGATGATGTGATGTACTACTTCCAGACCCCACCTTGTGGGAATATACTGGGTTGTTGTTGTTGTTGATGTCATGTACTACTTATTGGCTTCTACCAGCAAATTAAGTTATGACATTTACCTGATTCACATATTCTAGTACTCTCTCCTTTGTTTCATTCTGTTTGAGTTGGTTCTGCATCCAAACAACTGCCATCTCACAGGCAGTGCACAATGGTGCTTCACCAACAGAACTTCCTTCAATTTCCCTTTCAACTACATTTCTGATATTAAAGCTGCAAGGAATTTGGTTAAAAAAATAGTAAAAACACATTTGACATATAATTAAAGGACTAAATAGTTAATATGGAGCATAAACAATAAACAACATTCTCAAGACATTATACTGATTGTACTAAAGAAGATAATCATGTTGGATTGCAAAATACAAATAGCCGCAAGTGCCACCTTTTAGGCCAAACAGATATTGTTCAGTATTCAAAAAATTGAACAGAGACAATGTGCAAATTAGACAAGACGTTGAGTGCCTAAATAAAAATAATTCAAGAACTCTAAAATCTCCTGTTATATTGGCATCTACAATAATTTCAGCAGTACTCTTTTTCTTCTTTTAGATTCGAAGTCATAACCGCAATTTTCAAATATGGGAAGTTATATCCTAAACAACTTTGCTAAGAACTTCTCAATGATATGAACTTCAATGGCATGTCAAGTTAAAAGCAGTATCACAAGAAGAGAATAAAATCAAAGGGGAGGTGATACCTGATACGTTGAGCTCCACTAAAATAACATAGACCTGCTTGTGAACAAACTTGATCAGGTTTCACCTGCAAATTACAATGACATCTTATGCACACTGAAATGTGAAATTAATAATAAGAGCGAAAGAGGATATACCCCTGGTACTAGTAAATTCCAGATCATCTCTTTATACTGGGAAACGATAGTTTTACATTCCATGCTAACTACACCTTCTGCTCCAATGGCATGGTTGATTTGTGTCACGACAGTCTGAAGTTGATTTTTCATAAATAATTTTCAAGTATTATTTGAAATAAAGAGATAGTCCAAAATTCTTACAGGAATCAAATGAGTAAAATAAAGAGAATAGAACATACTGTTGGACCAACAAGAAGAGATGTTCTAGAACCCACAATACAACACAACCACCAGCACAAACACCTGAAATGAAAAAGGCAAGATAGCTAGAATTTAAATTACTCATTCTCTGGATAAGAGTCTTGTAAATTTTCCTTTAAATATAGATGATGTACTCGTTTCAGAATGATAGTATTTTGTGGCCTAGCTGGAAGAGGGGGAGTAGGATTATATATATCTCTATATGTCTGTGTATAACTCATGAAAACTGGATAAGAGTAACTAACTAGCTGAAAAGATATAGATCTACAAAGTTAACAGATGCATCATAGATTATGCTTCCCTGTTGTCCATGCTGAAAAAACACCAAGGATTATGAAAAATTCTAAAGAAGGTAGCTTAGACACCTGAGATAGCTGGGATGCAGCCTCTGTAAACTTCTGCTGGCTCTCAATAGAACAATAATAAGAATATACAACCATTCCAACCACGGCAATGAAGATGCCCAGAATGTTTCGCCAACTGAAGGGATCACGAACGAGAACATACCCAAAAGCCAAAACTAGACATGTTTTCAGATGCCCAAGGACCTGATAGGTAACTGGAGATGTCTTGCCAATTACCAGAAAAGTGCTGAAGTTCACAGAAACTGATATTAGACAGGATAGGTCAATGAAGGATTGCCATCAAATTAAAAGCAATGTTATGCAAATACCTAGCTTAAACGAATAAAACCAATTTTGTTCACCATAGCCCAAGATCCTAAGGATTTTATTGCTGCATACAGGGAAGGGGTTAATTGGAACTTGACATTCAGAAAGGACATGCATGATTAGGAAATAAACGGTCTGGTAGACCTCTATGCAAGACTACAACAAAATATTCTATAGCTGCATGACATAATATTCTTCATCTTACTTTTCTTGCAACATTAATCACAAATCGCAATTATGAGGCTGGGTGCAGAAATGGATGAGACTCCAATGTTAACTCAAAAGATTTTTATGACAGTGCATGATCCTGGATACTTTCATACGTCGGTTAGAACTTCACAAGTCAAAATACATAGATATGATTAAATTGAAAGCATACGGCAAAGCATGAGATCATAGCAGCTGCTTATAACAAAGATTTCAAAAAAAATACAGAACATACAACCAAATGTATATATATATATATATATATATATATATATATATATAGAGAGAGAGAGAGAGAGAGAGAGAGAGAGAGAGAGAGAGAGAAGCGTTACCTGCCCAGCAGCTTTCTCTGCTACTGCACTCCCTGATGCGAGAGCTCGTTCAACACATACATGAGCATGTGGAACATTTTCTACGTAAGTGAAATCACACATGTTGTTGCCATCACCAATAAAGATAGAAACCAACATCAAAACTTGATTTCATAGACAGTTGTCATAACATTTTCACCACATATTTTTATTACTAAGCTACAACACATGATGGCCTGAAAATAATTGTGCCTACCATGACTACGAAGATGACTTAAGATTCTTGCAACAGAAGGTAGAGATGAATGTCTCAAGATCTCACTTACCTGGAAAAGGAATTCGAAAGTTTATATGATGGTATTAAGATAAAGGGAAGAAGGATGAGAAGGGAGAGATTTGCTGTATCGAAATGAACACTAATATGCAAATGTTCAAACTAATATCAATGGATTTCTGAGTATTAAAAGTTATGCATGACTAAATCTTAGTGCGAAATACAACTAATCTCTTCAAAAACTGAAACTTAATTAGTTCACTTAAATTTATCATCATAGCCTTCAAATTGTACATGCCTTAGTATCTATTTGTAATGATAAAAAATATTTAAATAGTTGATTCACTGCTATCATATGCAATCAACCAAAGTTGTAGCTTATTTAAAGTGATTCATTTCGGAGTTAATACTAAAGTACATATTTAAGGGGTATGTTTTTCTTATTGACAAAATGTAAGATGCACTAGTACATTAAGTCTGCTGATTTCCATGCTTTCTATGTGATTGATATTTCAACTTTAGAGAATGTATAAAATAAATTTTCATCTGTCAAAACGCATGACTGAAGGCATAAGTACTTTTCGCTTAAGTCAGGATTCCTATTTCGTAGTAATAAGAGAAGTGAACCTTCTCTGTGAATGCAGGACCAAGTTTTCTACACAACTTCTTCTATGAAGAAGTTTCCTTCAACAAAAAGGATAAACTACTTATTGGGTGATCAATATCCAGTGATCACTGCACATCTTCGCAACAAACTACAGTATGCAATTGATTTTCACTCTTATAAGAAATGGTAAACTAACTGAAAGTTGTTGCCCTGTCAGATTGTTGGTTGTCACTTCGCTTGCTTCTGTATGTGTTAAGACTAACCTACACGAAAGCTATTGGTTCTTTACCTGAATGCTTTCTTGTAGTACTACTCCTATTAATATTTTTTGATAAGCAAATATAAAGTTTTATTCATAACTGGAATAGCATCAAGCAGGTGCAGGAAATCAACAATGATAACGACAGGCTATGCCTGTAAATTACTTAGGAAACCTATTAAATTTATCGCTACATATAAATCTTTCAGTTCACACCAAAGAGCATGAAAATGTGAACAATATATTTCAGCCCGATATGTTCTGATCTCCCCTCAAATCATCTATCATTTCCATATGACCCACAACACACAAGCTGAAATTATATTCGAGATTAACTTAGCCTTTTTGCTTAGACCTCTCACTGATCACTTCCATCAGAAACCTAGCAACACCCAATAAACCGACAGATATTAACTCTAAAAATCAGTTATAGTTATGTGTTAATTAACCTTAACTATGATTTTTGAAAAAATAACAGCCCTTATCAAAACTTGCGCATTAACCTTGAAAGAAACCCTAAACCAAAAAATCAAAAAAAAAAAAGTAACAACACAGTAATGATATAAGAGAAAAATAGATCAATAAAAAGCTTACAAGATGAAGAATCTTGATCCGAAGAGCTCAAATTCTGAATCGTCTTGTCGCCAGAGAGAATCGCAAAAAAGAAAACCTAACCAGAGAAGAAACATCAGGGGATTGGTGGAAGAGAGAAGTTACGGGGGAGGGGGGAAATGGGGGCCAACCTGACCGCAGCGACGTTTACTGTGAATGTTCTAACTTTGATTTTTCCTCTCTTCCTCGAGTGAAACAAATGAAGTTTGGGACTTTGGAGATTTGGGAGTTTTGGGTTAGAAATTTTAGGGATTTTTTGTTAACAAATAGATTTTAGGTTTTGGGTATTCAGATTTGCTGGTGATTTGAGGAAGGTGAGAATAGGTTTGCTGGTGATTTGAGGAAGGTGAAAACTTGCTGGGTTTGAAATGTTTGCTACCAGAGCTTGAGGAAGACAAGTGCGAAATTTTAGTTTAGTTATTATATTTACCAAAATAAAATAAATAACAAATAAAATAAAAAATGGGTTATATTGGCGGGTTTAGAAAAATTAAGGGTGAAAATGAGGAGGGAATAAAATAACCGTTCCCATAGTACAAAAATTTATAAAACCGTTACTACAAATAGACCTATTGGAACGGTTGACAAAACCGTTACTATATAGAATACCTATGGTAACAGTGAACTGCCAACTGGAACGGTTTAGTATGTAAAGCGTGCTGATTTCATCCAAACTCTATTGTAACGGTTGTAACCGTTACCATACCTACTCTAT
The DNA here is from genome assembly GCA_032618575.1 of Nicotiana noctiflora. Taxonomy (NCBI): domain Eukaryota; kingdom Viridiplantae; phylum Streptophyta; class Magnoliopsida; order Solanales; family Solanaceae; genus Nicotiana; species Nicotiana noctiflora. The sequence continues at coordinate 28,304 of JASVEL010012583.1, forward strand.
TGCAACGGTTTAAGGACCGTTGCCAAAATAACTGTTCCGGTAGACCTATTTTCCTGTAGTGATATCACAAGAATCCTATCCTCCCACGAGTCTATACATACCAAGAACTTCAAAATTGGACCTCAAATGGCCCCTCAAATCCCCAGTCAAAGCTCTCCAATTACAAGCCCCAATTCCCCAATTTTAGGCTTTAAATCCCACTAATTTCATGTCTAATTAGTTAGACATCACCATAGAATCGATTATTGGGTTCAAAAATCATAACTCCAAGTGTTCCCATTCGATTCCCTCTTCAATACCTCTCAAACAACTTCAAAGCCGTTAAAAATGGTGAGAAATGGGCTAAAAATTGCGAAGATGGCTTTTATACATTCTGCGCAGGTGCTCCCTTCATTGTGAGGCGGAAGCTGCCTTGCGATCGCAAAGCACAATTGTCTGCCCTCATATTAACCTTACGCGATCGCGACCTCTCCCGCGCGATCACATAGAACAAACCTTTCCACTTTTCACAACCTCATTCTCTTCTGCGCGATCGCGAACCTGGCCACGCGTTCGCGAACACATCACAGCTCGTCGCCTTTGTGTCCTAAACTCTGCGATCGCATAGAACAAAAACGTCTGCAACACAATACCAACAAAACTGCTAACTCCTCAAGTCCAAAAATGTCCCGTTGGGCATTCGAAATACACCCGAGGCACTCGGGACACCAACCAAATATGCCAACACATCCCATAATATCATTCAAACTTGTTCCAACCTTTGGAACACTCAAAACAACATCAAAATATCAAATTACCCTCGGATTCAAACCTAAGGATTCCAAAACTCCCAAATTTCGCGAACGATGAAAAAATATATTATGAAAAAATATATCAAACCTCATCCGAAAGACCTGAAATTTTGTCCACACATCACAAATGACATAACGGACTTATTCCAATTTTTGAAATTTCATTCCGACCCCGATATCATAATTTTCACTACCAACCGAAAAATGCTAAAATTTCAATTTCGCCGCCTAAATCCACGGACCTCCAAATCATATTCTGATCACGCTCGTGAGTCTCAAATCACATCACGAAGCTATCCGAACCATAAAAACCAAATTCCGAGATTATTTACTCACAAGTCAACTTCTGTTTAACTTTTTCGACTAAAGCTTCCTAAAAAAAGGCTAAGTATCTCATTTCTATACAAAACTACTTCGAACCCAAACCAACCATCCCAATACCATATAATATAGATGAACAAGACATAAAGAAACAGAAATGGGACAAACGGAGCAATGACTCATAAAATGACCGGTCAGGTCGTTACATTAAGAACCCATTTGGACATAAGAATTTTTGCACTTTTTTTTGAAATCAGTGTATAGACATAAAATTTTTAATTTTCACTTGAAGAAGAATTTTGGAATTTTTCAAAATGTTGAAAAGCTCCAAAAAGTTTTTTTTTTCTTTCAAATTTTTCACTGAGATCACTCACAAAATTTTTTAAAACAACCCAAAATTATATTCATATCCAAGCACTAACCGTTTCGACATAATTTTTTTCCCTTTTTCCAATAATTTTTCACTCTTTTTTGAAATCAACGTTTGTTCATAAAATTTTCAATTTTCACTTGAAGATACATTTTAAAAATTTTGGAAAATTTGAAAAACTTCAAAAAGCTATTTTTCAAAATTTTCACTCAAATCACTCACAAAACTTTTAAAAAAATCCAAACTAACAATTATGTCCAAACACAACTCCAAATTTCATATACTACTTTCATTTGAAAATCTTTTTCACATGAAATTTTACAATTTTTATGTAAATGCCTACTTACTCTAATTTTTCAAATACCATTTTCCCTTACAAATTTTTTTCCATCTTTTTTGAATTTTACCATTCTTATTATGTCCAAACGCCTGTAACTCTCAAGTATCTATTTCCTTAGAAGTCCCAAAAAGCCCTCCACTCTTCATTGTCTCCTTCCATAGACTTCGCTTCTTCTGCGAATTGGGAATGGCGAACGCTGCATCAGTTTCAACATCATCAAAAGGAAGATGGAGCAACCTCTCCAAATACGCTTCTAGAATTTATTTTGTCCTCATCTTCCTTCAGGTCCCTTTGTTCAGGTATTTCTGTAATTACATTAAAATAATAGCCTATTTTCCTAGATACTTACATATGCCATATTATTGTGATTCCAATGCAATAAGTACTATACATGGATTTGTATACTGAGGAGCCGCGACTAAAGTTCGTGTCTATGTTAGATCTGGGTTCGTTGAATTAAATGAAGCTTCTTCTTTCCTTTTTTTGTTGTCAAGTGGTCGTTGATTGTAGTAGTTATAGTTGATGCTAATTTTGTGATGTTGACTTGTGAGTATTTCCAGTGACTAAGTGTTTCCTAATTATCTTGCATTAATGTTATTGAATTTGGACTAACAAAGTCGTCTAGATCTTGATTTGGTACATTATTATGGTAAGTCATGATTTATTTGTTTAGGCGAATCCAGGATATGAATATGGATGCCACTGAACCCACTGACCACTTGAATTAATGTGTATGAAATTTAATACTATTTGTATATATTTAGTAGAATTCTTAACGCTTATACAGGGTCAGAGTTGAAAATACTGGGTTGAGCCAAGCCCATAGCTTGTACTGTACATTAACCACTGATTTGCTTAACTTCATTTCGGAAAAAAATTGAGCTTCAAAGACATTATTTTGGTCTAGGTTAGTTATTGATTATTTCTCCAAATTTATGGGGATTCCTGACAAAGTTAAGATCATTGAATTTCAATTATAACAGAAATATCTGGATTCAATAAGTGTTCTATGCATTTATTTATAGTTGATTGCTCTTATTGTCATTCCCACCAACTACGCTGTTAGAATTCAGTTCGTAGAATCTTTGGATGTAACTCCATAACTTTGGTAGATAGACTATCATAATTGGCAAGAGACTGTAAGTTATCTGTTGAGGGACAGAGGACAGAAATGAAATGGAATGTCTTAAAATACTCCAGATCTAGTCTTCAGAAAGTAGCACTTTAGCGGGTTGAATTCTCAGGAAGTCTTTTGCAGTTTGATGTTAGGTGTTAGTTACCTGTTCAACACTTCAACTCATACTTTATTTGTGTTGCTAAATTCCCAAGTCGTGCATTAAAGACCACTATGGAGGGTACTGCTTGTCGTCTTATTCGTTCATGATATGCATGACAATTCTTATAATAATCCGGACTCTGATTGTATATTTCCACCACATCACACATACTGCAAGCATATTGCTTATTGTAGAATTTTTTATGCTGTTGACCTGTTCATGCATTAAGTTTAGAAGGCCAGGAATTTAAGAAATTTCATAAAATCTAGGACAGTAAATGTGGCAAATTCTTAGTTGAATTCAAACTTTAACATATTAGCTCATTCCAATTTTTAAAAAATTTATGGCAATTATCATTGTATCCAGCATGGAATGTATATTTATATTGATATATTTATTTTTAATTGTATAGATATTTACGACTAATTAATTTGTACTAATCTAATTTAGTCTAAAATGATTATTTAACTCTAAATGAAATAAACAATAAATAGATAAACCAACCTGTTCATCTGGAGAAAACAAGCAATATTATCACTGCAATCCTAATGTATACTACAAAGTAAATTGATATAGTAACATTCAGAAAATTTAGGAAAGGTTTAGGACTTCAGACTTCTTAGCTAGTTCACTTCTGTGGGTTACCAATTAGAGACTATTTTGAGTTTGGTTCCCGCTTAAACCTTACCTTGTAAAAAAAGAAGAGTTTGCTTCAGTAATAGGTCTTGAACAAAATTGAAGCAACCTTATGTAAGTTTCAAAAATTCGACTTGCTTATTTTATGAGCTCGGCAAGCAACTACAGTAAAAGAAACTAATGAGCTTCATAGCTTTTGTAGGACCGAGTTTGGTTGGAAAGTTGTCGATATGATTCTTTACCAGTTTTTATTTGATGAGAGATGCGAGTTTTTTTTGTCCACTTTATTCATTCACCTCTATCAGAATAGTCGAAAGGAAAGAAGCTTTTGATGCTCAGACTAGTGGCCAATTGGATTCGATCATTTTATCTGGATTGGATCTAATCACGTTTTTGACTCCTTATATGTGCACGAGCTCATATCCTCTATTAGTTAATCTTTTTCGTTATTTGCGCCTAACTATACTTGTGTAAAATGTTAAAAATCAAGAAAAAATCAATGTAGTTATAGAATAGAATACATCTGCATTTACAATAAGTTTAGATTCTTGAACTTTAGTGGAATAATGGAGAACATTCCATATTGTTGCATTTGAAAGCTGAGAATATCTTATACTTGAAATTATGGAATAATAACATACCTTGTTATGTGTAGAGTCATAGAGATCAATTACTTACCATATTATATGTGGTAGAAGTTTCTTATACAAGGAGCCCCATTTGTACGTCATTCAACAATGTCCATAAGAAGATTCCTTTCTAGTCCTGCTTTTTTCAATTGCTCTTAGAATCTTTACAATCTTAGTAGGGACTTAAGTAGCTTTTGCCTAATATCGAGCAGCTTATGCTGTCTATCCAGTAAAATGTTTTCTTTCTTGCCATAACTCTAATAGTACAATCTATTTTCGATGACTGCTCCAACAGCACCACGACTCCTTTCCGGTGACTGTCTAACCAGTGATTGCTCCAATGGTACTGCTTTTTCTTTCTCTTTTGACTATTCTTTGGGCCTATGCCATCTTTTTGGCTGTTTGAGGTCACTTTTGTGGTCATTGTTTAGACAACATGTACCATATTCCAATTAACTGACACATTATTCTTTAGCATGCTAACACGTCATCCTCCAGTCAGCTGACACATTACCAATAGCTTAGTGCCAGTCAATTGACATTAAAATCGTCCAGTTAGTGTCATTAGTTGACATGTAACCATTGCCGTCTGGTGACATGTCAACTCCAATAAGCACCGCTTATTAACAGTTTCCAGTCAACGCCACATGATTGCCGTACCATACGTGCCATTTTGCCATCAAGCACAACATACTTCTCCAATCAACATCTTTCCTGAGCAAAGTCATTGTCCAAAGACACATCACTGCTCTACTACTCTACTAGCAGCTCATTGACACCACATCACCATTCAGCAACTCGCTATGTTTCAGTCAACACCAAGTTGTTGTCTAGCGACATGTCTCTCGCTCTTCTCTGGACTCAGCATCACTTCATCTAACAACACGTCACTTTACCTTTAGTGCCTTAATAGCATCATGTCACTGTCCTCAACGTGTCATTTAGTCACTGCAACATCAATGCTATGTTTCCATTCAAGGACACATCATTGTCCCAAGAGCACCATGTCAGCACCTATCTGGTATATGATATGTCACTGTTTTATTCACGCAATGTCACGTAATCGAATATTGATCTTTTTTGGCACGCGCAACTTGATTTCCCAGTTGAGATTTGTTGACTCAAGTTGTTTCACCACCTTGAGTTTGAAGGGACATTTTGAATTTTGGGAAAAGAGAAGTTATTAGTTATACGATAGAAGGTGTCTATTTTTGTCAAATACTTTTACTCATTTTCCTTTGCTCTTACAGTTCTCTTCCTCTACTTTGTTTGACAGGGATAAATAATAGTACCATTTTATGAATAACAAGAAAAAGTAGCACTTTATTTTGAAATAGTTTTAGTTGGAAGTAACATGTATGTATTGACAGTCGAGAATTACAATATCGTTTTATTGAACCACAGTAGAAGAATATGAGAGACTATTTATATAGAGGACATTGAAGAATGTTCTATATCTAATACTAAGATAATTACTACCTTGTTAGACAATGAGAATTGTTTACCATATAATAAATAGCCTTAAACTCCTATATAAGAAGTCCTGCTTATTTTTTTCTTTTTCTGATAGCGGTGGTATCCAGGCAAGCTTGTGTGCACCTCGACTATTCTATCTCACTAGCACATGTAACGACTATCTCTCCCGATCAATACTTAGGCAAATGGGAAGAAATCAGCTAGTTGCTTTGCCTCTGTTGGGATTTCAACTTTGGTCTCCCAAGTTTTCCCTTCCCCAGACACCCACGAAGTGGGTATTGAACTGGGTCGGCCCCTTTTTTTTTTATTGTTCGCTAGGCCACATCCTGGGGTGCTATAAGAAGTCGCTCTTGTGCATCATTAGTAAACCATGCCAAGAAGAAATTTCCTCTTTTTCCTTCTTTCGGACAACGCTTGTCATGCATGCTTGACCTTACTGTTATGTGCTGGTTGACGTCGTTACCAAACTAGTTCAACTCTAATATGTGAAATGAGACTTATTATCATGGGGATGCAGGGGTGGGGACACCTTCAATCAAGTGTCATGTGATACCGTTTTTGCAAAAAACAATTTGTGCATGTGTGCAAATAATATTTTTCCAAAAAACAATAATGCAATAGACCGTCACTGCTTGAAAAATAATGTAAAGTAGACATCTTTGAGGTAGGAATTAAGGCCTTAGAAATGCACCGTCCTAGGCCCGAACCTGTGTACAACTGGAACTGTGACAATAAATTTCAACGTCGCTTGTGTAGATCTTGTATATGCCACTGTGGGGATGCTATTCTCAAGTTATAAGAGTCACAAATTTCGGTATTAATTAATTCATGTTGATCGCCAAGAATCATAATGATAACAGTAGATAGTAAATTTCATGAAATAGTAGGGTCCACCAATACTCACTTCGTTATCATATTCCATTTCGTGTGAATAATTTGCTGATTGATACGCAATCTTATATGAACTTGCTGATAATTCACCTAGGGAAAGTTGAGAGGTGACAGACTTTTTTGAAGGGGTTAGAGGAGTGACATGTTGCTCAAAAGCACAGAGATCAAACTGAGCAGTTGGATGGGTTAATTAGACTCATGAACATGCTTTCTGAAAATACAGAATGAATAATAATAAAGTTCAGTCTTCATCTTTAAGTTTTTACTCTGATAATAGTTAGTGTGACATTCTTTTCTCCTTTGTAAAAGTTGTTCGGAATGTTTAGCAGCTTTCGACATGTTTAGTAATTGTAAAAGAAACACGTTTTACAGGAATTCTCCTTATTGATTACTCCTTTGGCTCTACCTGTCTTCCTTCAGGGTGCCATGCAGATCTGGTATGTGCTCAACACCTATGCAGGTCACATCTTCCCAGTTGATTTCCAGTGAGATCTTTCCTCTACCATTAGTGAAGGCCATGCTCTATCCTGGTGCAGTTGTTAATGACTTAATCACAAGCAGGACTGTTCCGAGCTGGGATAATCTGCTCAACATCTACAACCTGACTGATGTGAAGAATGCATCAGCTGTAACTGACCTACAGCGCTTGGAGGTATGGCGTTAAATCTGTTTTTCTCTTTAAGAATGCGTTCTCCCCGTGTGTGTTTAGATATATATATATATATAGATATAAGAGAGACACTAAACCTGAATATTAGAGATACTTCTCTATATTGTGACTCATTCTTAACTTCATGAATTTGCCACTGTTTGTGGATACCTTGAGTGTTTATATGATTTTTGTTGGTCTTGTTCATGCAGACAAGAGGGGTTGCTCTGATGGTAAGCAACCCCCACTTCCAACCGAGAGGTTGTGAGTTCGAGTCTCCCCAAGAGCAAGGTGGGTAGTTCTTGGAGGGAAGGATGCCGGGGGTCTATTTGGAAACAGCCTCTCTACCTTAGGGTAGGGGTAAGGTCTGCGTACACACTACCCTCCCCAGACCCCACTAAGTGGGATTATACTGGGTTGTTGTTGTTGTTGTTGTTGTTGTTGTTGGTCTTGTTCATGCATTCAAGCAGGATGTCTGTGTTCAATATTTTTGACTTATACTCGTCCATTTACACTCATTTGATACTATTTCCACATTTTTCTCAAAAGGTGGCATGGGCCCACTTTTATATTAATGCAGGTCCGACCATTTCCAAAGTAAAGTATCATCACTATAACATGTCAAGTTTAAATTTTTAGGTTAAAACTCTTAACAAAAATTTCAAAATTATTTTAAAATAGAAGATAGAAAATTAAAATAAAAAAATTAAACCTGCCAATTTTAAATAAAATGAATACTTCTTCCCACGTTTAAGAAAAATTAATACTTCCTTCCGCGCCTGTTTGGCAGTTTTTTTGATTTCTTTATTACATCTTTCAATGCAAAAAGCAATAAATATTTTCTACGTTTTCTTGTCCTGCAATTTCTAATTCATTTATATAGTTAATATTTGTTTTTTTGCTTCTCTACCTTCATTAGGTAGGGGTAAGGTCTGTGTACAGACCTATGTTGCTCGGAGAGTCCGAAAATGTCGTTGGGTGCGTGTCGGATTCGCCAAAACCAGTGTATTTTTGAAGAATCCGACACGGGTGCGACAATATTTTGGAGAGTCCGCACAACATAGGTATAGACCAACCTCCCCAAACCCAACCTATTGGGAATATATTGGGTCTGTTGTTGTTGTTGTAGTAGTAGTACTTACTATTTGTTTTGTACACAAAACAAGGGAAAAAAAGAAGAAAAAATATCACCCGAAAGTTCAACCCCATGACTGATGTCTTCTCAAACGTGGGTTTGGAACAACAATTGTAACCGGCCTCTATAATTGATTATTATCCACACAAATGATTATTTATGCAATTTTTTCTTTCAAGTATCCACATTAAGCAAAGTGGTAGCCTAATAAATAAGTCACTTGGTATTGCTTAAGGAAATTGGCAATATTAGGATAAAATACATAAATATTTTAGTGTGGTTAATTTAGCTAATATGGTTGTGAAATGCGGCATTTCTAATTACATTAGCCGTGGAATTTTTTTTTAATGATTTTTGTTACTAAGTTATGTGGAAGTTTATTCATCTATTTTCATATTGTTATATCAATATTTATCAGTGACGGGTTTATATAATAATATTATTTACTATTTCATGAAGAAAACATTTATCAGTGACAGGTTTATATAATAATATTTTTTTTCAATTTCTTTGGGTACTTAAATAATAAAATTGTAATTCAAAAAATAATAGTAGAATTTGGATAGACTTGGATGTATGAATATCCAGAGCATTTACATGTTTATAAAATAATAGCCTTTACATGCTTCTTTGTAGGTTAGGGGGAAATTGTGAATATTAGTACATCGCACTAGAGTGAGACTAGCCAGTTAGGAGTTAGTTTTAGAATGCTTGTGGTCATCTATTGATGCAGGGGTTTATTATACCTTTCATCTATTTCGTATTTCTTATATTGCGTTTATTTTATTATGATTCTATTGATGGTACTAATATATCGTCTCTTGTTGCTTTTTTGAGTCGAGGGTCTCCTGGAAACAAACTCTCTGCCCCTCGGGGTAGGGGTAAGGTCTGCGTACATATTACCCTCCCCAGACCCCACTTATGGGATTATGCTGGGCCGTTGTTGTTGTTGTTGACATGCATCTTTGTGTGTATTGTATTTTTCAAGTAATATTTTCTTATGAAAAATTATATTAATATTCTCCGTGCAACGCGCGGGGTATGAATACTAGTTTCCTTGGAAGCAGTGGCATGTTGATTTTTGTTATTTTCTTTTTCTGGGTTCATTTGTGGGTGTTTTATTAAGCCTCTAAACTGGCTAGTGGCTTCTGCAATCTTCAGGTAGTAATAGCTGTGAATTAAGTACTTAAGAGCATATACTTTCTCCTTTATCCTCCATTTATTATAATCAGCTAGAGGACCAGATAGTGATGCCTTAGTGGTCATGAAAATGATCCCATTTAAGCTATTTTTAGTTAATATATGTTATAACTAATGAACTGCACATGCCACTGAATTTTTTTGAAAAAGAATTAATGAATTGCCCATGTAACGGTGGGAGAATAATGAGAGCTTGTCTGACTTTTCTTCACATCTGCGATGATGTTCTTTTGTTTGATTAGGTTCTTGCTGGAAGCTATTTCTCTGTGGCTGGAGCTCTTATTGGTATTTTAAAACCTGGAAGGATGAGCATGTTTGGCACACTACTAGTTGTTTGGGGCCTTATTAAGGAAGGGATACTTAACAAGCCAACAAAAGTGGATCCTGCAAAGGCAGTGTATGTTTACCCAACAATGTTACTAGCCTTGGTTTGTTCTTTCCTGTCTGTCAAGTATGATATTAAAAAAGTGACAAGAGGAGGTGCCCCAGCAAGACCTGTTGCAAAACCTCTCAAAAGTTCTTCAAAAGCTAAGCTGAAATGAGCATGACTTTCATGCTTTTGACGTGATACAAGCACACCATGCATATCCCCTCTTTTTGTCAGCATAGTTCTTTATTGCTTATAGTGCAGAGGTTTTATTCCTTCCTTTCGTTTTTCCTGAGAAATGTATGTTCGAATTTATGATGTGTCTGGACCTGTAATGTAGTGTAATGTACTTGCTGTATTGCTGTAATACACATGAAGAAATTCAGAGGGTTTCTATGTGTTTTGACCAAATGCACACGCAAGTATACGCGGCCGACAAATAATAAAGAGTGAGTAGCGTATCGTTCCTACGAGGACTTATGATTACTATTAATTAAACTAAACTAAAATAATTAGTCTGTTCAAGTGATTTTCTAAAGTGAGATTATTTAGCTATAACTAATTTAGAGTAGTAAACTAAGAAAATATTCCAAGGCTATGGTTCAGCTAACAAACATGTTGATTTTTCAAGTTAATTTGTCTAATTAATTTAACTGGTTTACTGACTGATAAGGTTAATATTACTTGTGTCATGACCCCAAAATTCTACCTTAGGAATTGTGATGACACTTAGTCTTTACAACATCCTCAGGTCGGATATGATTATTTAATATTAAATAAAACGGAAAAGGTCCAAATATGCCGTGAATTATGCGAAATAGGACAAATATGCCCGTTGCTTATAGTTCGGCCCAAATATGCTCATTCCGTCCAATAGTTGGGCATATATGCCCTTATTTGACGGAAACCTAATTTTTTTTTAATTTATTGATACCAAATTAACCAAACCCAACTTAAAAATAACCCACCCGACTCGACCCATGTCCTATTTTGACGGGCATTTTTGTCCTATTTCGCATAGTTCACGGGTATATTTGTGTTATTTCGCATAGTTTACGGGCATATTTGTGCTATTTCGTTAGTTCACGGGCATATTTGTCCTATTTTACATAATTAAGTGTCACTGGGCCAAGGCCTCAAGGTTCCTGTTGCTTATCATCTCACTCACAAACAATTTGCGAATTGTAAATAACCTTCTGTTATTTGGTAAACTTCAAAACAAAATAACGTAGCTACTAGTTTGTAGCCATCTATGTGATCTTCAAAACTAATAGTCACAACTTCAAAACAAAACAACTGTTGTAAGCTAACTGAGAGGAAATTATGACCAAATCAAAACAACTTCAAAATAGAGATAATCAGTAACCACAACTGTAAGCTATCAGTCACAAAAATAACAAGTTAACATCCAGTATTATACTAACATCAACATCAGCACTACTGAATAAATAGTTAAACCAAGATAACATTCACCAAAAATGTTAACTATTTATTCAGTAGTGCTGCTGTTGATGTTAGCATAATATTAGATGTTAACTCGTTATTTTTGTGACTGTTTTGATTTGGTCATAATTTCCTCTGAGTTATCTTACAACAGTTTTGTTTTGAAGTTGTGACTATTAGTTTTGATGATCACATAGATGGCTACAAACTAGTAGCTACGTTGTTTTGTTTTGAAGTTTAACAGAAGGTTATTTATAATTCGCAAATTGTTTGTGAGTGAGATGATAAGCAACAGGAACCTTGAGACCTTAGGCCCAGTGACACCCAACTATGCAAAATAGGACAAATATGCCAGTGAACTATGCGAAATAGTACAAATATGCCTCTGAACTATGCGAAATAGCACAAATATACCCGTGAACTAAGCGAAATAGGACAAAAATGCCCGTCGAAATAGGATATGGGTCGGGTCGGGTGGGTTATTTTTAAGTTGGGTTTGGTTAATTTGGTATCAATAAATTAAAAAAAAAAAATCAAGTTTCCGTCAAATAAGGGCATATATGCCCAACTATTGGACGGAATGGGCATATTTGGGCCGAACTATAAACGACGGGCATATTTGTCCTATTTCGCATAGTTCACGGGCATATTTGGACCTTTTCCGTAATTTAAATAAGCTTAGTTACTTTCAATAAAATGTAGCACACATTCTTATTATCAAATACATTACTAATTACCATAACTAATTAATTATTTATAAAAATACACTTTCCAAATTAGGACATTAATTTCAAATTATTGAAACAATAAGCTAATTAACTAAAAATTAAGGAATAAATTAGTAAATTATTTGTAAAACCTATGTAATGTATATAAAGGTTTATTTAATAATCTCAAAATAGTAAGTATGATATATTTTATAATTATATAATACTATATTATTAATATCCACACTACTAATCACTACTTTCTTTTGTAAAATATATATTGTTGATTGAAAACATTTCCAACATATTGATTGCAAACAATTAAGTATAAGTAAATTAATTTTAAAAGAAAGGGTTAAAATTGGTCATCATATGCTCCTCTTTTACTGGAGACAATGAAAGGATTTTTGGACAGAGAAATCGAAGCAAAGCCAATATTGTCCTGAACTCAGGCATACATTGCAGAAATGGCATATGCGTTTAAGGAAGATTATGAGTTGTAGGATTAGGAGTTAAGGAAGATTCTAGGAGGATATTAGGGAGTTGGGGACGTATTCTGGTTTTGAATTTCTTACATACCTTGTGCTTAACGAGGATCAGCCTCATGTAGTTCTGGAGTAATGATTGGGGGGAGGCGATGCTCGCAGGAATTGCTCTAGTATCCTATTATGACGATACTGCGAGATAGGAGATTTGGTACCCATGATAGTTCTGGATTGCAACTTGATTTGAATGATTTTAAGAGTTAAGAGTTCCACTGATCGTATTTGAGTTTGAACTCAAATCCTTGGCCTGCTTATGAGTTTGTCATCCCTCATAGCATTGTAGCTGGGATGTTTGTTCTTGCAAAAACAAAATACACACATACCCATGTATTGAAATGCATAATATGTTAAGATATTATATAATTATGCAAGAATGATGATGCCTGGCTGCCGGCTAGAAGTTATTTGGGATTGCAATGAGGGGATACTTAAATTTGACTAGATTGTTATCTAGGCTGTTGCTCTGATGGTAAGCAACCCCACTTCCAACACCGAGAGGTTGTGAGTTCGAGTCTCCCCAAGAACAAGGTGGGAAGTTCTTGGAGGGAAGGATGCCGGGGGTCTATTTGGAAATAGCCTCTCTACCCCAGGGTAGGGGTAAGGTCTGCGTACACACTATCCTCCCCAGACCCCACTAAGTGGGATTATTCTGGGTTGTTGTTGTTGTTGTTATCTAGGCTGTGTACTGTTCCACAGCTGTCGGAGCATTAAGTATCCTCATGTTGAAAGTGTCTCCGCGCGATGGGAGTAGCTGACTTGTAGTATAAAATATATGTCCGCTTTATGGGAGCAGTTGCATTGAAATGTAAAGTATATCCGCGTAATGGGAGTAGTTACGTTGAATTATAAAGTATCTTCGCATGATGGAAGTTTCTAACTTAAAAAATGTAATTATCCATGTAAACTGCATTAGATAAACGTTAAAGAAATCGAGATAAAAATAAATAAATGATGAACATGTCCAAGATATACTTTTGGATGCAAAACTAAATACGGCCGGCGATTGGTAGGACGCCGGTGACAAGGACTGCGACTATCTATTTTGATATTCGATATGGTAGAGTGGCGATGTGGAATTCTCCCATTGGTGAAGCGAACTGTATGACATATACAAGGCTTTGATTGGCAAAAGCCGACGTCTTGATTTGTACAAGGCACTCCAATTGATTGAGCTGACGCTTTGCTTTATACGTGGCTCCGATTGGCGAGGCCTATGGATCGCTATACACAACTTGCTCTGCTTGGTTGACCAGACGATTTGCTATATACATGGATTTGGTTGGTGGGACTAGTGGCTCGCTATATACAACTTGCTTTGCTCGGTTGAGCAACCAGTTTGCTATTTACAATATGCTCCGCCTGCGTCGGCAGCCTGGTTCAAAAATACCTGCAAAGATTTAGTTTTTCATTATATAAGTAAAGGAAAGAGGGATGATAGTTATGAGAGAACGGCGGATCCATCATTTGCCTCAGTGTGTTCCAGCATTTCCTTGTATCCTGTTGGCCCTACATTCAAAGAAAAAATTTGAGCAGGGTGGGGGTTCTTGGTTTGTGTCGACCGTAGTCTAAGATTTTACCCAGTCATCATGAGGTCATGCCATGAAGTTCAGTAGGTGGAACGGATTATGAAATTTTTAGAAAACATTTTCAAAATCTTTTATCTTATGACAAATGCTGTCACTTCGGATTATGACATGTTTAGGAATTTCTTCATACATGAATGTTATTTTTGAAAGACTCTGTCCCAGTGATGCTGATCCTCTAAGATGCTTATGACGACGTGGCTTCTTGCCGTTGCGATTGCGTCTTAATCTATGCTAATGCATTATATGGGTTTCCTAGGGTTGTTATAGAGCCTTTTCAGGTTTGTTACTTTTCCTAAATGGAATTAGGTCCAAACATATTCAAATTACTTTGAACTCAGTCATTTTAATATTCCATTGTTTTAATACTCTACCATTTTACTCAGTTTTTGAGACTTAAATGATGTTTTGCGCTGAAAAATACTATTTTACTAATGCCCGAGGGGCTTGTGATGACTTTTTTTTTTCGGATTGAATAAAGCCGAGGTCTTATATTGTGAGGAATATTGATACCGATTTGAGGCCGATGGCCTAGATTTGATGCCACGAGGTGGATTCTGATTGCCCTTGGGTCGTAAGGGGCCCTCCAGGAGTCCGTACAACCCCAGTGAGCGCTGGAACCCATTCTGATGTGAGATTGAGCCCAAGGGGTTGGTATGGTTCTGAGAGGTTGCCCGAGGGGCTGGATTGTTGATATTGT
Source organism: Nicotiana noctiflora (assembly GCA_032618575.1). Taxonomy (NCBI): domain Eukaryota; kingdom Viridiplantae; phylum Streptophyta; class Magnoliopsida; order Solanales; family Solanaceae; genus Nicotiana; species Nicotiana noctiflora. The sequence goes on from JASVEL010012583.1 coordinate 43,364, forward strand.
GCCCGATGGGCAAATTTCTATTTGTTTACTTTATCATAATTATCTGTCAATTACTTGTTTACTGGCTTAAAGAGTATTTTTACTTGAGTTTTACTGGTTTTATTGATTTTAACCGATTTTACTGCTTCATTATAGACTGCATATTCTTTACGTGTTTTCTTACTTTCAGGCATTATTTATATTCGTTACTCACTGAGTTGGAGTACTTAATTTTCTCTTTACACCGTATGTATAGATTCAGGCGTAGTTGGTTGTGCTACTGAGTGCTGATTCCTCTAGTCTAGGTGGTGTTTTGGAGATACAAGATACCTGTATGCATCCCCAGCTCTCGTGTCTCCCTTATCTTATTGTTTCTATGTTCCTCGAACAGTTGTACCAGATGTGGTATTTAGTAGACTTGTATCAAGATTCATAGTTGTTCATGATTTGTGACACCCCGGTTAAGACTGTGTCGGGATGGTTTCCACATATGCTATATGTATTTCCGCTATTTTGTGTTATTTAACCATGTTAGACTATTATTATTTTATTTAACTGTTTAAAATTGAGATTTGGTGCAATTGAATAGTCTTGTCTTTACGAGATGTGCCATCACGATCGGGCTTAGAATAGGATCATGACATTATGGAATGTGTGTCCCTTTTTATTGGGTGACCATGTGTCATAAATCATGAAAAGAGTGGAGGGGCTTGGATTCCATGTCCATGTGTAATTGTGGGAGACAATATCTAGTGACTAAGTATTTTAAGTTAGTAGGTGGATTCTTAGGAATTAAGTGTTTTATAGGTGTACTATATATATACACATGGAGTTTCGATGACTAATCAAATGGATATTCAATTAATGACATGTGTGTAGATGGTTAAAGGCCCTTTTAAAAGAAATATTTTACTGCTTTGTTGGCTTCCTCTAAATATATATAGAAGGTGTTGCACATTAGTGTTATATATACATATAGCGACACTATATACATTTTCTTAACATCTTAAAGTGGAGAACTTTATTACAATAACGATAGTGTAATTTCATAAGTGAAATTTGGGGAGAGTAATAATATGTACGCAGACCTTACCTTTACCCTGAAGGGCAGAGAAGTTATTTCCAGGTGACCGTCGAATCAAGAAGGAAACAAGAGACATATATTAGTATCATCAATAGAAACATAATAAAACTAACAGCAATGTAAGAAATATAAAATAAATGCAAAATACAATAATAACTAGTAGATAAAGTCCTATATCAGTAGATAACCACTAGTATGCTAGAACAAAATTCTAACGGGCTAGTCTCACTTTGGTGCACCGAGAAAAATATGGGCAGCAACTTTATGTCTTTCTAGAACTTTTCTTTTGTACCAACGAAATATAGTAACACTTTTCGCTACGAGTTCGTTATTTTATTTAGAAAATATTCATATTTTGATCGAATAGGCACTTTGGTCTACGGAAGCGTTGCCAGCAACGTTCTCACTTCGAGGATAATCCTTTATTCATGTTTGATTCTTCATCTACGACTTTCGAGCTCGTATAAGCAATTAAGGTATGTTAAAAGCTATTTTTTTTTTCTTTTGGCATGATCTATATAATATAATGAAACGAACAAGCACGTAAGCTTCATAAATGATTCTATTCTTAGAGATACTAAGATTTTCTATGTTCTTGATTCTCCATATGTCCTACTATTATATAGTCTCATGACATTCCAAGAGATTGTATTGTCTTACTTCATTATGCATTGGATTCATTTATACATGCACATCGACCCATGACTAGATGAGCTTATACACACACACACTATATATATATATATATATATATATATATATATATATATATATATATATATATATATATATATGTGTGTGTGTGTGTGTGTGTGTGTGTGTGTGTGTGTGTGTGTGGTATGTATGTATGTATGTATGTATATATATGTGTATGGGATATGGGAAATATTATGGTGTTATATACGCACCACCACCTGATCAGTTGGTATACGATGATGATTTTTTTCAAAGTGGCTGAAATGATATGATGGGATTCCCTCATAGGTTTATGATGTTATGTACGTACATATCTATGCATTACATGAACTTTATATGCATATTCATAACATTATAAATATTTCATGATTTACTATCCAGATATACAGGTTAAGTCCTTTACTCCATGTTTCTTTTAAGTCCTTTATCTACTGATTTACATGCATTATATACTCGCTACATTATTCGTTCTGGCGTCCTTTTGTTGGGGAGGCTTCATTCATGTCTGCATATATATATATACAGTTTGACAAGGTTACCATACAGTGAAGGATCGGTAAGACTCTACCTCATTTAGAGTGTAGACGAGTCTATGAGTCATCGTGTCAGATTTTTTCTACAGACTTATGGGTAGGACGGTACCCTGTCCGATTTGATGTCAAATAATCTTAGAGATTTTGTAGATAGAGATTCATTTTGTATAGTATGTCAGAGGTCTTGACGGCCCATATATAATCATGTTTTAAGAAAGATGGTCCATTAATACAGTTTTTGTCCACTTACAGTTATACATTATGAGTTGTAGCCATTTTGCCCCATATTAGTTATAGAAGAAAGACAAATGAGTTATAGTGTGATTCGCTCGGGCTAGTATGGCACTGAGTGCCAGCCACGCCTCCCCAGGTTGGGGCGTGACTTAAATATGCTTATGTCTGAGTAGTTTAGGACCCAAATCGTGAAATGTTTGAAATGTTTGCACCTTTAATTAAAGTGACTAAATTATATTGGAATTTGATAAAGAAATTATAAATGACCGAATTTTACTTATTTGAGTTTTCGTAGGTTACTTGACCGTAAATAAAAATTCTGCTTCTTTATGTGCTAGCCTTGTAATTGCTTTTAAATTGGATGTTCATAGAGTATCGCCTCTTCTTGTGGAGTGGATCGAATGTCTCGGCAGTAGAATAGATGTATCTATAGTTCGTGTCGCTCGACCCTTGGCAAGTGTATGCATTATTCTGGATCTAGCCATACGACCGCGGCATAAGTCGTGCGTTATAATGTTTGAAGCCCGAATACACTTGATTTTACTTTTATGACTTAAGAGGTTATAATTTGATAAATGGCCTGAAATTGTTGAAGTTAGTTATTGTGTTATTATTATTGTTGTTATTCATGTACTTCATATTAAAAATTTTGTATTTTATTATTGGCTCGTAGTAAGTATTGAAGTCGACATCTCGTCACTACTTCTTCGGGGTTAGATGGGATACTTACTGGGTACATGTTGTTTATGTACTCATGTTATACCTCTACATTAATCGTGCAGAATCTGAGGCAGGTGCATCTGGCAGTCATACCAGCGCGTACACCTTATTACCCTGAGGCCTAGTGGTAAGCTGCTTCCTGAGCCCGTTCTACAGCACCCAGAATTTCTCTTTTGCATTTAGTTTATGTCTACTTTATTTCAGATAGTAGTTATAGTTTTGTATATTTTACAAATTGCTCATACACTTGTGTCACCCATTCTTGAAACACATACTAGTAGACTTTATGGTTTGGAATACTTGTTTCCCTGCATTTGCTCTTTCATTAGCATTGTTTTACTTTATTAAATTTTCTACTCCTTATTTTCTTAATGAATAAAATTTACCTACTTCAACATTTATTAAAAAGAGCAATTGCATAATTAATTGACCGTTGGCTTGGCTAGCAGCAAAGTTGAACGTCATCACAGCCTATAGGAGAAATTGGGTGGTAGCATTTTGTAAGACAAAAATAGAAACCCTACTTTCTATTTTGATCATAGGACATATGTTATACATATTCATGCATTATGTTATTTATATTACAAAGACCTTGTTATGTTGTGCGTTTATTATTAATAACCAGTGGCAGAGGTAGAGCGTCGGGATCGGGTTTGGCTCAACCCAGTAACTTTAATTCGAATCATGTGCTTGTCTTACAAAATTCATTAAATATGTATAAATGATTAATTTAGTACCCAGTAACTTTTAACGATTAGAATTCCGAACCCATAAATTTAAAATCCTGGCTCTTAATAACAGTGATCATCAAGCACACAACTTAGCGGTATATTAGGTAAAAAAATTCTTCAATCTTTAATTCTTACGTTATCCTTCATCAAGATGCTCATCATTTGTTACCTATTTATTTGGATTATGTTCGAAATCTTCTGAATCATCATCCTCATATTTTTCATCGTCCTCTAAATTTCATTATCTGACTAGACAAAATGTAGCGAGGATGGTCAAAATTGGTCAAACTTTTTACATTATGGATATTTAGGAGAATAAATATCCTAAATATTCTGGGGGGAGGTAAGGGTGGCAGGGAGCGGTTCTGCGAGTAGGGCGGGAGGTAAGGGTGGGAAGAGAGTAGCGGACGCTCATAGGTTAAGGATCGGGTCGTGGAACATAGGCACTCTGACGGGTAAGTCGATTGAGTTGGCGAAGACTCTTCAGAAGAGGAGGGTCAACATAGCCTGTGTCCGGGAGACTAGGTGGAAAGGGACGAAGGCGTGGGATGCTGACGGGTTTAAGTTGTGGTACTCTGGGGTCGTGAGGGGTAAGAATGGAGTGGGCATCCTGGTGGATAAGGACCTTAGGGAGTCTGTGGTGGAGGTTAGGCGAGTGAACGATAGTTTGATGTCTATTAAGTTAGTTATCGGGGGTTGCGTCCTCAACGTCATCAGCGCCTACGCACCGCATGCGGGCTTAGATGAGGAGGTCAAGAGGCCTTTTTCGGACGACTTGGATGAGTTGGTGCGTAGTATTCCCCAATCTGAGAAGTTGGTCATTGGAGGGGACTTTAATGGCCATATTGGGACAGATGCTAGTGGTTATGGTGAGGTGCACAGTGACGTTGGCCTTGGGGTTAGGAACGGAGGAGGCTCTTCGCTGTTGGAGTTCGCTAGGGCCTCCGAGCTTCTGATTGCTAACTCGACATTTCAGAAGAGGGAGGAGCATTTGGTCACCTTTAAAAGTTCGACGGCGAGGACTCAGATCGATTACCTCCTTCTTAGAAGGAGCGATAGAGGTCTGTGCAGGGACTGCAAGGTTATTCCAGGAGAATCCCTTCCAACTCTTCATAGACTCCTAGTGATGGATGTCGGAATCTGGGTGAAGAAGAAGCGGAGGGGTGCTCGGGGCCAACCACGAATTAGATGGGGTGCTCTGACTAAAGAGAAAGCCAAGGAGCAGGAGCGGAGGTTAGTTGATGGTGGTGCTTGGAGTAATTTTGGGGTAGCAGACGCGATGTGGTCAGAGACGGCGACTCTGGTTAGGGAGGCAGCACGAGATATGCTTGGGGTAACGAAAGGCTATCTAGGCAGGCATCAGGGCGACTGGTGGTGGAACGAAATAGTGCGAGGAAAAGTAGAGGTGAAGAAAGCTGCTTTTGCGAAGTTGGCAGGGAGCACAAGCGAGGAAGAAAGGCGGGTGAACAAGGAGAAATATAAGGTGGCAAGGAAAGAAGCGAAAATGGCGGTCACAGAGGCTAAAAACGCGGCTTTTGGCCGCATGTACGAGGAATTGGGGGAGAAAGGCGGGGATAAGAAGTTATTCCCGTTTGCCAAAGCAAGGGAAAGGAAGGCGCGGGACCTGGACCAGGTTAGGTGCAACAAGGATGAGGATGGTAGAGTCTTGATGTGGGAGTCTCAAGTCTAACAGAGATGGCATGCGTACTTCTGAGATCTTCTAAACGAGGAGGGGGACCAAAGCATAGAACTAGGGGAGCTGGGGCATCCAGAGCGGCATAGAGACTTAGGGTACCGCAGGTGAATTAGGGTGGAGGAGGTCGTGGGGGCTTTGCATAGGATGAGTAGAGGTCGAGCGACCGAGCCAGACGAGATCCCGGCGGAGTTCTGGAAATGCATGGGTAAGCCAGGAGTGGAGTGGCTCACCAGGTTGTTCAATGCGATCTTCAGGTCCAACAGGATGCCGGAGGAGTGGAGGTGGAGTACAGTGGTGCCCTTGTATAAGAACAAAGGGGATATCCAGTGTTGCAACAACTATAGGGGCATCAAATTAATAAGCCACACCATGAAGGTCTGGGAGTGGGTGATCGAGGACATGGTGAGGGAGTCGACATCTATTTCCGTGAACCAGTTCGGTTCATGCCGGGTCGGTCCACTACAAAAGCTATCCACTTTGTCAGGAGATTGGTGGAACAGTTCAAGGATATGAAGAAGGACATGCACATGGTGTTTATCGACTTGGAGAAGACGTATGACAAGGTCCCTAGAGAGGTAATATGGAGGTGCTTGGAGGCTAAGAGCGTGCCGGAAGCCTATATCAGACTAATCAAGAACATGTACGATGGAGCTAAGTCCAGGGTTAGGACATTGGGTGGCGACTCAGACCATTTCCCGGTGGTTATGGGGCTCCATCAAGGATCTGCGCTTAGCCCCCTCTTGTTTGCCTTGGTAATGGATGTTTTGACGCGGCGTATTCAAGGGGACGTACCTTGGTGTATGCTATTTGCTGATGACATAGTCCTGGTAGACGAGACGAGGGTCGGTGTTAACGAGAGGCTAGAGGTATGGAGACAAACTCTCGAGTCTAAGGGGTTCAAACTAAGCAGGTCTAAGACAGAATATCTGGAGTGTAAGTTTAGCTCTGAGTCGAGCGAAGTAGGTGGGAGCGTGATGATTGGATCTCACGCCATAACCAAGAAGGATAGTTTCAGATACCTTGTATCGGTGATCCAGGGGGACGATGAGATAGACGGGGATGTCACTCACCGTATAGCGGCGGGGTGGTCGAAGTGGAGGCTTGCATCAGGAGTCCTGTGTGATAAGAAAGTGCCACAGAAACTCAAGGGGAAGTTTTATAGAGTTGTGGTTAGACCTGTCATGTTGTATGGGACGGAGTGTTGGCCGGTGAAGAAATCTCATGTTTAGAGGATGATGGTTGCGGAGATGAGGATGCTTAGGTGGATGTGCGGGCTCACCAAGTTAGATAAGATTAGGAACGAAGTTATTCGGGAGATGGTGGGGGTGGCCCTAGTGGATGAGAAGATGCGAGAGGCGAGGCTTCGGTGGTTCGGGCATGTGCGGAGGAGAAGCCCCGATGCCCCTGTGAGGAGTTGTGAGCGGCTAGCGGTAGTCGGTGTGAGGCGAGGCAGAGGGAGGCCTAAGAGATACTGGGGAGAGGTGATTAGACAAGACATGGCCAGGATGCGGATTTTCGAGGACATGACCCTTGATAGGAAAGCCTGGAGGTCTAGTATGAGGGTGGTAGGATAGATGCTTCTAGTTTTTTCGTTCTCCTTGCCCGGGATGGGTGAGGCGTGGTAGGGCCGCCTATAGATGATTAGTTATGTTCTGTTGTGGTAGTCATTTCTGGTAGTTACTGTTATGATATCATTGCATGCCTGCTTATTTATTGGTATTTATGTCTCTTATGTTTAGATAATTTTTATGTGTTGTATGTTGGAGTGACTAATGCGGTTTTTGTTTTTGTTTTTGTTTGCTTTTCCTTTCCCTGCGCCGAGGGTCGATTGGAAACAGTCTCTCTGCCCTCTCGGGTAGAGGTAAGGCCTGTCTACATATTACCCTCCCGAGACCCCACATTGTGGAAATATACTGGGTTGTTGTTGTTGTTGTTGGATATTTAGGAGAATAAAAAGAAAAGGAGAAAGTTTTTTTAGGGGAAGTTAGATTGAAAATTAGAGAATAGAGAAGATGAAGATGGAAGATAAATTTGAAAACTAGATAGGAGATCGAAGGTGAGGGGACATCACGACATGGACGGGTAAAGCTAATCTACAAAATCGCCATATGATTTCTGCTTATGTTGTTGAAACAGTTGTAAAAACTGTGCCAACTGAAGTTAAAGCTTAACTCTGTCCGCTAAACATTTAATTACTTTAACAAGCATGCGTTTTAGTTTAATTATCACAAGTACTTGTTGATTGTTAAAGATTCCAACAAGTTACGCACTTAGAGTTTATGAGAATTTTATAAAGTGCGCATGTTGCGCCAAAGCACATAATATATACTCTCTCCCTCTGCTCCAAAATAAGTGATTTTTTGTGGTCCAAAATAAGTGATTTTTTCGGATTTCAAGAATGACTTAATGATGTTTTTCCTACATTGTCCTTGGAGTAAATAGTATTAAAATATGTGTTAGGAGTGTTTATGTGAGATAGTAAGGTTAAAATGGTCAATTCTATTGCTAATTAATGCTAAAAGTGACTTTTTTAATATGTGTGAAAATATCCAAAAAGTCACTTATTTGTACCGGAGGGAGTATTACCTATGTCTTGAAATGCATATGATATCGAGAAAAAAATGATATTTTTGATCAATTTTCTTGCACTAAATAAACAAAACCATTCCCCAACCACTACTACCGCACGCCCCTGACAAGCATTATCATTACTACGTGAGTTGCGACAGTTTGTTTGTCGAATTTTTTTTTGAAGAGAAGCCTTTTAATTGCCCATTCGAGAGTGTATTTCTTTTGTTCATACCACTCCTACGTTCTTAATGCTTTTTTTGTTTTGTTTTTGGTTTGATATTTTATTGTATTTTTGGGATATTGCGGTTGTACGAGTTATAGTATTATTTATGCATCCCTGTAATTTTTCTTACTTGTGTAATAAAAGATGTAGACATTTTAAATTGTATGCATGTCCTAAATTTTTTTTATGTAATGACATTGGTGTGAGTGTGCTCATATTGCTTGTCCCAAATTCAAGTTTAGCAAGAGGATTGTGGTACGCTTGTAACCAGCGTAAAATTAATTAATTTATTGACAATTTGTCACCTATTTGCTAATGATATTGTGCTATTGTCGAAAATAATGAAACTGTCAACCAAAAGCTTTAATTATGGAGAAGAAGCTTTGTAGAAATTGTAGTGCCTAAATGCAAATAATTCAAATATCTAGATTGATTTTTCGGATATAATGATATATGAAGATGTTTCACAAATTATTGGATTTTTGGCTTAAAGTGGTGTGGATGGGAAATGCAGAAAAAATAAAATTTTAAATTTTCTTCCTCTACAGATCAACATTATCCCATATTAGAGAAGGAAAAATTATTTGTTGGGGGTTTATATATAATATAAATGCACTTCAGCTCTTTAAGAGTTGAGAAGAAGGCAAGCCTCGTGTTGTTAGTCTCAGTCGATCGGCTTCGGCTTCGACTTCGAATTTAATCAAATAATTTGATTGATTAAATTTACGTCTGTGTCCGTTTGTGTAACGATCATTTGAATTTTTTTGGGTAACACTTTGTGCATAATGAAAGAATAAATGATTGGGGTCAAAGCTCACGGGAACTCATGAGCAAGAACGGCTTTGATTGATCTATCTATCCCAAATAGGCTCCACGATTATCAGAGTACAACTTTAATATTGATGCGGCTGCAATCGTATCGGCTATCGGGCACATCAAAGAAACCAAGTGGCCCTCAGCTTTGCAAACGAATCCAACACAAAGGGATCCCAACAAAATATTTAATTACCATGACACACATGGACACAGGACGGAGCATTGTCGAAAATTGGGAAAAGAAGTAGCCCAATTGTTCAACATCGGTCATCTTCGAGAATTTTTGAGTGATCGAGCTAAGAATCACTTCAGAAATAGGATCTTCAACAAACAAAATGAACAAGATGAATCCCAGCATGTCATCCATATGATCATCAGAGAGGTTTATATTCCTCAAGGTTCGATGATGAAACTCACCAAAGTATCAATCACAAGGAAAAATAAACTCAAGATTACCTGCCCGAAGGGACTCTATCTTCGTCGAGGATGCAGAAGGAATCATGCAACAACATAGTGATGCATTGGTAATCTCTATACTCATGAATAAAACTAAAGTTAAATATGTGCTAATTGATTCAGGTAGCTCAGCCAACGTCATTCAATCCACGGTCGTAGAATAATTACGCATATAGGACCAGGTTGTACATGCGGCCTGAGTGCTAAATGGATTAAACATGTCTTGCGAAACTACTAAAGGAGAAATAACATTGTCGGTAAACATAGACGGTACCACCCAGGGGACCATGTTTTATGTCATCTAGGGGGACATGAGATACAATACCTAGTTCGGATGATCATGGATCCACAACATGAGGGTCGTGCCCTCGACCCTGCACCTACTATTAAAATTTGCAATGTCATAGGGGATAAAGACGATTTACGGGGAACAACCCACCGTAAATGAGATGTTTGTCATCAATGAAATAATTCTAATATCAACACTCTCATCAATAAAGGACTCAAGTTTGAAAGCAAAATAGGAAGACAAATATTAATCATCGATGCCAGCCTTGTCCCAATTGGACAAGCAATTGATTGACGAAGATAATGACTACGGGGTTTCTCGATCCTTTATTGCCCCTGATGATTCCGATGCTACCAAACCAACGACCGAAGAGCTGGAGCAGGTCATGCTAATCGAACATCTGCCTGATTGGAAGGGATAACACTGAATATTACTACTCATAAATTGAGCTTAGACCCGAATTTTTGCCGGTAAAGTGAAAAAGAAGACCCTAGTCCGAGATAAAGAATGGTTTCATCAAGGAAGAGTCCCTGTGAGCAGAGGACCAATTAAAGTATTTGCAGAAAACCTTCAATATATTGAGGAAAAACAACATGAAGCTGGATCCAGAAAAGTGTTCATTCAGGGACGGGGTCGGTAAGTTTCTTGAATTCATTGTGTCCAACCGAGGGATCAAGATCAACTCCGACAAGATCAAATCTATCCGGAATATCACAATAATGGATAATATGGTATTTGTACAAAGAATAACCGGGTGCATCGCAGCCCTAAGGTGATTCATCTCGAGGTTGTCTGATAAAAGCCATCATTTTTTCTTGTTGCTGAAAAAGAAAAACAACTTCACATGGTCCCCAAAATGCTAACGGGCCTTAGAAGAACTTAAATGATACTTATCGAGCCTACCATTGTTTCACACAACAAAAGCAGATGAACGACTATACTTGTATCTAGCAGTATCGAAAATAGGAGTAACTAGAGTCCTAGTTCAGGAAGAACAAGGTACGTGTTTTTGATTTATTATGCTAGTAGGACCATAGGTAAGGCTGAAACTAGATATCATCACCTTGAAAAATTGGAACTCTCTTGCAACGAGCCTCTAGAAACCTAAAACCATATTTTTAGTTCCATCATATATGTGTTATGACAACCAACCCTTTACAAAACATAATGTATTAACCCGAATTCTTGAGGCGATTAGCCAAATGGGCCGTGGAAATTAGCGGGTACGATATCGAATATCAATCCTCGAACGACCATTATATCCCAAATTTTGGTAGATTTCGTAGCCGACTTGACACCATATACCCAAAGTGGAAAGAGAATTGTTGGTAAAATCAGGAACCTCTTCGAGAATCTGGACCCTCTTTATGGACAGTGCCTGTAACATAAAGGGGTCCAGACTTGGCACCATACTAAAGCCCCTACATGCAACATAGTTAGACAATCTCTGAGAACTATAAAATTCACTAACAACAAGGCCGAATTTGAGGCCATGATTGCAAGTCTCGAACTAGCCAAAGGCTTAGGGGAAGAAGTGATCGAAGCTAAATGTGACTCCCTCCTTGTAGTAAACTAAGTAAACAAAACATTTGAGGTTAGGGAAGGACAAATGTAAAAGTAATTGGACAAGCTACAGGTAACGTTATATCATTTCAAATAATGGACTTTGTAGTACGTTCCCTGAGATCAAAATAGTGAAGACGATGCCCTTGCAAACTTAGGGTCATCGGTATAAGATGACGAGCTCAAATTAGGGGGCATTTGTAAAACTCATAAGGTCGGTAGTAGAGGAAGGTCAAACTAAAATAACTCCACAAGTTAACTCGGGATAGGATAAATAAATACAAAGAGTATTTGAAGACCGGGAAACTACCCTCAGATCCCAAGGAATCGAGGGCTCTGTGCACTAAAGCAGTCTGACTCAGCTTGTCCGAAGAGGGAACCTTGTTCAAAAAAATGACTGATAGCCCTCTAGTAATATGTCTGGGACTAGGAGATGCAGAGTACATACTAAGGGAAGTTCACGAGGGCACTTGCAGTAATTATTCAGGCGCCGAATAATTGTTTCGTAAGGTTGGTATTACTGGATCAACATGGGAAAAGATGTGAAAGAGTTTATATTAAAGTATGACAAGTTCCAAAGGTACGCTCCGATGATTCACCAAGCCGAGGAGCTATTGTATTCGATCTTGTCGCCATGACCATTTATGAATTGGGGGATAGACATCGTCGACCCTCTTCCATTGGCACCAGGTAAGGTTCAATTTGTCTTATTCATAACTAACTATTTTTCTAAGCGGGTTGAAACGCAGGCATACGAGAAGGTCATGGAGAAGGAAATCATCGACTTCATTTGGTGCCACATCATATGTCGGTTCGGCATACCATCCGATATTATATGTGATAAGAGAAAATAATTTATAGGCAATAAAATAACCAAATTTCTCAAAGACCATAATATCAAAAGATCTTATTGATGCCTTACCACCCTAGGGGAAATGGACAAGATGAATCGACCAACAAGACCATAATTCAAAACCTCAAGAAAAGGTTGACTAACACTAAGGGAAAATGGAGAGAGACCTTGCCTGAAGTTCTTTGGGCATATCACACAACTTCGAAGTCCGTTTCCGGGGCTACCCTGTTCTCGTTATTTTATGGTGCCGAAGCTCTCATACTTTTCAAAGTCGGGGAGCCAAGTATCCATACAAGATTCTCGAGATCACAAGGAAAGGCTCATATAAGCTCGGAATGATAAAGGGAGAATAACTACCGAACAATTGGAGCATCATAACTCATCCTAAACGATATTATTGCTATTGACGACCCTATTTCAATTCATTTCTATTTCTGGAAAAACATTTGAAGGTGATCGATAAGGAGTGGCACGAATCCTTTAGGACTAAAGCATGCGTGGCAATCTTTTTCCCTTGAACTATTTTTGTCCCAATTGGGTTTTCCGGCAAGGGCATGAATTTTGCAGATAAAAATTATTTGAATTACGTGGTTCTCCTTCTTGTGGTTCACTGGGGGTTCCTCCATTTTAGAACTAACAAGGCCATAATGAGGATTTTCTAATATATTGGTATTAGGCGTAGGTGTGGGTGGTGCAACATGTAATCGACTAACTAGAGCTTGAAGAACTTTACTAACCCGTGCATCAATTACTTTTTGTAAAGCTTCATCTGCCCCTTCAAAATGTTCAGATTGCTCTTGTTCATCAGCGCGAGATTCAGGAGCATGAGTGCCTTCACGAGATTGACGTTGTGAATTTTGAGGGGAAGGAACCACGTTAATGTTTTGTAAATCTCCTTGATTTTGATGGATTTGATTTTCATGGTTTCCCAAGGTGATTTCACTGTTATTGTTGTTGTTTGACATGATGATAACAACAGATAAAATGTAACTTAAAAAGAATAGATTATCAGATTCCCGGTAACATAACCAGTTTGTTTAACCAAAAAATTGAGTATTTGGTTAAAGCTAGAAATTGAGAGAGAAATCGGGTTACTAATAATCAAGAAATGAGAAACTTTGAGAATAACAATAAAGCAATGAATAAGTATATATTTCAGTATAATCACAATGATCTCCCCTTAGAGATGTTGAGACTTTCTCCTTTTTAGATAATTCTAGGAGAAAGTGTAATGCCTTTGTCTTAATGAGGCAATTATGAGCAATAAATGACATTAAAAGAAACGTTACTCAATCATTCTATTAAATACAAATTCTCTAATGTATTTGGCATTTAATACTAAGTTTGGACTTTTTTACGCTATCAGATTCATTTCTTCAATTCCTTCTGATTTTCAAGCTTTAAATGACTCGAACGGTTACGAATCTCATTTCATTTGGATAATAGCGCGTGCCTTTAAGTATCTTCTCTCCCGCATCTGTTGTTGCTCGTGCCTCCTAACTGATTACCACACTTTGACAATTTGACAAGTCCACGTGTCATGACACATTATCTTCAATACATAAATTCAGTTTTTTCCCAATACAGTCGGGTCATGGTATTTGTGTGGTTATAAAATCTTCTCATTAAGATTTAAATGAATAAAATGAAAGATTCATAATTAAATTATTTTCAATTGTAAAAATGTGTCATTCTTTGTAGCATAAACTAATAAAAAAATATTGTCATTTAAATTGAAACGGAAGAAGTATTATTTAGAGGTATTGGACTTGTTTATATCTGTAAACGGATAGTTGGCAAATGAGAAATAGTTCTTAATTAGCCGATTCATTCTTTATTCATATGATTTAATAAATGAAAAAAATGTATGCAGGTTACAGCTATAATGGTCGCTAACTATTGATTCAGCCACGGACCACGCGTGTTCTATCTTTCAGCGAACGAAACTTGAATGCTACAGCTATGCTAGTTATTCATTTGATTGAAAAGAAAGAAAGGAAAAAAATATTTGGGTTCTTAATCTGAAACTTCCTCTATTTCAATCTAGATAGAGGTAGTTGTAAGCATAAACTTTAATTTTACCAGGATCTTGAACATGATAATCTTACATATAATCGTCGTAGAAAACATACCTGAATCGTGAGCCATCATCTTTAAGCGGAAGCGTTAATTGATAAATCGGTTTCTCGCCCCTTGCCCTAGCTTTCGTTACCGCCGTCTTTAGGGATGGAAGAGAGGAAAAGCAAGTAACCCTAATGGGTGGGGAGAGGACCAATTTATAGAGATTTTCATTTAATCTGGTACGTCCATCAAGTAACCAATCGGACGGATGAGATTTATTCATTAATTAAATATTAATTATGGGCCTTAACTTATTGGGCCACATTATTTGTAATAAATAACTTACATTCTCCCACTTGGCCCAATAATCACATAATATTAATATTTAATATAGGAACATTAGTTGCGCATAAACAAATCTCTTCTATAATGTCCATCATAAATACCATAATACGATAAACTAGTAAATGTGAGTTATGGCGGTTATACATAATTTGTCTACATACTCCCTTCCATATACTACAACATTAGTAATTTATCGTATCGGGTTCATAAGCTATAAAATTTTTATGGTCCACAATAATGTCTCCTTGAGACTTATCTTGTAATATCTCAAAACAATAATGTGCACACCATTATGAGAAACAGGAAATCACTAATGTATATCAGAAACATATAAATGAGCTCAGAGTGTCAAAACATCATAAATACATTAGTCATAAATACAGCCAAGACCCATTCTATGTACATGTTCTCTAAATATCTTTGGCTGTAAACCTTTCGTTAACGGATCTGCAATCATGAGATCTGTTCTAATATGCTCAAGTGACACTCTTTGTTTCTGAACTTCCTCCTTGACGGTAAAGTACTTTAATTCCATATGCTTGGCACCTTTGGAGTACTTATCGTTCATGGAGAAGAATACTGCTGCAGAATTATCACAATAAATTTTCAGCGGCTTGGTAATGGTGTCGACAACCCCAAGTCCTGAAATAAAGTTTCGCAGCCATAATGCATGAATTGTGGCCTCAAAACATGCCACAAATTCTGCTTCCATCGTGGATGTAGCAATGACAGACTGTTTGGCACTCTTCCACGATATTGCTCCTTCAACTAATTGGAACAAATAACCAAACGTGGATTTTCTAGTGTCAATACATCCAGCGAAATCTGAATCCGAGTATCCAACAACTTCCAAATGCTTGGATCTCCTATACATGAGCATGTAATCTTTCGTTCCTTTCAGGTACCTCAAAACTTTCTTTGTAGCTTTCCAATGATCAATTCCTGGGTTACTCTGATATCTTCCTAACATTCCGACCGCAAAGCTAATATCCGGTCTTGTGCAAGTCTGAGCATACATCAGACTGCCAACAATAGAAGAGTAAGGAATTGATTCCATTTCTTTTCGCTCTACATCATTCTTAGGACATTGCATGAGACTAAATTTGTCCCCTTTTTGAATTGGAACAATTCATGCTGAACAATTGTTCATGTTAAATCTCTCAAGAATTCTTTCGATATAGCCTTTATGAGACAATCCCAATAATCCTTGTGATCTATCACGGAATATTTCTATTCCTATCACATAGGATGCCTCACCCATATCTTTCATTTCAAAATTCTTAGAGAGAAAATCTTTAGTCTCACGCAATATACCTAAGTCATTAGCAGCAAGTAGAATATCATCAACATATAGGACTAAAAATATAAACTTGCTCCCATTGATCTTTTGGTATATACACCGATCAACGGTATTTTCCACAAATCCAAAAGATGTTATGGTATCATTGAACTTTATATACCATTTTCGTGAGGCTTGTTTAAGTCCATATATTGACTTTTTCAGTTTACACACCATTTGACCTTCCCCTTTAATTTCGAAACCCTCTGGTTGGTCCATATACACTTCCTCCTCGAGATCTCCATTAAGAAAGGCAGTTTTCACATCCATTTGGTGTAACTCTAAATCATAATGAGCCACCAAAGCCATAATAATTCTTAATGAGTCTTTCTTTGAGACCGGTGAAAAGGTCTCTTTATAATCAATGCCTCCTTTTTGAGTATAACCCTTGGCAACAAGTCTGGCTTTGTATCCCTCAATATTGCCATTTGAATCGCGTTTGGTCTTAAAGACCCATCTACACCCGATTCTTTTAGAACTTTCAGGCAATTCAACGAGATCCCGGACTTTATTGTATTCCATGGATTTTAACTCTTCCTTCATGGCATCAATCCATTTGTCAGACTCATTACTTTCTATGGCTTGTGAAAATGAAACCGGATCCTTATTAAGACCAATATCAAAATCCGACTCTTGCAAATAAACCACGTAATCATCCGAAATAGCCGATTTTCTAACTCTTTGAGATTTTCTTAATGGCATTTCTTGTGGTTCATTTGTGTCAGATATTTGTGAGTTAGTTTCTTCATGAAGTGTTTCACCCAAATGTTGCTCGGCGTTGTCAAAGTGTTCTTCAACAACTGGAACAATATTTGGTATTTGTGTGGAAGTAGGCATATTTCTGGGTAATAGAATATTGACCCTTGTCTCTTTAATTTCCACACTTTGCTTTTCAACACTCCCACTAACTTCACCATTCTCAATGAATCTTGCATTACCGGTTTCAACAATTCTTGAACTATGGTTTGGACAATAAAACACATACCCTTTAGATTTCTCTGGGTAACCAATAAAGTAACCACTTACTGTTCGAGAATCTAATTTCTTTTCTTGTGGATTATAGACTCTAGATTCCGCTGGGCAACCCCAAACATGCAGGTGCCTTAAACTAGGTTTCCTTCCTGTCCACAGTTCAAAAGGGGTCTTTGGAACTGCCTTACTAGGAACCCTGTTTAATAAATATACAGTGGTTTTAAGAGCATACATCCACAATGATTTGGGTAACGAGGAATTACTTATCATGCTCCTAACCATGTCCATAAGTGTTCGATTACGCCTTTCTGCAACACCATTTTGTTGAGGTGTTCCTGGCATAGTATATTGTGCACATATGCCACGTTCCTCGAGGAACTTTGCAAATGGACCTGAACATTGTCCTGACTCATTATATTTTCCATAATATTCACCACCTCTATCTGACCTAATAATTTTCACCTTTTTATCTAATTGCCTTTCAACCTCATTAACAAACACCTTGAGAGTATCTGCTGCTTGAGATTTTTCTTTCAGCAAATAGATGTATCCATAACGTGAAAAATCATCGATAAAGGTGATAAAATATTTTTCTCCACCAAAAGATGGAACATCAAAGGGTCCACAAATATCGGTGTGTATAATTTCAAGAAGTTGGGTGCTTCTTGTGGCACCTTTCTTACTATGCTTGGTTTGCTTTCCCTTAATGCAATCCAAACATATAGTAAGATCAGTAAAATTTAGATTCGGAAGAATCTCATTCTTTACTAATCTCTCTAACCTTTCTTTGGATATATGACCCAAACGTCTGTGCCACAAGTAAGCGGAACTTTCATCTAGTGAACTACGTTTAATTCCAACATTATGTTGAACATTAAGAAGGGATTCAGAAAAACCAATATCGAGTTTCAATTTATATAAACCATCACTAAGAAAACCAGAACCATAAAAAATAGCATTTTTATATAAATTGAAACATCCATTTCCAAACTTAAAATCAAATCCAGAAACATCAAGTCTTGAAAGAGAAATCAAATTCCTAGAAACTGAAGGTACATAAAGAGTCTGTAATAGATCAAGGTGACGTCCAGTCTCCATGATCAAACGATAATTCCCTATGCCTTCAATTGGAGCCTTCATACGATTTCCCATGAACAAGAAATCCTTATTTGGATTTGTAGTTTGGATCGTAAGGAATCCCTGCAACGTAGTAGATACATGAGCAGTTGCACCAGAATCAAGCCACCAAGTATTATTAGGAACTTCTACTAAATATGATTCGAAACATACAAAAGCACTAATTGTACCTTTCTTTTCGAACCAAGCTTTACGTTTCGGGCAATCTTTCTGATAGTGTCCTTCCTTGTGACAGAAACGACACGTATCTGCCTTACGTTCCTTGTTAGCATCCTGTTGAGCTTTAGCAGGTGCTTTCTTCTTCTTGAACTTGTTGGCCTTCACTTTAAGTCCTTTACCGGCTCCTTGACCCATGAGGTTAATTGAATGACTCCCTTGTTTCTTAAGTCGTGACTCCTCCTGAGTAAGCATACTGGACAATTCACTAACATTCCACTTATCCTTAATAGTGTTATAGTTAATTTGAAAAGGTCCATACTCAGGAGGTAACGAGTTCAGAATAAACTGAACCAAAAAGGAGTCATCCACTTTCATCCCCAAGGTCTGAAGTCTTGCTGCAATGTTGGTCATCTCGATGATATGATTTTGCATACTACGCGACCCATCAAACTTCATGGTCGTGAGTTCAGCCATTAGTGTACCAGCGAGAGACTTATCTGCAGAACGAAAACGTTCTTCCACAAACTTCAGGTATTCCCTGGCACTTTCTGTTTGCGGAATAGTACTCTTAATGTTGTTGGCAATATTCATTCGCATAAACATAAGGCTTAGCCTGTTAGAGCGTTCCCATGCTTTATGGAATGACTTCTCATCCGCACTGCTCGAATCAGTAATGGCAGCGGGCTTATCATTCAGCAGAGCCAAGTCAAGATCCATCACACCTAAGTGGAACCGGACTTGCTCACGCCATTAAGAGAAGTTCAATCCATTGAACATAGTAACAGACGAAGCAAGCGAATGAAAAGGAATAGCTGCAAAATAGATAATACATGCTCACAAATCAATATGGATTCAACAAAACAATTAAAGCATATCGCAGTTCACCTTTGGGTAAATACTACGATACATTATCATAATTTAAATGCCACTTAGTCTTTAATAGGTATTTAAATATTTTTAACCAAATATATATGCCATCTTTGGACAAACAATATATATTTGACTAAGAATATTAATTTTACCTCATCATATTCACTATTCATAGAATAATTGATTCACATTTGGGTAAATCCTTAAGTTCTAGCAATAGTAAAAATTAATTTATCCACTAATTTTAAATTATAGGCATTTCATTAATTTAATGGATAAACTATAATTTTATGTATGCATATTTTCATAAACAAACTAGTTTGGCCACTTTGGTGACTAACAAACTATATAAACATAAATGCATACATAAACTAAATATCATAAAATTTTATGCATGTGAATACTTTAAACAATCTAGTTTGGTCACTTTGGTGACTAACAAACTATTTACACATTAATCACATACATAAAATAATCAATAAATAGCTTTATTAACTAATAGACCAATTAATTCTATGGGGTACTACTACCCACTACATGTACTGGGTAAAGGTTTTTCAACAGGTTAAGATCCAGTAAACACAAACCCCGGTCCAAGAAACGGCCATTCTTTTCCATATACGGTGTTGACCCAAACTGAGGAGGTCATTCAAGTTATCATCAACAAGGGCGATGCTCATAAACAGTGATTTAACATTCCCTTATAAAATATCTTAACCTCTTTAATTTGTATGAAGAAAATATTAGAATATTGTCCAGTCTCCGAATGATTAAGGCACTTGATCTGTCTATTTCCCAAATAGTTTCTTCTAATTTTGTTGCATTCAAACATGCGACAAAACGAACACTGCAGACTTCCAAGTAACCATTAATTCATTATTTAATTTAAAATTTGTTTTTGTGGTCTTCTTTCTGTTGATTTCAAAAGGAACAAGAAGTCCAAAAATAAACACATAATTCATATATGAACACATGTTATACATATATGTGTTTAACAATTATTCTTTCACGAAGATTATCGGTCCAAGTAATCCAGGCTCGTGATACCACATGTAAGCATAAACTTTAATTTTACCAGGATCTTGAACATGATAATCTTACATATAATCGTCATAGAAAACATACCTGAATCGTGAGCCATCATCTTTAAGCGGAAGCGTTAATTGATAAATCGGTTTCTCGCCCCTTGCCCTAGCTTTCGTTACCGCCGTCTTTAGGGATGGAAGAGAGGAAAAGCAGTAACCCTAATGGGTGGGGAGAGGACCAATTTATAGAGATTTTCATTTAATCTGGTACGTCCATCAAGTAACCAATCGGACGGATGAGATTTATTCATTAATTAAATATTAATTAGGGGCCTTAACTTATTGGGCCACATTATTTGTAATAAATAACTTACAGTAGTTTGATAAAGTTTAAGAAATAAAGAAAAATTTTTGAAACTTTTATAATCATAAAAGTTTTGTGGGGCCATAATATTTATATGATTATAAAATTTTTGATTAAGGATAAAATGAAAAGTTTATTATTTTCGATTATAGAATTTTTTTTTTTTTTAGGAACGAACTAAAAACAAAAATATGTAATATTAATTGAAACAGAAACACGGAGGGAGTAATTAAGGTCAAGGCATCTACATATACACATTATCACATCCACAAAATGGGTCATAAGCCATTCAAATGGGAAATGCAATTAACAGCGGAACTAACAAAAGGGAAAAGCAAAGGCAGTTGCCTAAGAGGATCATACTGGTGCGGCATGGTGAGAGTGAGGGGAACTTAGACAAAAATATGTACGCCATCACACCTGACCATAGAGTCCAACTCACAGAGAAAGGCAAAGAGCAAGCCAAAAACGCCGGGGAGATTATCCGCGGCGTGGTTTGTGAAACAGGAAACTGCAGTAGTAAGGTCTATTTCTATGTATCTCCATTTTTGCGTACCCGAGAAACACTGAAAGAGATAGGCGCTGCGTTTAGCAGCAGCGAAATCGTAGGGGTAAGAGAAGAATGCAGGCTGAGAGAAATGGATTATGCCAAATTTAAGAATACAGAGAAGATGGAGGAGTATAAGAAGGAAAGAGAGAAATATGGAAAGTTCTTCTACAGATTTCCTGGTGGAGAATCGGCCGCCGATGTGTATGATCGGGTTTCAGGTATCTATTCAAGTAAATCTTGTTAAAGAATTGCTCTTTAAATGGATGTATTGTTTCTTGGTATGTTGAATCTGGATGTGGAAAAAATATATAGCATCTACGTAGGTTAAATTAAAGTACCTTATCTTCATTTTTGAAATGCAAGCTAGTTAAGATTTATATTTAATGGTAAAAGACGGAAACCATAAGGGATTAAAGCGGATCATATTGGAAAACAAACAAAGGATAAACACCATTTCTCTGGCGAAGTCGTTGAAGGCTTCGTCTCACTATCCAACATCTCCGACTCCGGTCCGGTGGATGGCAATCCGCATACTTCAACATTGAAGAGACGGGGCCCACACAGGGCCAGCTCCAACCTTCTACATAAGGCGTTTGCCAGGCCCCCAAATTTTGAGCCCTATTTTTTTTAAAATAATAGGTTCATAAGTATATAAAAAATAATATTTAGTATTTTAATACATAACTAGAGTTTTAATATAATGAAAAAAAAACTTTTTGGATATATAAATAAAATAATAATTTGACTTACTTAAAAATATTTTGATGAATAGTTTTTATAACTTTCATTTTTTCATTTTTTGCTCCAATAAAAAATTTGCCCTATCTTCCTTAATTTGTCCTTCCAAGCGTATTATTTTTTTCTCAATCTCTTCATATTTTAGGTAATCTTACATAATTTTGTGTTTCTCTTTGATATTCTTACTCACTTCTTTCTCCAAGATTTCATTACTTACCTTCTTTCTCTGAGATTTTACTAGTTCAAGTGTTCAAATATTTTAGGTCTTGTTTGGCCCTGAATTTTGTCAAAATAAATTTAAATTTTATTTTCTAAACTCATGTTTGGCCATAAATTTTTTCACATTTTGGCAAAATCCTAAATCCCAAATCACCCCAATTGCTGATTTTGGGCCAAAATCCCAAAACTTGAGAATTGTATACATATTTTTCCAAAATAAAGTTCGGAAATATATTTCAAAATTGTATGTCCCAACACATTTTCATCTTCAAACCAAACTTCATCCAAAATAGATTTCTCAAAACAAATTTGGAATCTACAGCCACACACTAGCTAAAGCTTCCAGTAGTTCTATATTTCTACTGCTTTGTAAATTCTTGTCTAAGATCAACAATATATCAAGAAAGATTAAATAGGTTGACTATATTATCAATCGAGCAAAAATTATTAGAGAAAATCTAATTTTAAAAAATTATTAACAACTTTATATCTCAAAAAGTTAGAAGAATAGACTTCAAATAAAAAACATATCTTATAACTTTCTTTTAAAAACGTAGGCCTAATATTAAACTTTAGCTTTTGACCCCATATGTGCTTAAGTCGCCCATGGCCCCACAGTGAGTATAGAAGATTCTTATTGAGGGTAAAATAAGAAATTTAAATTACATTATTTTCAAATTTAAAAAAAATATTATTCTTTTTTAAACGGGCTCAAAATTAAATAGGATCACATAAATTAAAAAGATAGAGTATATAAAATGATATTTTATTGACAAGTAAATATAATTTCATTAATACAGGTTTTATCGATTCTCTATGGAGGGACATAGACATGGATATGATTCCATATGGTGCCAACGAGGACCTAAATGTAGTACTAATCAGTCACGGACTGACCATTCGAGTGTTGCTCATGAGAATATTCAGATGGACGCCAGAGCAAGTTGATAATTTAATAAATCCCAAAAATGCCGAGGTTCGAATTATGGAATTAGGGCATGAAGGTGAGTACAGCCTTGCGTTACATCATGATGATCAAACATTAAAGAAATGGGGATTTTCTGCTGAAATGATTGTTGATCAAAAGTTGAGGGCTTACGGTCCTACGGTCGACCTTGATAACTGCTTCTTCACACGTTACTTTGACCGTCTAGCCGACATATAATTTTGAGGATGAGAAAAAATTAAGTAATTTAACCAATAATTCAACTATTCAGTTGTTTTTTGCGGAAGGTTATGTACCAAATTTTTGCTTTTGTTCCTTATTTTGTGATTTTCATAATTTTATGTTGTAAATCATTAAATTTATTTTGGTTTAATTTGCTTGTTGTATAATACTTGGGCTTTAAAATAGAATTAAACTCTTAAAAAAATTGGGTGAAAACGGCCATAGCACTCACAATTGGCATCTGGCCATATTCTACAAAATTGTTTGAAGTTTGAATATTTACTTTATCAATATAAAGGTACTTTCATTAAGGCAAAACTCGATTTATCCATTGTGGTAATTGTTAGAAATTGAGAATAGTTAGTACTCCATTTGAGATGAGTGGTGATATTTTCCGTCTATGTTCTACAAGAAGAAATAGGTTGTTTTAATTTCTTCACTTCTGCTTGAAATAAATTTCACTACTAGAAATTCGGCAAAAACTGACCGTCGCCGATCGACCGAAATCAGTCGATTTTTCAAAAAAATTTATTTTTCAATTTTTTTTTTTACAAAACCGATCAACTTCGATAAGTTATTTTTGGCGCAAAAATGCACGAAACTATTTTGGCATCCCGTAAAATTTAATTTTTTAAGAAAGCAACCAACTTTGGTCGATTTTTCATGTAAAGTAAAATTATAATTAATATTTAAAAAATTGTGCAAAATCGGTTAGTTATTTCAGTCGATAATTTTAGTAAACCCGTAGAATTCAGTCAATAATTTTATATTTTAATAAACCTACCAAAATCAACCGGTTATATTCGCATGAAAATGTAATTAAAGATAACAAATAAACTAAAATAAAGTCTTAAGCCAAAATGTATCAATGGTCTTGGTACACCCCATGTTTTTGTACGAGAGAGTACGTTGTAAGTCAATTGATGTAAGTTCAGAAATGAAAACATCTTTGATAGATTTAAATTAATTTAATGATGTTAACTTGGAGGTTACGAATATTTAAGATCATGAATTCAAGTACAAAGAGGTTTGGAAGGTTTAGAAGCTAAACGAATCGAAGAAGATAAGTTTCGTCGAAAGTCGACAAGTTGAGAATAACATGTACTTTAGGGGTGATACTAAGGTGCTTAAGATGAAAGGAGGTTATGTTCCTTATGAGTTATTTTCGTTGTATCATAGTTGTGTGTTATATTTTGAAGTCAAGCGAGTTGTGGAACAAAAGTTGGCAAAGGTTATCACAAATTACATTCGTAAATATGCTGAAAATTTGATCAAATATAGCTGAGCTTTTCCCCAATATACATAGAATTATGAGATGATACACATACTAAATTTATGATCTACAAGTCTAGTTGGAACGCATCAAACGGTTTCTCAATACGATATTGGAGTAGAGTGATATTTATGTTTTTGCGAGATCGCCCAGGCAGCCCCTATGGGAACCACTTGGTCAGTGGCCGACTTTACCTATTTTTATCTCGATTTTGGGACGAGCTTTACTCATTTTTTATACTCTCCAAACCCTCCCAAACAGTTCCTCCAAGAACCAAACAAATTCCAAAAAAATACGTTATAATTCAACATCAAAGTTAGCCAAAGGTGAATAATCCATCTATGGTATTGTGAAACGAATAAGGATGATGGTGAGCTAAGTTAAGCTTAAACTTCTGTATGGGCAATAATTTGATCTCATGATAATCCACCAAATTAACCCTCTATCTCGACTGATATAAACATAGCAAGTGGCGAGGCCGCTCCGACCAAGAAGTACTACCTGCATCCGCCTAGAAGTTTTGGCCGAGGTCGACACTTTCTGGGTACGCCCAAAATAATCTCTTGACGCGGGCTCGATCTCCAAGAAAGTCTACCGACACAATAAACGTCTATATATACAGAGGCAGTCATCAGAAAAGAGGTTCCACTCTCTCCCCATGGGGGCTCTAAGAAATATAGAGTATAACGCAGAGTGAGAACCCAATACCAAAAATACAGAATAATAGTAGATCTGCAAAGACATGATTGTAAAGATCTGAACCTCTTCATGAAGGGGCAGATTATCCCATTATCATGAATAAAGATCACTAATATCTTCTATTATCTATACATATGTTCCCATTATCTTTTCTCTTATCGACTTTCAGATATGTTACGACCTGCTATGCCCTTTATTTCCAGTAATTGTCTTGAATTCTTAAGGCTTGTAAACATTTTGAGACAAACAATTTGGCGCCGTCTGTGGGGATTTCATAGCAGGACTGCGTAGCCTCTCCTGAAGTCAGAAGCAAATGGAAAGCGAAGAACGAAGGGATGTAAACCCAATGAGAGCAAGCCCAATTCATCTCGTCAAAACCGAGGCCACGAGCCCTCACCAATTTCATTCAACCTTAGTTGAAGTGAAAATCGGGCCATGAGCCCTCGACTCAAAAGAATAAGTATACGTTCAACTACATTTGAACTAGACTCAGGCCACAAGCCTTAGCCACGCTAATTCAATGATAGTTGAAATAAAACTCGGGCTTTGAGCCCTCGACTTGGAAGAATCAACAAAGTACAACTACGGCTGAATTGGGACTCGGGCCACGAGCCCTCGCCAACATAAATTCAATGATAGTTGAAGTAAAACTCGGGCTATGAGCCCTCGACTCAAAAGCATCAACATAAGTTCAACTACGGTTAAAATAGGACTCAGGCGACGATCCTTTGCCACGCTAATTCAACGATATTTGAAATAAAATTCGGGCTATGAGCCCTTGACTCGGAAGAATCAATAAAGTTCAACTACGGTTGAACTGGGAATCGGGCCACGAGCCCTCGCCAACGTAAATCCAATGATAGTTGAAGTAAAACTCGGGTTATGAGCCCTCGACTCAAAAGCATCAACATAAGTTCAACTACGGTTGAACTGGGACTCAGGCCACGAGCCTTCGCCAATATAAATTCAACGACAGTTGAAATAAAACTCGGGCTATGAGCCCTCGACTCGAAAGAATCAACAAAGTTCAACTACGGTTGAACTGGGACTCAGGCCATGAGCTTTTTCCACATTAATTAAATGATAGTTGAAATAAAACTCGGGCTATGAGCCCTCGACTCGGAAGAATCAACAAAGTTCAACTACGGTTGAACTGGGACTTGGGCCACGAGCCCTCGCCAACAAAAATTCAACGATAATTGAAGTAAAACTAGGGCTATGAGCCCTCGACTCAAAAGCATCAACATAAGTTCAACTACGGTTGAACTAGGACTCAGGCGACGAGCCTTCGCCACGCTAATTCAACGATATATAGTTGAAATACAATTCGGGCTATGAGCCCTCGACTCGGAAGAATCAACAAATTTCAACTACGGTAGAACTGGGACTCGGGCCACGAGCCCTCGCCAACGTAAATTCAACGATAGTTGAAGTAAAACTTGGTTTATGTGCCCTCGACTCAAAAGCATCAACATAAGTTCAACTACGGTTGAACTAGGACTCAGGCCACGAGGCTTCGCCATGCTAATTCAACGATAGTTGAAATAAAACTCGGGCTATGAGCCCTCGACTCAGAAGAATCAACAAAGTTCAACTACGGTTGAACTGGGACTCGGGCCACGAGCCCTCGCCAACGTAAATTCAATGATAGTTGAAGTAAAGCTCGGGCTATGAGCCCTCGACTCAAAAACATCAACATAAGTTCAACTATGGTTGAACTGGGACTCAGGCCATGAGCCATCACCATATTAATTCAACGACAGTTGAAATTAAACTCGGGTTGTGAGCCCTCGACTCAAAAGAATCAATAAAGTTCAACTACGGCTAAACTGGGACTCAGGCCACGAGCCTTCGCCACACTAATTCAATACAGTCGAAGTAAAACTCGGGCTATGAGCCCTCAACTCAAAAGAATCAACAAAGTTCAACTACGGTTGAACTGGGACTCAGGCCACGAGCCTTCGCCACATTAATTCAATGATACTTGAAGTAAAACTCGGGCTATGAGCCCTCGACTCAAAAGAATCAATATAAGTTCAACTACGGTCGAGCTGGGACTCAGGCCACGAGCCTTCGCCACAAAAATTCAATGACAGTTGAAGTAATACTCGGGCTATGAACCCTCGACTCAAAAGAATCAACATAAGTTCAACTACGGTCGAACTGGGACTCGGGCCATGAGTCCTCGCCACTATTCAACAACAGTTGAAGCAATATTCAGGTTATGAGCCCTCGACCCGGAACAATTAATGACCATACTGAGGGAAAACTTGAAGTAGAACGAGCAATAAGCAAACAACAGAAAAAGGGGGAATCCTCCCCCCCTAAATTAAAAGAGACGGACGCGGGGAACACCCATCCATCCCAATACAAATATCGTTCGAAACAAACCACAACAATAAATAGAATAAAAAGAAAGGAAAGAAAAATAGCCACACACGGCAACAACCGACAAGAGAACTATCAACTAATCATCAATCACTGGGGATTGCAGTACCGCCGTCCGCGCCAGTCCCGCCGCCGCCTGTCCGCGCCGCTCCACCACTGGTTCCGCCCTCACCGGCACCTATGGCGCCCATGTCGTTCCCAGCTTCGGCCAAGCTCTCACCAGGGACATCATCTATACCGGGCGTCGCGGCATCAAAGCCGCATTCCTCGCGGGCTCCCCGTGTCCTCTAGCGTGCCCCCTCGAAGACCGCTTCGAGATAATACCGGCCTCAAACAAATGTTTATATATGTCCTGCTAAGCCTCAGCATAAACCCAAGCTTCACGAGAGCTATCCATAAATGCAAACTGTTCTTGAATGCGCCGATTCTTCTCCTCAAGGAGCGCAATTTGCCCCGCGGCATCTTGAGCGTTTTGCTCGAGAACCCTGATCCGCTCTTCGAGGCCACTCTCTCTGAAAGCGGTGACAGCCCTCACCAATGACAGTTGGGAATTGTTGGCACGGATGACCCCTTCAAGTTCGTTCGCCCGGGCAGAAGCCTCGGCCAGCTTGCACTTCAGGTCGGCCACTTCCCCTTCCAGCCCGGTGACCTTCCCGCTCCACTCTGAAGTGACCTCTGTCACCCTGGTCAGACATAAACGTTCACTCTCCAATGACGCCCTCCGTCCAGCCTCAAGATCGTCACTCATCTGAAACAGCCGATCTTCCGAGGCCTCGACACGACCGAGCGCCTGGCTCCTCTGCAGCTCCTTCCGCGCTAGCTCTCCAACCAGTTCCTGGTTACGGGGATCAACCCTTATGCGGCTCACTAAGCTCCATGCACCGGATCCGATACCGGCGACACCTCTCGAGAACTCGAAGAAGTACCCCAGACCGAAGATTGGCCCTAGGGAGGCCCTCCACCTGCAAAAAAAAAAGTAAAGGAGTCGGATATAGAAGCCCATGAGAGGACAGGAAACAAGAAGCTCGTAGATAAATAATCAACCTAGAGCACATACCCTCATTCCCAGTGACGCGACCTCGTTCATTAAACCCACGCCCGTCACCTCTCTCAGTGACTCATTTTCAACTGAGGAACACAACTGGCCCAGCAGCGGCAACAGAGCAAACTCCCTGAGCAACAAATTCTCATTCGCGAGAATCTCGATCACACACGGCCTCCCATCTGTATGGACCGTCGCGTTCGTGACCCCGTCACGAAACATGTGGACATCCTCAGAGTTCAAAACAGAACCGGATGGGGACCCCTCTCCCGCCACCGCCACCTCCGTCGATGGAGTACTCGAGTCACCAATATCCACGATCACCCGAGAGGGCTATCCCACCTCAAACATGTGAGTAGAAGATTGAGCGGTAGGGGCGGAACTTCCCTCTCGCTCCTCTCGATCCTAAGAATCATCCGAACCGCCTCCTGGAATGCGCGCCGCGTCAACATCCTCCCTCGCCCCGGAGGTGGGTAAGGAATCCACATTTACCATATCATTGGCAGCGGGCCGAGCCGTTGAGGGGGCCGAAGGGGGAATGACTCTGCGCCTAATTAAAGGCCTCTCCTCCTCATCACGAGAAGGTGATGCCTCCCGTGGGCGAACTGCTACTGACAGGCCCCCACCATCAAGCAAGGGGTGCACGGGAGATGGCGCTGCAACAAATTTGACTGAGGCGGCCCTGGGCACCTGATCGGCCACCGGCGCAGCGAAGAACCTGGCAATCGCACCAGGCCGCCGAAACACTAGCCGGGGAGCCCCGTCGCGGTATACCCTTCCTGCAAATATGGAATTGGGTCAGTTCCAAGTCACGACAATGACTAAAGTTAGACACGCCCAAAGGTAGCAAAACTCCTTACCTACTGCCGGCCCTTGGCAGTGCCTCCTCGAGAAAGACGCCCACGAACGGATCCCCTCGGTATGCGGAACTATAACCTCAAGCCATCCGCGCAGACCAGTGAATAAAGGCGGGGGTGACCTGTCGGCTACAAAAACCGCAACAAAATAATGACCATTCAAAAAATGAAGAAGGAGAGTAAATTCGACCCCGTCAAAGAGATAAACCGTAACTTACGACTATGATTCCAGGTCTCTGGAAACCCTGGAGAGGGCGCCACCAAATGACCGGTCCTGATGTAGAAAAATTATTCAAATTGACGAGGTTCGAACTCATCGTCCAAAGCAGTCACCAAGCCCTGCGACCCGCGCGGGACCATCCGGATCAAGCTCCATCGGACTTGCTGAGGGGCGTACAAAGCAAGTACGTGCTGCAACGTGACCGTCCGACCAGCTAGCTCCGAGAACTTCACCAGCATGGCCGAAAGCTTGTACAAGGATGGGGTGAGCTGTCTCGGACACACACTGTAGTACCGGCAGAAATCGACTACCAGATTGGGGAGGGGTATCTGGAATCCCAACCTGAGGGGGGTAAGAATAGAATACGCAATACCCGACATGGTCGGTGTGGACCCGTTCCTCCGGCCGGTCCAGCATAACATCGACATGAGAGAGGATGAACACTTGCTCGTGCAGCCGGGTCATACCCACCTCCCCCATCAACGGGGCCTCATCCACTACGTTATCTCCTCCATCTGCGGTGAAGTCCACCGCCAAGCTTCCTGCCGTCGGGAGTATCTCATCTACTGAGGGTATTCTCTCAGTTTCATTTCGACCATCACCCGGAAGTACCGGAGACAACCCTTCGATCATCGAAGGACCAATCGGTACTAACGTCGGAAGACCGTCACGAGAAGAAGAGCCATTCATTGATTCAGGTCACCGGAAAGATTAGGGGGGAACGATGAAGCTAACTGAGAACGAACTACAAATATGTCGCAGGAAGAATAGAATTCTTTAAGAATTCGCCAAAGATGAGAGCTATTAGTAAATCCAAGAGTGTAGGATGTCAGACATCCCAGACCTTCTTACAGGCAAATTGAATCAAACCTCGGGAAACCGACATGCGCCATTAAATGTGCATCCCAACCGTCATAAAATGGTTCTGTTTCATCAAAACCGTCACCACCACGATTAAAACCGGTGATTATACGCTGAAATCGCGGCTACCACTTCGAATATCCCAAACATGAAAATGCTTTATCGGCCGAGGCAACCAGGCCCCACGATATAGAGCTTGCGCAGACGAAACGTACCCTAACCTATGATTACGGCGTACCGACCTTTACCCTTTGCCACGAATGTCCGTACACGCGATCGTACCTCCTCCATGAAAAAGAAAATAGTGACAAGGTGCCATAAGTAATTATCGTCCTCTCACCTGAGAGGGGGCGCTCTTTGAACGGTCATATCCGCTTACCAGGGTCTGCCTCGACGCGACCATGATAAGCGGAGGGACTATCTGTATGAGCTATAATTTGATCTTATGATAATCCACCAAATTAACCCTCTATATCGACTGATATAAACATAGCAAGCGGCGAGGCCGCCCCGACCATGAAGTACTACCCGCATCCGCCTAGAAGTTTTGGCCGAGGTCGGCGCTTTCTGGGTACGCCCAAAATAATCTCTTGACGCGGGCTCGATCTCCAAGAAAGTCTACTGACACAATAAACATATATAAATACATAGGCGGTCATCAGAAAAGGGGTTCCACTCTCTCCCCATGGGGGCTCTAAGAAATATAGAGTATAACGCAGAGTGAGAACCCAATACCAAAAATACAGAATAATAGTAAATCTACGAAGACATGATTGTAAAGATCTGAACCTCTTCATGGAGAGGCAGATTAACCCATTATCATGAATAAATATCACTAATATCTTATGTTATCTATACATATGTTCCCATTATCTTTTCCCTTATCGAATTTTAGATATGTTATGACATGCTATGATTGGCCTTTTATTTCCAATAATTGTCTTGAATTCATAAATGCTTGTAAATATTTTGAGTCAAACAACTTCAAATTTTATCTGCTTCCTAAGGTATGTTGAACATCTTTAATACATGTTGGTTGTGGTGTTGGAGCGAATAATTATAAGATAGCAATTGAAAGAGGAAGAGATGTTGTTATCTTTTGTTGGGATGTTTTGCTGCTCTTCATACTTAATACTGTGTTCGAATTGCTTCTATCAGATTATGCCCCCTTCAGGAAAAAAATTTCAAGCACGGTTAATGTATCAAATGCTATGACTTAAGTTAATGTTTCAGTTGCAAATTATTATTCTCAAGTTTGGAAAGAAAATTCGATCTGTTTACGACTCTTATTACTCATATATTTAAAGTCTAATTAACATTTATGTTCAAGAGTGCCAATCAAATAAAAGAAAGTGTGAAAGGCTATAAAATGAATTGTAACTCTTTTATACGATAAATTTTTTTGGGAGGATGGTTAGGTTACAGAGGAAGGGTGGGTTAAAATGACCTAAACCCAAAACTACACGTGACCGGTGTAAGAGTGATTGCGGGATAACGTCCTTTTTGCTAGGGACGCTGCATCTTTAATGAATGCAGGTGGTTCTACATCAGATGGCATCGATCATTGATAGTAGTACACACTCTTCTCAGCTGATTTTATGAGCCTCACTTCCTATCAGAACCTTGTATATTTTGATTGTTGTACATTTGTATATTGAGGTATAGCCTAAGCCTTATTACCGACACTTTCATACTACTCTTTTGTTCCATTTAGAGGCTCCGTAAATAGTGTGTATTGTGTTTTGATTTGGGAAATACACCATAAATGTTGTAGTTATGGGATGTTCCACTTTCATATATTAACTTGTAATCTTTTGAAAGTTGTCATTGAAACTTCTTTAAGTAAATGGAAAAAAGGATGTTGGACACTTTATCCTTCATATGTCTATCTCTTGCTATTGATTCTTAATTCGGGTAAGGTTGGATAGAAGGCATCAAATAGGCTTACTTAACTGAGATGTCTCGGTCAAGCGCCGGTCACCCTCCCAAGGTTAGGGACGTGACATTTTGATTGTGCCAAACTCACTTGGCACCTCCTTTGTTCAGGGGCGGATCTATGTACACGGTTCCGGGTGGTACGCCACCCGCAAGTTTCGGCAAAAACATTATATATGTATGTATATATGTATAATAAATAGGATATATATTTAAAGTGTCACCCTATAAAACAAAAGTGGTTAGTGGCAAAAGCATGTGTTTTCATTCAATAGGGCACGAGTTCGATTCCAGGTGGGAGCAAATAATTTTTTGGCTTACATTCAGTTGCAATTTTAGGGGGTCGGCACCCGTAACCTCTAAATCCTGGATCCGCCTCTGCCTTTGCTCCCACCTTTCACCCCAAATTGGGTCCCCATGGGTAGTAAATTGTGTTCCCTATTTCCATAGGCCGTTCTTGTGGCAACATTGTTCGCATCCTTCCATTTTCACCCTTCCTAACCCTTTTACTGGTAATGACTTTACCTCTTACATGGCTTACATTCTGTTTGTACTTTCCACCACTATCTCTAGAGGTTGTTGCCCCTCCTTGTTGTGTTAATTTTATCCATGGCCCTGATAGAAAAACTGTGCAGAAAAGGATGAAGCTTTATAAGTGAAAAAATAGGGCAGAGAAAGAGGCAATAGACGTGAAAAAGAAAATTGCTTGACTGATTGACAATGTTGCAACTACTGCAGTCTTTTTATAACAGAAAAAACATAGCAAACTTAAGCTAAAATTTAGGAACTACCTCACAAAGTTTTCTCCTAAAAACTAGATAACAAAAACCACGTTAAACTACTTCCTAAGGACTAGGACAAACCTAAAAAGTAGGAGTTTTATTTACTAACACCCTCCCTTAAACTGAAAGCTTTCGAGCTTCAGTTTATCTTAAATTTCTTGAGTTCTTCCATGGTGCAAAGTCCCAGCAATCTTCTCAAATTTTGGAAAGAAAGTAACTTGAGAGGTTTAGTGAAAATATCGGCCAACTGGTCTTCACTCCGGCAATATGTTAGCTCTATTGTTCCTTCATTGTTGAGATCTCGCAAGAAATAGTACTTCACGTCAATGTGTTTGCTTCTTCCATGTAGCACCGGATTCTTTGACAACTTGATGGCAGAGTTGTTGTCACAGAAAATTGTAGTTGCTTTTTCTTGTTTGAATTTCAGTTCTTCAAGAATTCTCCTTAACCAAACAGCTTGACAAGCACAAGTTGTAGCAGCAACAAATTCAGCTTCGGTACTTGACAAAGTGACAATTGATTGCTTCTTAGAAGACCACGAAACAGCCCCCGTACCTAACATAAAAACATAACCTGAAGTGCTCTTTCTGTCGTCTTGATCTCCTGCATAATCACTGTCAGTAAAACCAATCAAATCAGATTTTTCACCCTTCTTGTAGAACAAAACAAAATCCTTAGTTCCCTGTAAGTAGCGAAGGATTCTCTTAGCAGCTAGCAGGTGAATTTCAGTTGGGCTCTCCATGTATCTGCTTACGAGACTTACAGCATACATGATGTCGGGCCTTGTAGCAGTAAGATACATCAAACTACCTACAATTTGCTTGTAGAATATGCTGTCCACCTTCTTTCCGCTTCCAACTTTGCATAGCTTCAAGCCTAACTCAACTGGAGTGTTGGCGGGATTGCAATTCTGCATCTTGAACCTGTCCAAAATTTCTCGCACATACTTCTTTTGGGAAACAAATATTCCATCATCAGATTGTACTACTTCTAATCCAAGAAAGAAATGCATCTTACCAAGATCGGACATTTCAAACTCATCCATCATAGACTTCTTGAAATCGGCAAACATGATACTATCATTCCCAGTAAATATAAGATCATCGACATATAAACACACAATGAGTATTTTTCCAGATTCTCCAGTTTTAACAAAAAGAGAGTGTTCATATGGACATTTCAGAAAACCAACTTTTAGAAAGTATGCCTCAATACGACTATACCAAGCACGCGGAGCTTGTTTTAGTCCGTAAAGAGCCTTTTTCAACTTGTACACCTTATGCTCATTTCCAATTTTTATATAACCAGGAGGTTGTTCTACAAATACCTGTTCTTCCAAGTACCCATACAAAAATGCCGATTTGACATCTAATTGGAAAATAGGCCAAGAATTTTGTGCCGCTAGTGCAATTACCAATCTGATTGTATCATGTCTTGCAACCGGAGCAAATACTTCTGTGTAGTCAATTCCATATTCTTGTTTGTATCCTTTAGCCACCAAGCGTGCCTTATACTTGTCAACTTCACCATCTTCTTTCAGCTTTGTCTTGAATACCCACTTCACACCAATAGTTTTGTGCCCTATTGGAAGATCTGATAGCTCCCAGGTGCCATTTCTTTCAATAGCATCAATTTCGTCATCCATAGCTTTCCTCCATTTATCCTCTTTAATAGCATTTTCAAAAGTTGTAGGATCACTATCTGCAAACAATGCAAAGTAGGAAAGATCATCTTCATTTACATCAATTCCTGTTACCTCATAATCCATCATCCACACGGGCCTTTTGCGAGCACGACGAAGAGACTCATCTGGTGCATCAATTTCTTCCAAAGCTGAGGGTGAAATTTCAGCAGCTGGTGGATTAGAATTTTCAGAATTTTCGGGTATTTTTGTTGCTTCTTCGACTTCATTATCAATTAAGATTGGAATAGACTGCTGCATATTCCAATCCCAAGAGTTTTCTTCATCAAAAATAACATCTCTGCTGGTCACAACCTTCTTTGTCAATGGATTGAACAATTTGTACGCCTTGGATGCCTCGCTAACACCAAGAAAGACACATTTCTCGCTTTTGTCATCAAGCTTCTTCCTCTTCTCGTCTGGGATATGTGCATAGCCAACGCAACCAAAAAATTTAAAATGATCAACAGCAGGTTTCCTTCCACTCCAAGCCTCTTCTGGAGTCATGTTTTGAACAGCAAATGTTGGACTTCTATTCAAAATATGAATACTCCAATTTACTGCTTCTGGCCAGAATGTCTTTGGAACTTTTCCTCGAGCTAGCAAGCTTCGAACCATGTTGAGAATGGTTCTATTCTTCCTCTCCGATACACCATTTTGTTGTGGTGTATACGCTGTTGTGAGCTCTTTTCGAATCCCATGAGTCCCACAAAATTCTTCAAATGCCTTAGAGAAATATTCGCCTCCACGGTCTGTTCGGAAGCTCTTGATGGTCTTTCCTGTCTCATTCTCCACATTAGCTTTGAAGCTTTTAAATACATTAAAAGCCTCTGATTTTTCCCGCAAAAAATACACCCAAGTCTTTCTAGAATAATCATCAATGAAGGTAATAAAATACATTTTGCCTCCATTAGAGATTGGTCTTATTGGCCCACATATGTCAGAGTGAACCAACTCCAAAACATGCTTTGCTCGCCATGATTTGCCTTTCGGGAATTGAGATCGGTGTTGTTTGCCAACAACACATTCTTCACAAATTTGAGAAGGAGCACTAATTTGAGGAAGACCTGTAACCATGTTCTTCTCCTGAAGTGTCTTCAATCCTCCAAAACTCAAATGACCATAACGAAAATGCCACAACCATGAGGGATCCTTCACTTCCGTCATCAAACAAGATTGAATACTATCAATCTTTATCGGAAATAATCTGTTAGAGCTCATCTGAACTATTGCTATAGCTCCTCTTATGGGGTCATAAATTTCACACTCACCCTTCTTAATAGTGATGACATAACCTTTCTCTTGCAATTGACCAACACTCAGTAAGTTGCTTTTCAAATCAGGAACATATAACACATTAGAGATTGTTTCCACAAAACCATTCTTAGTTTTGATCTTGATGTCACCTTTTCCCGTTGCATCCACAGTAGAACAATCACCAAAACTAACTTTAGAACGGAAGCCTTCATTTAAGTAAGAAAAGCAAGACTTACTTCCAGTCATGTGATTAGTGCAGCCTGTGTCTAAATACCAAATATCTGGCTCGGTTTCCTTCTCTACTTGAATTGCCATCAACAAGGTCTCACCTTCCTTGTTCTCCGCGTAATTGGACTTCTCTTCCTTTTCTTTGTCATTAGGTAGCCTAGTATAACATTCAGATGCGTAATGACCAAATTTATGACATCTATAGCACTCTATCTTGGATTTGTCATAATCTCGACCTCTGCCTTTGCCTTGAGATTGATCATTATTTGCTTTGAAATTCCTACAGGAATCTCTACCTCCATGATCTCCTCTTCCTCTGCCTCGACCTCTACCTCTACCCTTCCTCTGGAATTGGAAGAAGAAATAAAAGTAGAAGCCTTCAAAGCCTGTTCACTGGAAGTTGAACTACGGTTCATCTTCTGCTCATGCACCAATAAGGAGCTCTGCAATTCATCAAGTGATAAGACATCTATGTCTTTTGACTCCTCAATAGAGCAAACGACATAATCATACTTTGGTGTCAAAGAGCGCAATATCTTTTCCACTATTACGACGTCGCCCATGTTCTCACCATGGAATCGCATCTTGTTGCATATCTCCATGGTTCTAGCACAGTAGTTGGTGACAGATTCTCCTTCCTTCATCTGCAAGATTTCAAAGTCCCTCCTCAAGGCTTGAAGTTGTGCTCGCTTCACTCTTGTAGAGCCTTGATACTTTTTATTCATGGAATCCCAAATATCCTTAGAAGTTTCTTTGCAAAGAATAGTTTCCAAGATGGAACGCTCAATAGCTTGAAAGAGATAATTTTTTGCTTTTAAATCTTTCAACTTTCTTGCTTCAAACTCAGTCGTTTGAGCATCCGTCAAAGTTTCGCCTACTGCTGGTGCTTTAATGCCGTCTTCAACAATTGGCCAATACTCTTTTGACCGTAGGAAATTCTCCATCAGCATACTCCAGTGGTCATAGTGACCATCAAAACGGGGAATAGCTGCTTGCACGAAATTGCTCTCTGAAGCCATTGATGAAGAACAATTTTGTTTTCGTTTTTGTGGGTAAACTATCTCTCTCACAGGTTTTTCTTGTTTTCTGGATCTAACCTTGCTCTGATACCACTGATAGAAAAACTGTGCAGAAAAGGATGAAGCTTTATAAGTGAAAAAATAGGGCAGAGAAAGAGGCAATAGACGTGAAAAAGAAAATTGCTTGACTGATTGACAATGCTGCAACTACTGCAGTCTTTTTATAACAGAAAAAACATAGCAAACTTAAGCTAAAATTTAGGAACTACCTCACAAAGTTTTCTCCTAAAAACTAGATAACAAAAACCACGTTAAACTACTTCCTAAGGACTAGGACAAACCTAAAAAGTAGGAGTTTTATTTACTAACAGGCCCCTGATTGTCCCCTTTGTTGATACTTTAAGTTTTTTTTGGTGCTAATTGTGCTTCTCTGTTGGTTGTATCAGTCCCTCCTGTTGGTGTTGGTGTTCTTTCTGGTTTTCTGCTTTTTCTTTTTCTTCTTTTATGAATTTCTTACTTCCCTTCATTTCATGCCCAAAATTCTTATATTTCTCGCACAATGTGGGCTTCCATTCATAATACACCTCCTGTTTAATGATTCTTCCTCATTCATCCTCAAACATTATAGAAATTTAAAAATTACAAAAAAGTAAAAAAATAAAAAATAAACAAAAAATTGTGCAAAATTGGGGGCAGGGGGTGGGGCAGCGGGGGTAGAAAAAAATATAGAAATTTAAAAATTACAAAAAAAAAAGGTAATTTTTTTAGGGGTGGGAGTGGGTGGGGGGTGAATAGAAAAAAATATTTCTCAAGAGAGGGCATGAGGTGGGG
The DNA here is from genome assembly GCA_032618575.1 of Nicotiana noctiflora. NCBI lineage: Eukaryota > Viridiplantae > Streptophyta > Magnoliopsida > Solanales > Solanaceae > Nicotiana > Nicotiana noctiflora. Next base: position 81,828 of record JASVEL010012583.1, read on the forward strand.
CTAGGTGGGTGGGTATGGAGTGGGTTGGTGAGGGTAAAGAATAGGGCGTGGAAGCTTGAGAATGAGTTTTGAAAAATGTTTTGTTTTTTCTTGATAAGAAAATATTTTTCTCCAATTGGACGAAAATAAGTTGATACGAAAATATTTTCTAAAATATTTAAACCAACTAAACATGAGAACATTGATCAACTTAAAGTATTTTCTAAAATATTTAAACCAACTAAACATGAGAACATTGATACAGAACACACCTTAGTTAGTGTAGATTGTCACCACATTTTTCCCTACATAAGTAATTATTGTTGCACAGCTATTTTGCAAAACCATACAAATTAAATGAGCGAGAATTTCATTAAAATGCAACAATCGAAGGTGAAGTATATATACAACAGGAAGATGAAAATCATTCTATATTTTTTACAGGATAAATTCGATGCAGCTTAATTCTCTTTAATTTCTAACGATTAAAGGCAATAGATAATACGGCAGCCAGCACAAACCAACCTAAAAAGAAATATCCCACCAATCTTGTTGGTTCCACATCCTCTGGTTCCTGCAATCGTGTTTATATTACAACCACAAATTAAATGTAAGTAGAAAATATTCTTTCACCATTAAGAGAAGGATGTAGTCAAATGGGTGTCATACTTCCGTATTTGAAAAAATTTAATCTTAGACTTTGATTTTACTCTTAATGAAAATATTTTTATACACACAAATATTAAATATTAAACTCATAGATTTAAAAATTTCATAATCACAAAAGAAGTAATGACATGTTAAAGATCAAAGTTTCAAGATTCTTCATTTTTTTCTATACTTCGTGCCAAATGAAACTATGTTGCATAACATCATAATATTGATAGAGCTTGAATAACAGCCAAAAAAATCTTACGAAAATTGAATAAAATAGATATTGGGTATTTTAGAAAAATATTTCCAATTTAATTTAGCAAAAAATAAGTTGTAATTCTACTGGACTTAGGGATATATCTTTTAATTAATAAAATAAAAAATTTCAAAGATGTTTATATTAGCCAATTCACAAATTAGAGGAGTAGTGGTGCGAAATATAAAAATAGTCAGATTTACCACTGGTCGTTGAAAAATAGCCAAATTTCAAAAGTCATCGAAATTTAGTCACTTTTTATGTAAAGAGAAATCTGAGCGAAAACACTGTTCAAAATCCGAAAAATACGTCCGCAAATTTTATGGGAGTTCCAGCATAAGTATGCTTGAACTCCCCATATTTTAAGGGAGTTCTAGGATAACTATGCTGGAACTCCCGAAATTTTTACGGGAGTTCAAGCATAATTATGCAAACTCCCGCATATTTTACGGAGTTCCAGCAAGTATAAATATACAGTGTAATATACTGGAGTTTGGAGCACTGGTGCTCCAGTCTCGCACAAATTTTACAGGAGTTAGCAAAGTGTACCGGTCGTACATAAAATCCACCAGAACTCCCGTAAATTATACGGGATCGGTCCCTATTGCAGCAAAATAGTGGCTATTTTTCATTGAATTAATAAACGATGGCTATTTTAGATTGACCAGTGTGAAAACTGGCTATACCGTGATATTTTGACGGAGTAGTGTCTTTATTACAAAATGTAAATTAAATTTTGAATTATAAAAAGAAGGAATTAGTACCTGAGGAGGAGGAGTTCCTGTAGACATTGGAGTTTTATCAACCTCAAAAGGCCACTTGTATTTATCTGGTGCCTCACTCCTTACCAAGCTCCAATCATACAGCCTTCTCTCCTCTGGTGTTGACAAAATTGAATATGATTCCTATGCCCAAAACCAAAAATAATGTTTAAAGGGAAAAAGGAAAAAAGAAAATAAATAAATATATAATTAAATACTTTTAGGAGCTCAAGCTTCTTGTTAAGCTCCTCTTCTTCCAATCCCTCATTCATAACTTCTTCAACCTTCTTCTTGTATGCAACTGGTACCTATATTGTAGGCAATACAAATCAAATACTAAGAAAACATTACAATTTGTTCTTTTTCTTTATGATTATTTTGTTTTCAAGGGGATTGTGTGGACCTCATTGTATGAACATTTTCTTGGAAGTCCAAGTCTGTCATAGTGATCTATATCTGTTATTGCTGCATTCTAAAATAAAATTTATTAGTCAAATGATACATTCTATTCATAAAGAAAAGAATTTAACTCCGTCTAAAGAATTTAGACATTGGATCATCTAAAAAATAATTATATTGTATTAATATCCTTAAAAATAGACACTGAAAGGCACTTTACACCATTTGTATACATAGCTTAAATCCCAAAAAAAAAAAAAAAACAGTCGCTTAAGTAAGCGAATCACAGCGAAAATACAACTACAACAACAACCTAGTATAATCCCACTTAGTGGGATCTGGGAAGGGTACCCTGGGATAGAGAGGCTGTTTCCAAAGACCATTGACATCAACTTACCACCTTGCTCTTGGGAGACTCGAACTCACAACCTCTTGGTTGGAAGTGGATGTTGCTTATCATCAGAGCAACCTCTCTTATCAGCGACAATATTTAAAGAAATATAAAGCAGTTCGGTGCACTAAACTCATGCTATGCGCGAGATTCAGAAAAGGACCAGACTACAAGGGTCTATTATACGTAGTCTTACACTGTATTTCTGTAAGAGTATGTTTCCACAGCTCGAACCTCCAAGTCAAATAGCAACAACTTTACTAGTTATGCTAAGACTACCTTTCGCATTATTTAAAGAAAGGGGAAAAAATAGTTAGAACAGTAGTAAAAAGAGCACCTATGCCAAGAAGAGCCTTTTCAACATTAAGAGCTGAGATTATAGAAGGTGGTCCAGGTGGAAGTTCAACAGACGAGATTTCATTAGCTGTTGCTGTAGCGGTTTCAATGGATGCATCGCTGCTTTCGGAGTTTTGAACGACAAACAATTTTCTAATCTGTTTGGTGGAATTACCAAAATAAGGAATAGAGATAATTACAGGTATATTGTAATTACTAGAATGATTTGTAATTGTTGGAGATGATAGGAAATTTTTGCTGGAAATGTAGCGACTTGCCATCTCTTCTTGTTACTCTGTTGCATCTTTCTGCTCCTTCTTCACATTCTGTTATCAATTCAGATAAAGGATTGGTAATTCAGCGCCAATCATTTTCTTGTCGTCATATGGTAAATTACACATAAATGTTGACTACTAAAGATAACCCGGTAGTATACTGCTGATAATTCCTGCCTGTCGCGCGGGTAAGAGTGGGTATTCCGACAATTCGGATTGAATATAAAAATTTCGATTTTCAGATTAAAGAAATGACAATCCAAATAAATTTGGATCGGATCCGATTAGATTTTTTAAATTTGGATTTGGATTAGTTGGTTTAAATATTTTTGATTTTTGATTTTGAGCTTATAAGTTAAGATCTTTTTTCTTTCTACTATAATAAACATCCAAATGAATTAGTCATGTTAAATTGCCTCAAAAGTTCCTTATTTTTACAGCAATCATCCAAATAAAGTATTCAAATATTAAATCATCATCAAGAAAATACAACAAAGGCATTATAAGGCTGATAAGAATTTACAATGGTAAAATCATATCCAAATAGAAAGTATTCTTGTAGTAACTTAGTAATTAGTATTGAATAAATGAGATTATGTGTAATGGTTAGGATATTGGACTTGTTACTATTGATATATGAATAATAGGCCAAATATAACATATAAGTATATTGGATTTTCGAATATTCAAATATATGAAGACCAAACCCAATATCCAATCCGAAGTTCAAAAAATTTAACTTCAGCGTGCATTAGCATTAAATTTTAGCTTCAACCTGAAATAACTTCATGCTACATTAGCATGAATTTTTAGCTTCAACGTGAAATGACTTCATGCAAGTGTGATTTTGTAGATAAATCTGGACAAGTTTTTGGGTTTTTTATGAAGTTGTTGAGAGGAGAGGAAGAGAAATTTTTCCACGAATGGGGTTGTCGATCACGCGATTAATGTATTGATATCAAGGGTATAGTTGTCATATTATTACGGGTTAACACTATCTCGACCTTGAACTACCAGAGCGTTATAAATATTCGGCATCTTGCCCGGGGAAAAGGTTACATCTTGTACCGGACCGATAATTTGGACGACACGCCCCGGGTTTTTGTCGGTTGGCTACCAAATCTGGACAAGTTTCTGGGTTTTTGATAAAGCTGCTGAGAGGAGAGGAAGAGAAATTTTTCCACGAATGGGGTTGTAGATCACACGATTAATGCATTTATATCAAGGGTGTAATTGACATATTATTACAAATTTTTTGTCTGTTGGCTACCAAATCAATAATTTTTAAAAATAAGGTACATGTTAAAAGGTGACACAAATATAAGATACGAATACAAACCCATCCCAAGCGCCTCTTTAGATCACAGTCTCACTCATTAGTTGCGCTAGGTGCATGTAGTAGGCCCGGTTGAACTGGTATATAGCATTAATTCCTTTTATGTATTTTCTCCTATTATCCCTAAGAGCAATGCTAAATGCACGTCCTTCTGTTTGATAATGCTCAAGTACATATGGTCTCTCTGCACTACTTCTATGCATCCACCAAGCAGAGACTACAAATCTCAAAAGATTCGAGAATAGATCTTTCAAGAGAAAATCAAAAACAGTTGGAAACTTTACTAAGGTCAACAACAGTTACAGTGTGAATATAACATTTCCTTGGACCATTAAAAAGAGTATATCCCTAGAGGAAAAGTTACTGGATAATTTCCCATTTACTTATATTATCTGAACGAACACTGCCACAAGAGAAAGCATTTGAGTGCCAACCTGGGCAATCAGGGCAATAATACATCAAGCTATTCTAAATTCTATAGCACATACAAGTAGTTTTTATCCTACAAGTTAAAACAAAGTTTCTCAAGCTCTGCTGTACACTTAGATGATGGTTCCGCATAATGTAGACACCACCTTGAATGCTGATAAAGGGGTGAGCAACCTGATCAAATACCACAGGTATAAGCTACCTCCCTTCAGTACGAGTTTGTTTCTTTCATTAAAACAGTTGCATTGTCATGGTAACATTGCTTCACCGGTTGATGTAATCATCTGTACATCTGTTTCCCCAGCTGTTCCATTCGTTGAAGGATAGTCTTTGGAATCACCTGCAGACATAATAATATAGAATATAGAATATTTAGTTCAAGTTACAACAGTACTGCAACAATAACTATGCAAGCAAGTTGAGCTCGGCTATATCAATCCTCATTAGCCCATGTTGCTCCATTTAGGCTCATCTCAGTTTAATATTATACTTCCTCTGTTTCAAAAAGAATGAACCTAGTTCCTTTTTAGTCAGTTTCAAAAAGAATGAACCCTTTCTAAATTTAGAAACAAATTAACTTTGAAATTCTCTTTTACCCTTAATGAGATGATTTATAGCAACATAAATATCTATGGATTATTTTAGACTACAAGTTTCAAAAGCCTTCTCTTTTGCCTTAAATGTCGTGCCCAGTCAAACAGATTCAAACAAATTGAAACAAAGGGAGTATAAAATAAGGCCTCTGACAAAAAGAATAACAAGTGTCTCTAGTTCTTTTCTGTATATTTTCCATTGGCATATCTTACATGAGTAAATGACATTGGACCTAAAGCAAATATACTAACATGACTAAAACTTAATCCAACTAATTGGTATCACCTACATAGATCTTTATCTTCCTTTATGCCCAATCTTTCGCTAAGTTTTGACAATTCAAGGTTGTAAAACAAAACTTACCAAATATGGAATCAATTGACCGTCTAGGTGAGGTACTCCTCGTAGGATCTGAAAATACAAATGAAGAGTCAGATCACTCACAGTATTTCAAAAGCAAAGAGGAACTTCACAGATACCACATGCCAAATCAGCGTACAGGGGAAGGTTGGGTGGGTTATCCAGACAGTAATTTCATTTACTTGGAAGTATAAGCAAATAAGCAAACAAATAGTAGCTTTTAAGACACTATAGACCACTAACAACACGAGCATAAAAAGCATCAGCTGAATACTGGAATGTCCAAACTGGACTTGCTTGTGATGACAGATTTTCTGAAACCAAAATTAGCGAAGAAACCAAAACAGCTTTGGGTTTAGCAGTTATGAATGGTCCCAGGTAGGTAATGATGAGGCAATTTATCAGCACAGTAGTCCACTTTAACCTCCCCCCCCCCCCCTGCCCAAGAGAGAGAGAGAGAGAGAGATGTGGTGCAAGTATGACTCACCTGAATTGTTGCGTAGTGCTTTGACAGCATCAAAATTTTTGTAAGTATAGCCAACGAAGCTTAAATCTTTGGGTGTCAATGATATCTACAAAACACAAAACAAAGGTCAGATGCATTTCTAAGAATTTTGAGGCAAGATATATTACTTGGACTTTAATTTGCACATAGAATATAAAAGGGGAGCGAAGATGTTAGAACCAAGGAAAATAGGGAAGTTGAGACAGAAGCTTGAAGATTTACTAGAAATAACTCAAATAAGCCTGATGGCAACTTGAAAATTGAGCCCAAACCAAGCTTTTAAATGTTCACACAACACTCTGTTGAGATACCCATCCACATTAGCACCTACGTCTTGTCCCGTTTCATTATTGAGTCGAAAAGAATGGATATCTTTAGACACGTAAAACTTCAAACTTCGAAAAGTATTTTCTCGTGCATATGTAATAGCCTATATGTCCCAAAAGGAACATGATGCACCCGGCCATTTCTGTAAATCATATTAGGATGAAACAGCTTTCTTTCGACATTCAGTGAAGATGCCTAGGTTCTTTGAGTGACTGCTGATTGAAAACTAAATCTAGGGATGGGACGATCCCGAAAGAGAGGCTTTTCTTCATGGTTATGAAATTACTTTGATCAAAAAGCAAGTTGATGATGCCATAAGTCAAACACACTTTTAATTGGATTATCACAAATTGACATTTAGAAATCCTAGAAAATGACCACATCATACTATTGATTCATACAAATTTAGGAGAAGAACGATCAAAGCAGATGACAAAACCCACACTACCAATTCATATTAACTGGAACACATGGATGTCCAAATACATAGGTTTCATCTGACTGTGTATTACATAATATACGTATTTATTATAAGTTGATTTACAATTCCTACTACAAAAGTCTAAAAGTGAGGTTATGGGGTACAGCTTGTAGATTTACAGAATAATTTTAGACAGTATTATTTTAATTTAACCAGGAACATAGATACAATTTTTAAGCAAATTTGAAAACCCTCCCTTTGTCCCTCTTTTGCTCTTTGCTGTGCTAGTTAAGTTCAGTCGTAATGTTAAAAGAAGGTTACATGAACTTTGATAGCAACCAAATCTTACCATATTTGAAAGGTATTGCAATAGATGACGGTGAGAATTAATGCTTACATACCTTCCGAGAAGGACCTGAACCAGATCTTGCTGGTGTTGGAGAATCCATCTAATGAAAAAGCCAGAATGCAAGTTATTAAAAAAAAAAAAAAAGCACACTCATAAAGTATTGGATAAAAGAAAAGACAAAAAGGAAAAGTATGTATGCATCAAATTACGTCTACCATCTCATTTAAATATTTAAACTAATTAAAAGGGAAAATTTCTATGTACTTCATTATGTCGTTAACATGCCTACTTACATGCGAGTCAGATTCCTTTTTGTGAGCCAAGAACATGAATATTTTTTACTAGTGGTAAGATTCCAACTTAAGACATTTGTCTGTTATGCTAACATATCGAATACGGAGTAGTTTGCATCATTCCTTCTAAACGCTCAAGAAGCTAGAGGGACATTTGTTATTTCATAAACAATACAAAGAAGAATGGCATGTATGACTTGGTAGAATTTCATATGTTTTTAACAATACGAAGAAGAATAGCACGTGTGACTTACTATAATTCCATCATAATACTGCAGAAGGCACAAAATGTAACATATCTTCTCATAAAGAGGATTGAGAAGAGTGAGATCAACGACAAGAAGGTTGAAAATGACAAACCCAAAACTAAAGGTACCAAGAGATGTTTTTCTAGTATGCCCAGAACTATACACCACCAAACCCACTATATGTGGCTAACATAAACTAGAGAAAGAGATAAAGGAGAAACTCAACTTACATACTACATCAAGCTTAGTAAATTTGGAGCATTTTTAAAAAATGTAAAATTTTACTGATATAAAAAAAGGAAACCCTGATATGAATGGGATACAAAAGTAGAGAATTAAGAAAAAAAGTATGATTCTCTACAAAGGAGTATCCAAACACCTTGCTAACCAGGATATCAAGGTACTCCAAATAATCTTAAAATTTGAGCATATAACTAGTTTAATGAGAAAATCATCACACTATTGTCCATATGGATAACAAAATCGCAGAACGGGGTAGATATATTGGAAAAGAGCTGGAAGCAGAAATCAGAAAGAGAAAGTGGAGTTCATAGAAAACAACTGTTCAATAACTGTTATTTAATAGACAAATGGACGAACAGGAAGGAATCCTGCTGCATCTTTGTTATTTTCTCTTTTTACTAAAAATTCTCTGCCACTGCTTTCCTCGTAGATTCTGAGAAGATAGTGAAAAGAGAAGGTTGTAGTTTGTTTATCAGTTAATGCAGATAGCAGGAAACTTAGTTATAATATCATATGATTTCTTATCAACTGGATAATCAGAGAGCAACTGTACAAGAGATCCAAAAGCATAAAAAGAGTGATAATTATGTGTCATTTTGGTACTTATCCAAACAAAATGTGCGCCATTGGTTATGTAAGAGAAGATTTTTGTACACAACCTCATCAAACTTCATAAAATTCTGGGTATCCAGCTCCCCATTAACTTCTGGTTTGAAGGCTGCCTCCATTTCATAAAGCTTATCCCACAAAATATCCTTGAACCAAGGATGAGCCTGATAAATGGCCACTTGGAATATGTTTTACCAGAAGAAACAGAAAATATGTGATGAAACAATTGAATGTAATTGATTGAGATAGTACCTTAATTTGGTTTGCACCTCCTCCCGTGCCAAGTCTATGTTCAACATCACATAGCAACCTGCAAATGAGATCCTTTGCCTCAGCTGACAATTTGGCATCTTCGGGAAATTTTAGCTGATTTCTCCAATGGACAATCTGGAAGCATAAAACACATAGTCGAGATATGATAAGATCAAAAGATGTAGGCCACAGAGAGGTATATAGAAGGTGTTTGGATAAGCTTACAAGCTGATTTGGCTTAGCTATTGTTTGGTAAACACCAAAAGTACTTATAAGCCAATATCAGCCAAAAGCTATAAGTTAGTTCAACCTAACTTATAAAATTTTATGTTGAACCAGATTTTTCTTTTTTTTTTCTTTTTTTGTAATTTCCAGAATACCCATCCCAAAATAAAACCCCTAGATCTCTCCATTAATTTCTGCCATTTGTCCTTCTCCCTAATTACAAAGTTTAGTCAAATTATTATTAGGGTAAAAGCTTTAAGATATTTCAGTCATTTTAACATTTTTCCCCAAACATTTTTTTTACTGGTTAAATACAGCAACAATATTAAAAACACAAAGAAAATACTCTGTAAAAGAAGCTCCTATCTATACAGAAATTGATTCCTGTAGTGCATTGATGAAATCTAACATACTATTTTTCATCCTTTACATCCTGTGTTGCACCAATAAGCCATAACCAGAGACACTTTTATTTTAACATTTGTACAGAGGCAGCTTTCCCTTCAAAACACCTAGTATTTTTTCCCCATATATTAAAAACTTATTATCAGTTTCATCACTCTATCCTAACACGTCATTGCTTCTTATTTATATCAGTTCAGCATTAAAAGTTTTCTTCAAAGCGGTCTCATAGTCATAGCTAATAGCAGGTGATCATGTAAAAAGAAAGGCAATAGTTACACTACACTGAGTTCCATACATTGATGGCATGTCATCAACATTCCTTTCTCACACTAAACACTGGTTTGTAGTACTGGAAACATATCAATGTGAACACTATACTTCTATTCCACTTTTAAAGCACAAATAAAAAAGTTAAACTCACCGGGGCCACATTAAACAATCAGTGACTTTCAGTACTAGGCACAAAGGTCGGATCAGGTGTTCAACTAGCCTCCAATAATATATCAAACATGAACTAGGTTATCACTTGGACAAAATCCTGTACTAGGTGGTAACTTGCACTTCTCAACCTTTTTATTTTCCTCTTTTCATTGATTTTAACTGTGAAAGTAGAGGGTGGCCGATCTGCTCACACAGCACCTCTGAAATACTCTAATCAAAACGAAAACACAAAAATAGACAAGAGGAAGACGGAAAAGCAGGAAATATGCTACCTTCCTGCAAGTAGTTATTGGATCATCAGAGTAGAACGGAGGGTAACCAATGAGCATTTCGTACATAATTGCACCAAGGGACCACCTGCATGTTGTAAGGCAGATAAAAAATGAGAAATGGATGCAGACAATCCTCCCACGATTGCACTGGTGGCATTATCAACTCTAGCAATTATCAATAATTTTCCCCACATTTCACCAACTTACACAGGCTCTCTACATTGGTATTTTGGATGCTTTTGGAAAAGATTTATGCATACTAGACATTTATTAGCAGAGAAGCCAAGAATCTTAGTAATTTCAAAGAATATTACTGACTATATATAATGAAAAGACTAACCAGTCACACTCCATTCCATATCCTTTCTTCAACAGTACCTCTGGAGCAATATAGTCAGGCGTACCCACTGTTGAAAAGGCCTTTTGACAGAAGAAAAACAAAATCATAAAATTAGTGTCAAGACTTAAGTATCTATAAATGTGCAAATACAGATTCTATCTGACAGTCAGACCGCCATTTGCAATGAAGTAAAAATTCTTCAATTCACTCACACACGGGCCATAATAACATCTAGTTCCTGTGGTAATTCTTCTTTATGTATGTGCATGTGTTTGGGAATGTGATCTCTAAAGCTCATAAAAGAAAAAACTTTAACAATAATACTCTAACAAGTTACTTTACGAGCTGAGCTTACAGCAAGCAGCAGCTTTTATACAGCACATGGTTATTAATCACCTTTAAATGTCAGATTGTACTTGATGAAAAATAGAATAACAAACAGAGAATCCAAATGGGATGCTGATGGATGTATTTCCATTGGAAGTACTGTTTCCATTGGAAGTACTGTCTACCAAATCTTAAGAGGTTAAAACACAAACCTCCCGTGTTTAAATAACATAAGGCGCTCCTCACGTCCAATTGTCTTTTCCATGGTTTGACTTAATGGGGAAGCTGTCATATTTTAGAGAAATCATTGATTTCCTTACATTATAAACATTGTTGTCTTACATAGTACAGCATTTCGGGATTAGCCTCAACTCCCATTAGAAACCTAAATTGCAGGACATGTTGGATTTGACAAACAAGTCAAACAGTCCCATATAAGTTGTGCAGGAGATACATCATTGAGCTGGAAGTAGGAAAATATAATTAATCTAAGCAGAGAACCTTCATGATTTCAGAAAGTCCTTACCTTCAATCCCAATTATGTTTCCTCCTTTAATAACAGAATAACTGCATAATTTAACTATTCCCACAAAATCCAAAGAAACAGAATGCATTGTTTAAATTATCATACCAATTTCCTCCTGTTCATCTGCCAATGCTGAATCTGCTCACGAGGGCTTCTCCAGTTACTTCCATCATTGGCATCTGGGAAGCTGCTATCAATGTCCATCGGGTCCCTGATATTCTCATCATCCATAGCTTCATTTTCATTTAATGTAGATAGTGTTCTACAATCAAGAGGCTTACAGAGACCAAAATCAGAGAGCTTCATGTGACCCTTTTTGTCCAGAAGAAGGTTGTCAGGTTTGATATCTCTGGATGAAGAAAATGGGCAAATATGAGGAAGAGACAATTAGTTAGCTATAAAGTTTGTACCTCAAGAGAAAACTGTTATAGTTACAATATGCTGTAGTCCTAAATAAATTTCAAATTAATAATCTTTACAAGTCAAAAGTAAATGATGCACCTGTGAATGTAATTATGCTTGTGAATAGATTCTATAGCTAGGACACTTTGAGCAATATAAAATTTAGCTACACTTTCTGACAATGTGTCTTCTCTCATCAGCAGTGTCATCATGTCACCACCAGGAAGATATTCCATGACAAGGTAAAGATACTCAGCATCTTGGAATGAGTAGTATAATTTCACAATACAATGGCTGGCCACTTCTGCCAGCAGGTTCCTTTCTGCTCTAACATGTTCCACCTGCAACAAATGCAATTTGTCAACATGGACAATGGGACAGCAACAACAACAAAAACTCAGTGTAAACCCACAAGTGGGGTACGGGGAGGGTAGTGTGTACGCAAACCTTACCCCTACCTAGTGAAGGGTTTAAGCGCTGATGCAAATGTTCATTCTATAAGATAGGAGAAAGGCTCTTTAAGATCATAGTGAAGGGAGGCTCACTAGGTATACTTCGCTTAGTGAGCGCTTAAACCCTGAAGGGAGGCTCACTAGGAGGGACCAACATGATGTAAATGTTCATTCTATAAGATAGGAGAAAATGTAAAGATATGTGAAACTCTCACCATCACTCATTTAAAAGGATAAGTTTGGTATTTTGCATACATTTGGCTTAACTGTCAAACGTTTTCTTCAACTTTTACATTTCGTGCCCAATCTAACACCTTCATCTCAAATGGAACGGAGGAAGACTAATTTTGACAGGAGTTCTACCATGGCATTATGAAGAATTTGATTTGCTAAAGAACGATTTTTTTATTATTAAATGCATGTTTTCTTAAAATACTGGCCCCACCTTCTAGAGGGAGGTTTATGATACTTACTAGGTATGTTATACTCTCTCCACCTTCTCCATGTTTCCAGATCCCGATAACCATCACAGCATTACAGCTTGAGCACCAGTTCTTCCACTTGTATCTTTGGTGGATTTTTTTTTTTTTTTTTTTTGATAAGGTGAAGATTTTATTAAAAACAGTATCAAGCTGATACTGTAAAAATACAAGGATATTGTTGGCTTAAAAGCATTAAAATCCTAAACAGTCTAGCATGCCCAGCATATCATGAAAATTCATAACAACATTTCCATCTTTCCAATAGTACAAATAATGTAAACAAATGTATTTCACATATTTCAGCTGCTCCTTCTTGCCTTCAAAACACCTATTATTTCTTTCTTTCCATATCGCCTAAGCTATGCTAAGAGGAATATCTCTCCAAATCTTCTTTAAGGATGCTTCTGGACATGCAGGTTCCCAACACTCTAATATATTCCTGAATTTCTTAGGACTTGCCCAAAGGATGCCAAAGTTAGCCGTGAACATGGACCACACCTGCCAAGTAAATTCACAATGCAAAAAAAGATGGTCCACGGATTCACAAGCTTTCTCACACAAGTAACACCTGTTGCATATTATCCAACCCCTTCTCATCAAATTTTCTTGAGTCAGACATGCTTCATGTGCTACTAGCCAACCAAAACATGCCACTTTTGTTGGGACTGTGGTCTTCCAAATCATCTTCCAACGCCACTTTTGGGCTTGCACCGGCTGGGTAGCATTTAGTATTTTGTAGAGTGAACTAACAATAAAAAAACCTTTTTTACTAGCTTTCCAGAGTAGGATGCCTTCTTTTTCTGGTGATAACACCACTGATTGCATCTTCTGAATAAATATATCAACCTCATGCATTTCTCTGTCGAAGATATTCCTTCTGAACTGGAAGTCCCAACCTGTATCAGTAAACATATCAGCTAAGAGAATTTTTGGATTATTGGCCAATCTGTACAGGTTGGGAAATTGAATTTTCAGCAGACCAGAACCATCCCAATTATGTTCCCAAAGTCTGATTTTTATCCCGTTGCCCACCCTCAAGCCAGCATACATGTTAAATTTCTCCCATAGGTTACAAATCTGTCTCCAAACAGCTATCCCATATGGGGTCTTTACTGTTTTAGGTGCAAAGAAGCCCTCTTTTCCATATACTACCTCCACCACTGCTTTCCAGGGAGCTTTTGTCCCATCGTTTAAGCTCCATAGCCATTTGCATAGCAAGCTTTGATTGTGAGCTCTAAGATTTCTATCTCCCAGACCCCCTTCTTTCTTATGTTTTGTCACAATGCTCCACTTTATTAAATGATATTTTCTCCTTTCTGTATCACCTTCCCACAAAAATTTCTTCCTAATTTTATCAATTTTCTTCTCCACACTAGCTGGTATATGAATCAGAGACATTAGATAGGTTGGTATTCCATCAAGAACACTGTTTACTAATGTCAATCTGCCCCCAAGTGAATTGCTGCTTCCAAGGAGCCAACTTGTTTTCACACTTGTCAATTACTCCATTCCACACTGATTGTCCTTGAATTTTGCAACTAAAGGCAACCCCAAATAGGTAGTAGGAAACTTTTCAACCTTGAAACCCATTATATCAGCTAACATATTAATATCACTATCAGCATTCAAAGAAAATATTGAACTCTTGGCCAGGTTTACTTTTAACCCCGTCACAGCTTCAAACGCCAACAGAACCACCCTCAAGTGAAGCACTTGATTTCTATCAGCCTCACACATCAACAAGGTATCATCAGCATAAAGACTATGAGAAATTTCTATACTATTTCCTGAATGACCCTCCATTTTAAAGCCTTTTAACCATCCATTTCTCAGAGCACTTTTAATCATCTGACTCAATACCTCCATTACTAGAAGAAACAAGTAAGGAGACAGAGGGTCTCCTTGCCTTAAACCTCTTCGAAAACTAAAATAACCTACTGGACTACCATTGATTAGTATTGAGAACTTTGTAGTGGAGACACAAAATTTTATCCATTGAATCTACTTGCCCCCAAAATTCATCTTTTCCAGCAACTTCAGCAGACAAGGCCAATTGACATGATCATAGGCCTTTCCTAAGTCCAATTTGAACCCCAGAATTCATTTTTTGCTTACTTCTTTGTTTATCCAGGCTGTGTCCCAATACTTTCATTGTATATTTTGATACTCTTAGGGACTCCA
The DNA here is from genome assembly GCA_032618575.1 of Nicotiana noctiflora. Classification (NCBI taxonomy): domain Eukaryota; kingdom Viridiplantae; phylum Streptophyta; class Magnoliopsida; order Solanales; family Solanaceae; genus Nicotiana; species Nicotiana noctiflora. The sequence goes on from JASVEL010012583.1 coordinate 96,898, forward strand.
GATTGTCCTTCTAGTTACCTATGTCTAATCTGGATCACATACCTCATTATGTTACTTTTGGGGATGATTGTTGGCACGGCCCCTTTATGAGACGGGCGTGTTGAGTAGGGGATTTTCCGATATCTTATAAATGTGATGTGCGTTGAAATATTGGTGCCTAATATGGTACTTAGATTATGATAGGGGTTAAAGGATAAGGGTTCATTCGACAGGGAATATGCTGTTGTATGTCTGTGACAGCCCCCTATTTTGAGTTGTGTGCACAACAGAGAGAAATCTATTTCATATTCACCAGAAAGAGGTTATGATGATGCGAATCTCTAGGAGTTCACCAGTGTAATTTGTATTGGTGGCTAATAAGGAACTGGAAAAGCTGCTGGAACAGTGAAAGGAAAAGCTGTTGGAAAGGTTGCAAAAAGTATGACATGCACAACGGGCATAAGAGGCAGTGCGGTTGGATATTCCAACAGATAATATATGCAGTGTCATGTCATGGCAACATTTCCCAAAAGAGGCTCAGTGCTGTTAGAATAATAACTGTAAAGAGGAATGATGCTGAAGGAACAATAGCAAAGAAAGAGACGCAGAAAATAAAAAGAACTTCTGAATTACAAGTAATGAGGAATGTTTCTTAAATCTTGGGATGCTTCACTCTGACAAGATCATTATTTTCAATAATTAAAATATTATACACAATTCTTTTAAATGATTCCTAGACTTTACACTAGAAGGGGTATTTCCCTAGAAGTATTGAAAAGCCTACTGTGCAGACTTTTTTATCACAGGCCACTAGGATTATTTATCTTGGAAACTTGGTCTCTCGGAAACAAAAGGGATTGACATAATGATAGGTCTTTGCATTAAAGTTAATATTTCTTAACTGCGGCATCAAAGAATGTTAAATTCATTTTATCGTCCTCTAATAACAGCGTTGGAGCAACCATCCGCCATCAGCACAGCCCTCCCTCCCAAAAGTAATGGTACAGAAAAACAAAGAGAATAGAAGATAGAGTAGAAAGTTTAAAGATAGTGCTTCCTCATAGAAAGTTCAATAGTTGCTTCATCGCACATACCGCAGACATACATACGACAAACAGCAACATATGCTGAACGGGCCCCTGCTTAAGAACATTGCAGAGCAGCACCAGCACCAGGGACTTGTAATATCCAGAGCCATCTTAGTGCACTCACTTTCCAACTTAAAGCATTTTCTTTTCTTTTTCTTTCTTTTTTTTTCATAACTACCAACTTAGAACTATGTTGCGCGAACTCTCCAAAATGTAGTCGCACCCGTGTCGGATACCTCAAAAATACACTACTTTTGGAGGATCCGACACGTATCCGGCCACATTTTCGGAGAGTCCGAGCAGCATAGACTTAGAATCTGTGTGAGCACTCACTTTCTAACTCTCAGTTTTCTTACCATCATATAATGCATACTTTACTTTGTCCTGTTCAGCACCATCTTAGTGTTTGACTGCTCTTACTTTTTTTTAATCCTTGATTGTAATGCTAGTGCCATCCCAAAGGGCAGTCTTATGCACCCCTGGTGGGTGCATTTAATTAGATATCCAAATACCGCCGAAGTGGTAGTTCTTGACTGCACTTACTAATAAAAGTCTTACTTCTCTCCCCAAAAAAGAACAAGGAATACATACCTTGCGAGAGAACTTGGAACAAAAGAAAAAATATAAAAAGGAAATATTCCTCTTCTGACCTGTCCCCTTATGAGCATTTCAGATTTCTTCAATTTCTTCATAGCATAAATATTGCCTGATTTCTTCTCCCTGCATAAACGAACCTGCAGAGCCAAAGCATCAATATTATATCAATAGGAATACGTTTTCATGAATTGCTAGATTCAGATTTAGGGAAACCATCCATGTAAACAAAAGATGTTTTTTTTCCCAGAGGCCACAGGACACTATTTCTAGAAGAGAGATGTTTGGACGCTAGAGGTGTACCTGATGCCTGCGTTAGGTTGATTAAGGACATGTACGATGGAGTAAAGACCCGAGTGAGGACGGTAGGTGGTGACTCGGACCATTTTCCGGTTATGATGGGGTTGCATCAGGGGTCAGCATTCAGCCCTTTTTTGTTTGCTCCGGTGATGGACGTACTGAGGTGCCACATCCAAGGGAAGGTACCGTGGTGCATGCTATTTGCAGATGATATTGTATTGATTGACAGACATGAGACGGTGTGAAAGCGCAGTTAGAGGCATAGAGGCAGACCCTGAAATCTAAAGGTTTCATTGAGCGGGACCAAGACAGAATATTTGGAGTATAAGTGCAGTGACGAGACTCAAAGAGGGCAAGGGGAGGTGAGGCTGGACTCGCAGGCCATTCCTAGGAAAGGCAGTTTTAAGTACTTTGGGTCTATTATTCAGAGGATGGGGAGATTGATAAGGATATCACACCTCGTATTGGGGCGGGATGGATGAAATGGAGACTCGCTTCCGGTGTTTTGTGTGACAAGAAGGTGCCACCAAAACTTAAGGGTAAGTTCTACATAGTGTTGGCCAGATCAACAATGTTGTATGGGGCTGAGTGTTGGCCAGCCAAGATCACTCATGTAAGAGAAGAAGAAGGTAGCAGAGATGAGGATGTTGAGATGGATGTGCGGGCACACCAAGTTAGATAGGATCAGAAATGAGGTTACTCGCGACAAGATGGGTGTGGCCCCTATTGAGGACAAGATGTGGGAAGCGCGGCTTAGGTGGTTTGGTCATGTGAGGAGGAGGAGCACAGACGCCCCGGTGAGGAGGTGTGATAGGTTGCCATTGGAGGGCCTATAGAGAGGTAGAGGTAGGCCAAAAAAGAGGTAGGGAAAGGTGATTAGGTAAGACATGGCGCAACTTCAGCTGACCGAGGACATGACCCTTGATAGGAAGGTATGGAGGTCGAGGATTAGGGTAGTAGAGTAGGTAGTTTAGAGTGTTCATAACATTAGTATTGGCACGCAGTCGCGCTTTCTGTTAGTAGTAGGTTTTTATGACTAACCGTTGTTTTCTTTCATTATTGATCACCTTACTGTCTTTTTTTTTAAAGAATGATGATCACTTTACTGTCTTGTTGTTTTTATTCTGCTTTTATATAGCTTTTTTAGCATTGTCCATTCATGTCTATATTTTCCTTAATGTGGTGCTTATGCTTTCCTGAGTCGAGGGTCTATTAGAAACAGCCTCTCTTCCTCACAAGGTAGGGGTAAGGTATGCGTACACACTACCCTCCCAAGCCCTCACGGTGTAGAATAAAACTAGGTATGTTGTTGTTGTAGTCGGGAATTGTCCCAGCATTTATTCGAGGCTCCATAGATAGTTGGGAAGAGTTGAAGTAGTAGCATTATACACGACATACATGAAAAGATATTTATTTTACTTGGTCTCATTGTTATTGTTTGAATTGGAAAAATGTTCCAACATTTAACTTTAAAATATATATGATTTTTAAAGAGTTTCTCCAATTAAATTAGTTTTCGTGCAGATAGTTTGGGTGCATCATATGGGTTGGTTCGCTTGGATCGAGTAGTGGGCGGGTGTCATGAATTTGAGTCGTGACAGTTTGCCTCGATACGAAGGTTAAATTAGTTTTCATGCACATGGTTTGGGTGCATCGTATGGGTTGTTTCGCTTGAGTCAAGTAGTTGGCGGAGTGGGTGCCGGTCACGAATTTGGATCGTGACAGTTTGACTCGACACGAACTTTAAGATGGATAAGAAAACTTTTGAAAGATATATGAATAGCTATAAAATCTTCTCAATAAAGGTAAAATGGGAAAGTTAAAGTTAAGTGTTCCAAATATAGAAATGTGCCATGCTTTTTTGAAAGGACCAATAAGGAAACGATGTTAGATAAATTGGAAAAGGGGAGTAATAATTATACCTCAACCAAAACTAGTTAGTGTCGTTTTTTCCCATGTAATTTCAGGTCTACCTAATCCATTTTTACCACCTTCAATCATTATAGTGTTGCACTCACAGACCATTGCATTGGAGGTCTGCGTAAAAGGGCAGCCTGGTGGACAAGGCATCCCACGTTCATGCAGGGTCCAAGGAAGGATCGCACCACAAGGAATATGATGTAAATAGTCTACCCCTACCCTAATGCAAGCATTAGTGGTTGTTTTCAAGGCTCAAAACCTGTCACATATAGGTCACACGGAGACAAATTTACCAATACTCTAAGGCTCCCCTTCCTTTTTGAAGGTCTACGTAAAAATGGAAATAAGTTGGTGTTTTACCAACTTATCTCTTCTTTGTACTAAGGACCCGCTTAGCCATAAATTTTGCCAAAATAAACTTGGTTTTATTTGGCAAACACTCGTTTGGCCATAGATTTTGCCTATATTTTGGCAAAATCCTAAATCCCAAATGTCAAAACCAGCTCAATAGCGGGTTTTGGGCCAAATTCCTCATAATACACATGTTTTTCCAAAATAAACTTGGGAAATATGTTTTGAAAACGTATGTCCAAACACATCTTCATCTTCAAACCAAATTTCACCAAAATCAGATTTTTCAAAACCTATATTGCGCGGACTCTCCAAAATATAACCGCACCCGTGTCGGATCCTTCAAAAATGCACTACTTTTGGAGGATCCAACACTTATCCGACAACATTTTCAGAGAGTCCGAGCAACATAGTTCAAAATAAATTTGGGCATCTATGGCCAAATGCTAGATAAGACTTTTGTATGATTTTGTTAAGAAACTAAGGTATATGTTGTGGTTTATTAGCATATTTCAGGTATTATGTAATTTAGAGAAGATACGGAAAAAAATAAATCAAAATGAGTTAAAATGGAAAATATTTGTTGCCAGATATTGCTCTCTGTGATCACTGAATGAATTCATTGATCGCGAACTTCATGGAAAATGTCCATCCCGAACACGGATGGGCTGCAAACACGAAGAAGGACGAGCTGGTCAATGGTTGGTCAAGTACTCTACGCGATCGCGAGTTGGAAAGAATCGCGGTCATCCCGAAAGATGCCAATCAAGAACGCGAAGACCTTTACGCGAACGCGATGCAGAAAAGCCTGGCCAGCGCCTGGTCAAATGGTGAAAATGAACGCGAGGTGCAATACGCGATTCCGATCCTTTGCAGTGTTGTTCAATGCGATCACAAAACTTTTCTTCGTGATTGCGATTCATATAACTGGGCGACCAATCAAGACAAAACCGTCATTTCACATTTTTTGCACACAACCCACTTAATACTCGACTCAGCTCATTTTGGAAGATATCTTTGGCAGGAAATACAAGTTTTGGACCTAGGGTTTCTTGCACCACACGTGGTGGTTGAAGATTTGAATGAGAAATTTCTTACTCCTTTACTCATTTCTTCAATCTCTTGTTATTTATTAAATATCTAAGTGTGTAGCATTTTATTCAATTACTTGAAACTTGTTTAGGGAACTATTCATCATTAAAGTTTGCATTAAAACTCTTGTTATGCTTATGCATTGAATGAGTTCTATTAATTATGAAGTGATTTAATTGTTTCTTTAATTATTCTTGTTCTTTAATATTTCCAAAGGGATTAACTAACCCTAGGACCCGCCATAAATCGAATTAATCTTGGAAAAGGCAAACTCGAAGTTTTGAAAGATTAATTAACAAGAACTTGAGGCGTTAGTCCTCATTTTATAGATTCTACCTAGAAATAGGATTGAACTACTTGTAGCCATATTCAAGTGTACTTAGTTCTCTTAATTATTTTAGGGATAATTCAACTAGGAAGTCTTGTTAATCTTCGAAAGAAACTAATATAGAATTGTTATCTGCGGCTAATTACCATAAACTCGCTCATATTTGTAAAATCGTAAAATACATTGTATCGTTACTTAGGTGTAATTCTCCTTTTAACCATGCTTGTAGCTATTTGCTTTCTAGATTAGTTTATATTTACGTATTATTTATAATATTTTCTCAAAAACCACTATTAGTGTTTGGCTTAGCATAAAAAACAATAATTCTCTTACTTGCCTAATCGCCTACATATTGTTCCCCGTGAGATTCAGACCCTGACTCATAGTTGGGTAAATTATATTGCATGCGACCATGTACACTTACTCTTTAAGGAGTGGATTTGAGCATCATCACATGCAATCTTGTCTCATCCCATCCTCCATGTGTGCTACTTGCACTCTCAGTATAATGTGATCGGTTGCCCAAACTACAAACAATAAAAATTAGAAGGCCTGCTACTTGCACCCTATGTCTAATGTAATAGTTGGCCCAAGCTACAAAGGATAAACATTAAAAAGCCTTTGAAATAGATAGGCAGTTGGAATGGTCGCAGCTGGAATGGGCTACTGAGGATAGCAACCACGCTGAGATTTGATTGGTCAAGAGAAAATAAATGCAACAAACCTAGATTGGGTTGGGGTCTATGGAAGAAGTGGGTAACAAAGCTTAAACAACTGCTACAAACTAGTTTCTGAGGTGCACTATTTCCCATGCAAAAATAGACAACAGCACTGCCAGGTGGGAATTTCATCTTGCAGACTTAGTAGGCTTATGAAATAAGGAAATCATCTTTATTTATAGTTGTGATCCGAAAAGGGGTGTGACAGTAGTCATGTATTATCCTTTAGTGTCTTGCCTACACTACAAGAGTGAGCTTGAGACAGCAAACTGTTCCATGACTTACTGTTATCATCTTGTCAGTAGCTAAGCATTTATATGAATATAATGCAAATGAAAATGGAAATTAAAAGATTGTGAAAGAGAAACAGATGAACTACTAGTATTTGCAATAAGCTGATCATTTTGTTTAAATGGGAATAATAACGAACCTCGCCAAAGGCTCCTCTGCCAATAATTGTTAGAAGCTCAAAGTCATCCACGCAAATCTTGTGCCTCCTCAGTCTCATATATTCTGTCTCCTTTCGCTCTAGATCCTTGATCAGATTCATCTGCTCCTCTTTAGGCACATCTGAAGATGCTAACTTTCTCTCTAGAATCCAGCGCCTATTGTCAGTCAATATTGTGTTAGAACAAAGGCATAAAAACAACAACAATAACAACTACCCAGTATAGTCTCACAGAGTGGGGTCTGGGGAGGGTAATAAGTACGCAGGCCTTACCCCGCCCGAAAGGACAGAGGGGCTGTTTCCAGACAAGGAAAAGAAAAGAAAAGAAAAAAGCATTAGTAACTCCAGCATGAATGCCATAAATAATTGTGTAAACATAAACCATAAATAACATGGCAAGCAAATGGAAAAGATAAACAAAAACAAAAACAAAGGGGGCACATAAATAATTATATGACCATAAACCGTAAATAAAATGGCATGCAATAGCAACGCCCACCCAACCCCCCTGTTAGAACAAAGGCATACTAAGATCTATTTTAAATAAGACTAGTTCGGACATATGTAAAAATGCAGTAGTGAACTTCAATAAGCAATGGTAAAATGTTGTTGAAGTTTTGTATCAAAAAATGTAGTTGATGTTTAAGTTGCTACCCGTGGATAAACATTGCAAATGTAGGTTGGTATATGCAGTTAAAGCAACAGAAGGAAGAGGCACAGACAACAGAAATGACATTTTCAGCACAATAGGGACAAAAAATGTCCTGGAATGTGGCAGACAGGGGAATGAAAAGAAATACTTCCCCAAGTCAATGCTAACCTCAGTGCTCAAACGACGGAAAACAAATTACAAGTGAAATGGTTGATGCACCGTGGAAGACTGTGCAAGCCTGTCCGACATCTCTAGAAGAACATGCAAGAGGAAACTTTTATTCACGTACTCTTCGCCCAACTTTAAGGGTCGTTTGGTTCAGACCAGAGATACTGTAATCCTGGGATTATAATCCTAGAACTATAATCCCACATCATATATGGGATAGCTAATACCAAGATCGTGGTATAAAATTCATTCTGGTATTAGCTAATACCCACAACCGAATATGGGATAAATATAATCTCAAATTTTATAACGAAATTAGTATCCTTCTCCAGGTAACGAAACGATCCCTTAACATTTGCCTTTTTCCCTTTTTTATCCTATAATAAACTTAGATATGTCAGAGGAGTTAAGACAATTGTGCAGCAATTGCAACGTTAATGCGCCGGTCCCTCTATGGTCTAAAGCAGTCTCCTCGAGCCTGGTTTGGTAAGTTCAACACCGTTATTCAGGAGTTTGGCATGACTCGTAGTGAAGCTGATCACTCTGTATTTTATCGACATTCTGCTTCAAATCTATGTATTTATTTGGTCGTTTATGTTGACGATATTGTTATTACCGACGATGATCACGATGGTATTAGTAAGTTGAAGCAACACCTCTTTCAGCACTTTCAGACTAAGGATCTGGGCAGATTAAAAAAAAATGGGTATTGAGGTCGCTCAGTCTAGCTCAGGTAAGTATGCCTTAGATATTCTTGAGGGCATCTCCTTGCTCCCATCCCCCATAATGGGGGCAATTTTGAGGGAAATTGTCCTTCAACCCTCCCCCATTTTTGTCCTCAAAATGGGGGATGAATAGTGTTCCCTCAAAAATGGGGTACACTATTCATCTCCCCTATTACTATTCACCATTATTTTATTGTTATTTTATTATTTAATCTTTTATTTTATCTCTTTATATACACTTAATGATGTTTATGTAATATTTTTATAATATTAATATTATATCTTAACTTTGATGTATAATTTTGATAAATTAATTTTCGCGCATTTATTATTTTTATGTAAAATTATATGTACTTAATTAATCTTGTATCGCAATGATTTCACTTTTTTTTGAATTATTAGTTAATCTATAATAATTGCTTACAAATTATATTATTTAAAATTTTATGGAATTTTTTTAATTATGAAAATTACGAATTAATAAAATAAAAGATGAAATTTGTTTTAATGAAAATTAAAAAATAAAATTGAAATGAAAGATAATAATATAATATAGAAGAAAGAGAAGAACATAAAAAAGTTTGGGGGAAAAATGGAGGAATGGTTGGAGATGGCCTGAGGAGACAGGAATGACAGGTTGTAGACCTGTTGACACTCCGATGGATCCAAATTCTAAACTTCTGCCAGGACAGGGGGAGCCTCTTAGCGATCAGGCGGTTGATTGGTAAATTAAATTACCTCACAATGACAAGACATGATATTTCCTTCCTGTGAGTGTTGTGAGTCGGTTTACGGATTCCCTGTGATAGTCATTGGGATGCAGTTGTCCGCATTCTTCGGTATATAAAATCAGCTCCAAGCAAAGGCTTATTGTTTGAAGATCGAGGCCATAAGCAGATCGTTGGATACTCAGATGTTGATTGGGCAGGATCACCTTCTGATAAACGTTCTATGCCTGGATATTGTGTCTTAGTAGGAGGAAATTTGGTGTCTAAACAGAATGTGGTTGCTCGATCTAGTAAAGAAGCAGAATATCGAGCAATGGCTATGGCCACATGTGAGCTAATTTGGATCAAACAGTTGCTCAAGGAGTTGAAATTTGGTGAGATTAGTCATATGGGACTTGTGTGTGATAATCAAGTTGCTCTTCATATTGCGTCAAATCCAGTGTTCCATGAAAGAACTAGACACATTGAGATTGACTACCATTTTGTCAGAGAAAAGATACTCTCGGGAGATATTGCTACAAAGTTTGTGAAGTCAAATTATCAGCTTGTAAATATTTTCACCAAGTCCCTCACTGGTCATCGTATTAACTTCATATGTAACAAGCTCGGTACATATAATTTATATGCACCAACTTGAGGGGGAGTGTTAGAATAGTCGAGTAAATAGGAGTAAATAACTCTAACCCTAATCCAATATGTATTAGGAGTAGGATATGTTATGTGTGTATATATAGGGCTCATTGTAGCATTGTCAATACATAAATAATATTTTTCTCCCGTGCATTCTCACAAAAATTATAGGTCTCAACATAGAGATATACCCCCAATGAATGGCTGACTACTGACTGGTTAAGGCATAGGAGGAACAACCTAGAGTCCCCAGTTCAAATCTCACTTGTGCACCTATCTTTGTGGGCATTTGCCTGGACACTGTTGCTACCCGAGAAATAGAGATGTGACTTTCAATGACATGAGAGAACAATTACTTATACTTGAGTCACCACACAAATGCCAGGTTCTATTTTACGATAGTGGTGTCCGTACTAACTTGTGTGCACCTCGACTATTCCATTTGTAGACCTGCTACCTTCCTCCAGCACGGCATCCGGTAACTTCTACTTACCAAGGCTTTTAAATGAGAAGAAACAATGACCTAGTTTTATTTGTCTGCCTTGGAATTTGAACTTGAGACCTCATGGTTCTAGATTATATATCAGAGAAACACTCACCTATCTCAAGCAGCTGATGCAATTGGGTCAAATTATTTCCGCACAAGCAATAATCAAAACACCCAATTAACTCATTTATATAGTTCCAACCATGAAGACAGACAAACCATGGACATAAATACTATCAGTAGATCTTGAAGTGAAGCACAAACCAATTGACTCGCAGCAAAATCAAGCAAACTTGCATAAAATAACATTAGAATATTCTCAACAAAAAGAAGGGGGAAAAACAAATACCTCTCTTTGCGGTCTTGAATGCTTTTCATCTGAGTCTTATAGTGATTCTCAATAAATTGTTTAGCAGCAGCAACTTTCTCCATTGTTAAGCTTGAACCAAGTACTTCCTCTTGCTGTTGTTCTTCTTCCATTCTTTCTCGCTCTAATGTCTAAACCAACCTCTTTCTCTCTCCAGAATTCGTATATAGAGAAACGCAGTTCAGACTTACGTTCAGCAGTATATGCGGAACGGGGTTGGATCCCCTGTACTTGACAGGTCCACTCTACTACTATAGGCCTTTTACTTAGACAACTAGCCATTTATTACGCATATCTTATTGATTTCAGAAGAATAAAATTATTTTTATAATTTAGAAAAGATAAAAATATTTATGTCGTTATAAATCACCTACTTCATCCGCCCCAATATATGTAACCTTTTTCTAATTCATTTTTGAAAAATAATAAATTTTCTTATATTTGGTAGTAACAATTTAACTTTAAATATCTATTTTTTCTTAATGATATGATTTATGGCAACGTAAATGTTTTTGACTTATTTTGATTACTAATTTCAAAAAAAAAACTTTCTTACTCAATCAAATATAATTACATAAAACGAACTAAAAGATGATTAAGGATAAATGAAGAATTCAAAAAAATTATATGTGAAGATTTCATTTTTTTAAACATACTAAAAGAAAATATCACATAAAATCACATATGGGCCAATTATTTTACTTTTAAAAAATTTCCTTTTTACTTTTTGTAAAAGGAATTTAAAGGTAAGGGGTGGCTCTGGATAGTGAAGGAGGAACATGGATGATCGAAAATGAGAAGGTGTTTGGTGAAATTGGAACTTTGTACTTAAAAGTTGTATAAGATGAAATTGCAAAAGAGAGGTTATTTTTTGCCCCAAGTTTATGCGATGCATTTTTTCTCTCATCGGATGTTATCTTAGCTAGCGCATCCATGAGAAGAGGGCACGTTCCATCTCAGAAAGCACTAATGGTGCAAGTGTCGTCATTGTTGGTAATTACAAATCAAGGAAGGAAAAGAAATCAAAATAAATTTGATGTGGTAGTGAATCAATCATTGTTGGGTAAGGAAAACGCACAACTAGAGGAACAATTGAGGGACGAAGAGATCGATTCACATGTAAAAGTGCAAGAGGACTGGGCTAAAATAGCTCAATCGCCGACGAGCAGTCGCAAATTGTCTTTAGATAGAGGAAGTGGAGGCAGCAGAAGAGACAATGCTGAAAAGGTCAATTTGGGACAACTTCAATATTAGAAAAACTTCTAATGTCGCTTTCAAATTGAAATACATCGCTCGTAAAACTCATGGTAAGTCTTCTGTCTGCGCAATTAACGTCTAGATTACTCGAGGTCAATAGTAGTTTGTTATGTCCTCGGGTCACACCACATTTTGCTATGCTAAGTGGATACATTCAGAGGTTGTAGGCAAGCATGGAGCAATAATATTTCTGTGCTGAATAATGGAATTGTATTAGTTCGATTTGATTCAGAGGAAGAGAAAAATAAAGTGATACAAGGGGGATTTTATCATTTCGATAACAAACCATTTATAGTTAAAGTATGGAATCTGGATATGAAATTTTCAAGGAAGAACTACTTACAGTTTCAATATATATCAAGCTACCTGCCTCGAATTCAAATACTGAAGTCCTAAGGGCTTAAGAAAAATAGACAATTTAATTGGAAAACCACTTCTTGTGGGATCACAATACTAAAAATAGGGGGCTCAATTTTGCTAGGTTATTGATAAAGGTAGAAATA
>JASVEL010012584.1:0-89242 GCA_032618575.1 Nicotiana noctiflora
AAATATACATAAATAGTACAAAGGTACAATTGATTAGAGAAATACAAATAGTATAAAGACACCTAGCAAAATAATACATAAGATTTTTGTGTAAATTGGCTATACATGTACATATGATATTTCATTCAAAACAAAAAGAAAAGTCACATAACCAGAATTTGGTTTCAAAATTGTTTATACTTGCAAATTGAGTTTATTTTATCTGTAGTTACTTTGAATATAAAACTAGGAGGAAAATAAAAATTTTATATATATTTTATACACTACAAATCATAGGCTCGTGAGAACATATTGATGTGTGATGATTAAATTTAAAAACGAGAAAGAAGGAAAGTGTACGGGGGCGAATCAGGGGTAAGATGAGGCGAGCATGTATATACGTACGGCCGAATCAGATGCAATACGGGTCGGGCACGCCTCCTTACTTGGCCGCTAACACTGAGTGACGTCCTCCTACGTGTCCGCACGACGAAAAGGATACGTCCTCGCTCATAGTAGCATATCAGCAAGCTAGTCGAGTAGACGTCCCCGACTCCCCCTCCCCTGTGTTTTTTTTTGTAATATCAATAGCTTTGGGGCGATGTAATATGCCGACGAGGGGGTCGTCCTTCTATATAAGGGAGGGTCCCCCTCATTTGTAACACAAGTATTATTGATCATTAATAATACAACTCTCTCTCTCTCTCTACCATTTTTCTCTCTATTGCTATCTCTTTATTACTTACTTGCTCAAGCACTTGATTAAGCTTCATCCATTTCTTATAAGAAAAACATATGCACGAATCCAAAGATCGATCTTAAAGATATATTACCATTGATTCCGATTTACCCTTAAATTATTCATTGATTTTCCCTAACCCGTATAGCAACCTATAGTTTTTTGGGTCAAACAATTTGGCGCCGTCTGTGGGGATTTCGAGAATCAAACTCGTAGTATACATTCACAAGATCCGATCATCGTAAAAAGTCTGGAAATGGCCGAAAATGACACTCGATCCAAAGTTGTGGTAGAAGTTACCACCAACCTCCCGAGTTCCATGAACGAGGTCGGTGGTAGCGCTGCCATCAATGCTACCCCTGGTGTTGCGCCCGAAGCAGAGGCCTTACCTCCCCCTTTGGGAACCTTGCTACCCTGGAGGAAAGGGACACCTCCACTTCAAAAGAAGCACCCCCAGCAGTCAAGAAGCTACTGGATGAATGGCTGACCAGCACCTTGAGTAGCCCAGTGGAAAAGCTACCACGGCTCTGCGAGAATGCAGCACCAACAACAAGAAACACCACCACGACAGATGAACATGAATGGACAAAAACCAACGGCCAACTCGTCAAAACACAAACACACGATGACACGTTAGCCTCCATCCTGAGGTAGATGGAAGAAATGGAAAGAAAAAATCAAGCCCTCCGCGACCAGATGAAGGAGAACCAAGATAGGGTTGACAAGATCCCCGGAGCACCTAAATTGCTACCCAAATGGGATGTAGGAAGGTGTGTAGAACAACCCTACTCCGAAGAAGCCGCACCCTATACCATTCCGAAGACCTTCAAGATGCCCCCCTACCTGAAGGTGTATGACGGAACCATTGATCCCGAGGATCATCTCATCCACTATGTCACCGCCGTGAAAGGTAATGACTTGTCTAAAGAACAGGTACCATCAGTACTGCTGAAAAAGTTCTGCGAAACGCTGACCGAGCAAGCATTGACCTGGTACTCCCAACTACCCGCCAAAGCAATCTCAACCTTCGAGGAAATGGCGAACAAGTTCGTCACAGCACATGCCGGCGCTAAGAAAGCAGAAGCAAGGGTGAACGATATCTTCGTCATCAGACAAACCACAAGCGAGGGCCTCAGGGACTTCCTCGCCAGGTTCAACAGGGTAAGAATGAGCCTGCCGAACTTATCAAAAGGAATGGCAGTAGCGGCCTGCCAGAACGGACTCAGCAGGGACGGCTCTAGAGCTACCAAAAAACTGCTAAGCCGGCTCATGAAGTACCCTCCCACGACCTGGGACAAGATCCACAACGCCTACTGTGCCGAGGTACGGGCAGGCGAGGAGGATCTCAACGGACCAACCCGACAGCTAGCAGCCATGCACCCGGATTGGAGAAAAGATCGACGGTACGAGGGACGCCGAAAATTCCCCCCTCGTCCCAATAAGGAGCGCCATCAACCCTATATGATGCCCTCACTTCCGCCCCCTCGCCATACGGACGTCGTGCAACGCCACCTCGCCCCACTCAGAAACGAACGAGGTACGCCCCCTTTACTTTCCTCGCATAACTTCTGTGTTTTGCCTTCAGAAATGGTGTACACACTGGAGAAGCTTGGCACCAAGGTGCAATGGCCCCAAAAGATGAAATCGGACCCTGCCACAAGGAAGTCAAACATCCTGTGCGAATTCCACCATGAACGAGGGCACCGGACCGAAGGCTGCATCGCTCTGCGACTAGAAGTCGTCAGAATGCTCATCCAGGGGTACCTAAAGGAGCTGCTCAGCGACAAAGGGAAAGAAAATTTTGCACGCGGATGAGAGCACTCCCGGGGAACTCCAAAACCACCCTCTCCGACACGCACGGTAAACATGATCGTCGGAGAAGGAAACAACGTCACCATTAACCACGTCAAATTCGCCAGCACAAACAGACTAAAGAGGACCATCTCCCACAAAGGGCACGATGACCTCGAATGAAGTATCACCTTCGATAAGTCTGACGCCGACGGTTTGTGTTTCCCTCATTATGATGCATTAGTTATTACTCTACGTATCATTGATACTGATGTCAAGAGAGTCATGATCGATGATGGAAGCGGCGCCTGCATCATCCATCCGAGAGTCCTCTCACAAATGGGACTCGAGGATAGGATAACCCCTCGCTGCATAACTCTAACTGGTTTTAACAATGTAGTAAAACGCACATCAGAGAAGTGACCCTGCCCGTCCTCACGGGAGGAGTCACCCTGGAAAGTACCTTCCATGTGATGAATCGAGAGACAGCCTACAATGTCATCATTGGGCGTCCGTGGATACATGCCATGCGAGCGGTCCCCTCAAGCTTATACCAAGTGATCGAATTCCCTACCCCATGGGAAATATTCAGCATTAAAGGGGAGCCACGCACAATGCAGGAATCTTATAAAATAACTCAAGACTGCGCCCACACCAGGCAATTGAACGGGGCGAGCGCAGAAGCATAGCAACCAGCCATGTCGGGGACCCAAGCGGACCCGACAACCAACGCTATAAGAGACCCAGACGTCGTAGAAGCCTGCAAAGCTACGGTTAAGGATCTTGATCCGGTTCGACTAGACCGGGATGACCCCGAGTAGAAGGCATACATCGATCATGGACTCGCCAACCCGGGTAAGTACCATGAATTCTTAACTAAACATGCAGACATGTTCGCTTTCTCCCATGCAGACATGCCAGGGATCTCGCTAGATATCGCCACCCACTGGCTCAACGTGGACCCATTACATCCGCCGGTAAAACAAGCTCGGAGAAATTTCAATGCCGCTATCAATGAGGCGGTCCGCGAAGAAGTAGACAAGTTGCTAGCTAACGGCTCCACTAGGGAGTCGAAATACCCGCAATGGATCGCCAACATAGTGATGGTCAAAAAGAAGAGCGGGAAGTGGAGGATGTGCGTGTATTTCACCGACCTAAATAAGGACTGCCCTAATGATTCCTTTGCCCTGCGTCACATCGACCAACTGATCGACGCCACCGCCGGACACGAGCTACTAAGTTTCTTGGACGCGTACTCTGGCTATAAACAAATCCTTATGGCCGAGGAAGATCAGGAGAAAACCACCTTCATCACCCACCAAGGCACCTACTGTTACAAAGTGATGCCTTTCGGGCTAAAGAATGCGGGAGCTACTTACCAAATGCTATTCACCAAGATGTTCAAAGAACAACTTGGGAAAACTATGGAGGTTTACATCGATGACATGCTAGTGGAATCAGCGAGGAAGGAGGATCACATCGATTACTTGCGAGAAGCCTTCGAGATATTGAACAAATATGGAATAAAGCTGAACCCCGAGAAATGTGCCTTTGGCGTGGCATCAAGGAAGTTCCTTCACTTCCTCGTATCCCAAAGAGGGATCGAAGTCAACCCCGACCAGATTAAGGCGATCGCCTTGATACCCGAAGCACTCAACAACAAGAAATAGGTTCAGAAGTTGACAGGCCAATTAGCCACCCTCTCTCGCTTCATCTCCCGATCGTCAGATAGATGCCACAAGTTATTCAGTGTGTTAAGAAAAGACAACGAATTCTACTGGAATGACGAATGCGTCTAAGCCCTCCAAGAGTTGAAAGCGTATTTGACGTCCCCACCATTGTTGATGAAAGCAAGGCCGGTGAACCCCTACTGACATATCTGGACGTCTCAGAGGTCGCAGTCAGTGCAATGCTCGCCTTCGAAGAAAAAGGTACACAATCACCTATTTATTACATTAGTAAAACTCTAGTGGACGCCGAGACTCGGTACCCACACCTCGAGAAATTGGCATTGGCATTGGTCACAGCTTCCAAAAAGATGAGACCCTATTTCTAATGCCACCCCATCCGAGTGGTTACCACTTTCCCTCTGAGAAGCATCCTGCACAAGCCCGAACTGTCGGGCCGTCTTGCTAGATGGGCCATAGAGCTCAGCGAGAACGACATCACCTATATCCCCAGAACTGCCATCAAATCACATGTCCTCGCCGACTTCGTGGCCGATTTCAGTGCCAAAATCTTGCCTGAGGCAGAGAAGGAGGCCCTGCAAACAACTCCAAACACCAACCCCTGGATACTCCACACTGATGGGGCCGCGAACGCTTCAGGATCGAGACTGGGACTCGTCCTCGAAGTCCCCAAGGGCGAAGTCATTCTCCAGTCCATATGATGCCCCGAAATGACTAACAACGAGGCAGAGTACGAAGTTGTTATTGCAGGTTTAAAACTAGCCGCCAGGTACGGGGCCCGCCAACTGATCCTACATTGCGACTCGCAACTTGTGGTAAATCAAGTCGCCAGGACTTATCAGGTTAAAGAGCAGAGGTTGCAAAAATACCGAGTAGAGATCTGTAAGCTAATGGCCCAATTCGAGGAATGCCACGTCGAACAAGTTCGTAGGGTACACAACGCTGAAGCAGATGGGTTAGCTAAATTGGCCGCAGCAGCCACCAACCTAAATAAAGAAAGCACTGTCACCCTCCCGCACTCCGCCATCGACCACATCGAGGTACTCTCCCTGCATCTAACTTGGGACTAGCACAATCAATTTGTATCATATTTACAGGATGGGAACCTACCACACGACAAAAAAGAAGCAAGAAAGCTTCGCACACAAGCAGCAAGGTACTGCCTGGTGAATAACGATCTCTACAAAAGAACCTTTGGAGGACCCCTGACTAAGTGCCTGGGCCCCAACCAGACAACGCCAGTGCTAGAAGAGGTTCACGAGGGCCATTGCGGCGCCCATACAGGAAACCGAGCACTCGTACGATGTCTAATACAGGCCAGATACTACTGGCCCACCATGAAAAAGGACGCGAATACGTCCGCCAATGTGAAAAATATCGAAAGTTCACCCCCCTGATACATCAGCCAGGAGATCCCCTCCACTCGGTCACATCTCCACGGCCCTTCATCAAATGGGGAATGGACATAGTCGGACCACTACTTATCGGACGAGGGAAGGTACGATTCTTATTAGTTTTAACTGACTATTTCTCTAAGTGGCTGGAATCAGGTGCCTACGCCCAGATCTGCGAGCAAGAGGTCATAGCCTTCATCTGGAAAAACATCATATGTCGCTTCGCATCCCCAAAGAGATAACGTGTGACAATGGACGACAGTTCATAGGACAAAACACTACTGACTTCTTCGATAAATGGAGTATCAAAAGAATACTCTCAACGCCATATCATCCAGCCGCTAACGGTCAAGCAAAGTCATCCAACAAGACCATACTAAACATCCCGAAGAAAAGAAGACGCCATGAGATTGTGGCCTGAACTGCTGCCAGAAGTACTATGGGCACATAAGACCACCCCCAAATCCTCCACAGGATAGACTCCCTACTCATTAGTCTACGGGACTGATGCCATCATACCAGTCGAAGTCGGTGAACCAAGCCTCAGATACTCGCACACAAGCGGAGAGGAGAACGACGCGAGCTGACTACAGGACTTAGATGAAGCTGAAGAAAGAAGAGAAATGGCCCACCTCAGGATAATGGCCCAAAAACAGCAGATCGAGAGATACTACAACAAAAGGATGAAAATTCGTCCGCTCAAGATAGGCGATTATGTGCTAAAGGCCAAAACACTGGCATCCAAAGACCCTAACGAAGGGAAGTTAGGCGCCAATTAGGACAGACCATATAAAATCATCGCAGTGACAGACAAAGGTTCCTTCAAGCAAGAAACCATGAATTGAAAGACACTCCAAAACAACTAGAACATCTCACACCTGAAACGTTTCCACTTCTGAAAGGTGTCCCCCAAGCCGTACTCTTTTTCCCCCATCAGAGTTTTGTCCCAATTGGGTTTTCTCGGAGAGGTTTTTAATGAGGCGACGAAGGAGATGCCCGGAAACATTTACGAGGTTATTCTGATACCCCAAGCGTATCGCCGATCGGCACGAATGGCGTATCACAGGGACTAGGGCTACGACCATAATGTATGAAAGGCTATAGCCATCTCCAATGTTAGAAAGGCTACGTCCATCTCAAATGTATGAAAGGCTACGGCCATATCCAATGTTAGAAAGGCTACGACCATCTCAAATGTATGAAAGGCTACGGCCATCTCAAATGTATGAAAGGCTACGGCCATCTCCAATGTTAGAAAGGCTACGACCATCTCAAATGTATGAAAGGCTACGGCCATCTCAAATGTATGAAAGGCTACGATCATCTCCAATGTTAGAATGGCTACGGACATCTCAAATGTATGAAAGGCTAGGACCATCTCAAATATATAAAAGGCTACGGCCATCTCAAATATATGAAAGGCTACGACCACCTTAAATTCAAGAAAAACCACGGCCATGAAGGGCTTCGGCCATCACCAATGTTAAAAAGTCTAAGGCCTTAATGGCGAGAGGAGAGACTACGATCTCCTCCATTCAAAAAAGGGCTAAGGCCTTAACGGCGAGAGGAGAGACTACGGTCTCCACTATTCAAAATAAAAGGCTAAGACCTTAAAGGCGAGAGGAGAGACTACAGTCTCCTCCATTCAAAATAAAAGGCTAAGGTCTTAACGGCGAGAGGAGAGACTATGGTCTCCTCCATTAAAAATAGAAGGCTAAGGCCTTAACGGTGAGAGGAGAGACTACGGTCTCCTCCATTCAAAATAAAAGGCAAAGGCCTTAACGGCGAGAGGAAAGACTACGATCTCCTCCATTCAAAATAAAATGCTAAGGCCTTAACGACGAGAGGAGAGACTACGGTCTCCTCCATTCAAAATAAAAGGCTAAGGCCTTAATGTCGAGAGGGGAGACTACGGTCTCCTCCATTCAAAATAAAAGGCTAAGGCCTTAACGGCGAGAGGAGAGATTACGGTCTCCTCCATTCAAAATAAAAGGCTAAGGCCTTAACGGCGAGAGGAGATACTACGGTCACCTTCATTAAAAATAAAAGGCTAAGGCCTTAACGGCGAGAGGAGAGACTACGATCTCCTCCATTCAAAATAAAAGGCTAAGGCCTTAACGGCGAGAGGAGAGACTGCAGTCTCCTCCATTCAAAATAAAAGGCTAAGGCCTTAACGGTGAGAGGAGAGACTACGGTCGCCTCCATTCAAAATTAAAGGCTAAGGCCTTAACAGCTAAAGAAGAGACTACGATCTCCTCTATCCAAAATAAAAGGCTAAGGCCTTAACGGCGAGAGGAGAGACTACAATCTCCTCCATTCAAAATAAAAGGCTAAGGCCTTAACGGCGAAAGGAGAGACTATGGTCTCCTCCATTCAAAATAACACGCTAAGGCCTTGACGACGAGAGGAGAGACTACGGTCTCCTTCATTCAAAATAAAAAGCTAAGGCCTTAGTGGCGAGAGAAGAGACTACAGTCTTCTCCATTAAAAATAAAAGGCCAAGGCCTTAGCGACGCAAGAAGAAATCGCGTTAAATAAAATTCTACGCCCCGAGCAGCATAGAAATAAAAAAAGAGTGGACCAAAGGAGGCATAAAACTTTCTCGTGAAATTTCCAAAAATTCTTATTAAATAAATAACAAGATTACAGAAGAGTATTGATTACAAAAATACATATCCTAGCTAACAACAAAGACCCCCGTCGCCCTCCTCCGCACCATCCACACCATCCTCACCTTCATCCTGGAACACCATATCGATCCAGGACTCGGTGCCCAGCTGATCCGCCTCTGCAAAGGAGCCGCCCGTCTGGCCCAGAGAGTCGGGGTCATACCCACAAGCTTCACGAGCGACCCTGACCAGGTGGCGCTGAGCATCAACCTCTACCTTGGTGGCTCTACCAGCGGCTAGCAACTCCTCAAACACGGTCTGCCTCGCCTCGGCATACACGTGCATGTCTTGAGCTTCGCGGGACATGTCACCAGCCGGGGCAACGGCCTCCACCTGCTGAGGGATTGCCATGCTGGTCGTGGCTGTCTGAAGCTCGGCCGATAGGGTGTCAACCTTGGCACGTAATTTCGCCGCTTCCATCATCGCCACGCGACCAAGGTCCAGTTCCCCCTCCAGCTGCTGGAGAAGACTCTCCAATTCAGTGTTCCGGGTTACAGTGGCCAGCAAATCTACGTCCGCCTTCTCTAGTTGGGCCGTTTGCTTACGTAGCTGCTCCTCCACTGCCTGCAAGCTTTCACGGAAGACTCGGAAGTCGGGTTCTTGAGTGTAGACATCTGCAAGTGTCTTATTCTTGTCCCGGACCTTTTTATACTTATTCGATGCCTTTCGAAGGGTAGCAACCTTCTTCCACTCCCTCCGGCTCCGCTCGACCTCCAAGGTTAGGGTCTATAAAAAGAAGGAAGAAAGAAAAAAGGAGACAAGTCAAAAGGGTTAAAAAAAACTTAGAAGTCAAAAGAAAACAATATGAAGTAATGACCGAATCATACCTGTAGAGCGGCATCGGCAACTCAATGAGATAGGTCTTTGTCGCTTATAGACTTCAGAGACTCCGCCTCGGTAGCCCCGCACAGCAAGGACATGTCCGTTGCGGCTTGCTCGCTCTCCAGCAGCAAGTTGTACCCCGTGGGGATCATAATCCGGCGGTTGGGACCCGTCACCACCATATCCACCCGGGCATAATCCTGCTGCGGCACGTCCGCATGTTCAGGGGCCGCCTCAACACATTTTGGTTGTGGCACGTTCGCAGGTTTAAAGGCCGGCTCAGCAGCAGTCCCCCCAGCTATAGCTCCACCAGCAACAGCTGGCGTACTTTCGTCCTCGACGCGTGAGGGAATATCGTCCACCATGGCTGCCCTCAAAATTGTCGCCCTCTCCGACCAGATGGCGCCAGCCATAAAAACCGGTCTCGAATCAGGGCGGCGGGTAACCACTTCCTTTTGTTCTACGGCCACCCCTTTTCCAAGGAGCAGCCTACGCCTATTCCGCTCCAACGGCTCATCGTCCGATAGAGCGCCCTCTTCAACAGTAAGAGACGAAGGTGCCATGCCCGCTCTAGACGCCGGGTCAATCGCAGCTCGATCGGGGGACGAGAAGGCCCGAGAACGTCAGTAAAGACTGACTTCCGGATTATAGTGTCACTCTCCGAACGGGCAGCATCGGCAACGTCATCACCGGACACTACCACGTCCGCTCGGTCATCTTCAGGCTGAACAGCCTCGGGGGACCCTTATCCCGAGGAATATAAGCTCAGAATCCGACGGCGCGGAACTGGCGGCACGACGTCTCCGTCTCTGCGGCACATTCCGAGCTGCCAAACACAAGCAAACAAAATGTCAAGTATAACACCGACGGCACCCAAATAAAAGGCAAGGTCGACAGATCAAAACAACCGCCATACCTGGAAGGCCGTACTTGGTGGTGAAGGCAGCCCACGTCCTACACTTCTCGGCGTAGGGGATCAACCGCCCCACCCAGACTCTTATGTCTGGCACGGATTGAGGCGTATGTGCCCTCGCTGCATCCATAGGAAATAACAAATGTAAGTATCTAAAGGCGATGAAAAGTCGAGCAGACACAAAGTCACTAAATACAATGGACGATACTTATGATTGTCGTTCCACGCCTCTGGAAACTCAATCGGGTTCAATACCATGTCCGAGGTACGGACGAAGAAGTACTCAAACCAAAATTGGCGGTTGGGCTTATCGTCCGCCTCGACGACTGGGCCTTTCGCCCCTCAATTTTTTAGTTGCAGCATTGTCCCTCTCATAAATCCAGGGTTGAACAGCTGTAGCATGTGGTAGATGGTGACGTCCAAGTCGGCTCTCTCGGCGTATGTCGTCAGTAGCCGACAAATCTTCCATGTATATGGAATAAGCTGCGTCGGTCAAACTTTGTAAAACCGACACATTTCCTCCGCCAACGGGTAGATTGGGAGTTTGCATCTCATTATGAACAAATATTCATAAAAGGCATAGAATCACGGCCTATGAACATTGGCCAGGTCCCTCCCAGCCGTATGCATAACGGCCGCCTCCGGAATCCTACAAGATACCCGGAGGTCATGTAAGAGAGACCCGGTGTAGGTGGACCTTTCCCATGCAGGGGTGTCCACCCTTGTCAGGAAATCCCTTCGAACATACAATTCACGAGGGAGAAGATTGTCTACAGACAAAGGGACAAGAGGTTTGCGAACCTTCTTGTCATCCTTTGACGACCGGGAGACTCCAGAGGTAGACTCACCCTCTTCTGCTCCCCGGCGGCGATTACTCTTAGCCATTTTGGAAGTTTCTTTTTATGTACTAAAGATACGACAGTAAGAACACGAGATCAAAGTAAAGATTTACAAGTTCTATAAGGAAAAGCTAAGAAATAAAAATATCGGAAGACTTTCTGATGATCCAAAGAGTGGAAAGTCTTGAAACAGTCCACTATTTATAATGAGTCATTACACGAAATTCGAAGAGTTTTTGCACCAGAAAAGAGGCGGGAAACCAAAACGTCAAATCGCCTTTATGACCTGCCTTGAAAACAACAGTACTTATGACGCATGTCATCAGTAGACGACGGTTCAGAAGAACGTGCCACATGTATGCATATAGGTAGATCCAATACGGGTCGACTTTATCCACCCATTGCAGATACATCGAGTACATCTCCAATAGGCGGAGGGACTCTCTCTATGGGGGGCGAATCGGGGGTAAGATGAAGCGAGCATGTATATACTTACGGCCGACTCAGATGTAATATGGGTCGGGCACGCCTCTTTACGTGGCCACTAACACTGAGTTACGTCCTCCTTCGTGTCCGCACGACGAAAAGGATACGTCCTCGCTCATAGTAGCGTATCAGCAAGCTAGTCCGAGTAGATGTACCCGACTCGCCATCCCTTGTGTTTTCGTTGTAATAGCAATAGCTTTGGGGTGATGTAATATGCCAGCGAGGGGGTCGTCCTTCTATATAAGGGAGGGTCTCCTCATTTGTAACACAAGTATTATTGATCATTAATAATACAACTCTCTCTACCATTTTTCTCTCTATTGTTATGTCTTTATTGCTTACTTTCTCAAGCACTTGATTAAGCTTCATCCTTTTCTTATAAGAAAAACATATGCACGAATCCAAAGATCGATCTTAAAGATATATTACCATAGATTCCGATTTACCCTTCATTTATTCATTGATTGTCCCTAACCCGTAGAGCAACCTATAGTTTTTTGGGTCAAACAGAAAGCTTACCTAGAGAGATATACAGCAACAAAGTTAGGCGGAAAAAACAAGTTCCAACGTAGAAAGGAAAGGCCAGCGACGCGAACTAAATTGGCCTCGTTAATTATCGCGAGGCACTCCAAAACGTGCCCAAGCCAGTTGCGGCACTGACCGCGACGCAGTGATGAGTCTTGGACGAGATTTTTGTCCATATTTTACTTGAACTTAGTTATTTCGTTTAGGTTTTTTCCTACATTAATTTATAAATAGTTATTAAACATAATTTTTATAGAATTTTCGACAAAGGGAGAGCATAGAACCACTATGGAGGCCAGATTTTATCTTTCTTCGACCAAATTTTATTATTTTTATGTTTATTTGTATAATTTGTTCTTTGGCTATCATATCTATGTGAGACTAAATTCCACGTTCTAAGGTTATAGTTTTCTTATGGCTATTGTTATTCGTATATTAATTTTGCTTTTTTGATTTATCATATTGGTTTATTTATGCAATCTTGTACTTAATTATTTAATTGCTTGATCACCAATCAAATACTATCTACGAATCTAGAATTGAACTCGAAAATGAAAATTCTATATTCCATATAGGATTGAGTAGAGCAAATTATTGAACCTAGGTATCGGGGAATGGATTCGCGATTAAGATAGACTGTACCTAATTGCCTTGTTTGGTTGATGTAAATGAATTATAAGTGCATACTTATTAGTTCTCATTCCATAGACATATAGACGTTAGGTTAGCTTGAATATATGATTAAGAACTCGGTAGAGTGTTATGAGAGATATTAACCCCGCCAACCAATAAGCTAAATAAATTAGTTAGTCAATTCAATTGAGGATATAATACAATAGTAATGTTAGATACCCCATAGATCGTTTTAATTACATTAATAACATAAAAAATGTACTCTTCCTTTGTTCACAGTTCATTATTTATTTTCTTTTTATTTTAATTATTTTCTTCTTTTTAGTTTAATTATTTTAGCATCACTACTTTTGGGTTTAATCATTGTTCAGATAAGTATGATAGTCTGATCTAGTTAATACTCCCTCAGTTTCAGTTTATGTGAATCTATTTCCTTTTTGGTGCGCTCCAAAAAGAATGAACCAATTCTAAATTAAGAACAATTTAGCTTAAACTTACATTTCTATCCTTAACGAGAAGCTTTTATAACAACACAAATAGTATGGACCTCATTTTAATTTGTTTAGGACCACAAATTCCGAAAGTCTTCATTTTTTTCTTAAATTCTGTGCCCAGTCAAACAGGTTCACATAAATTAGAACGGAGGGAGTGGGTGATAACAAGTCATGTGGGTTCGATACTCTATTTTATCACTTTATTATTTACTTACGTGTGGGTTTGGCCGAAACAATAGACAACTTGCTCACGGACATTTCTGAGAGGAATTAACCGTCCACATTATCGAACGCAAATAAATAGGACTTCAATACATACATAATGCCTCATTTTGCTCGAAATACTTGACTAAATGCTCACCTGCATGCATCACAATATATCCTCATATTTTGATAGGTTCAACTAGTAACAAGTTAATCATGTTTTTAACATTGCCTTTGGAATTTGTGTATCCATCTCCCTCTTTATACAGAGTGTCCATCGCACGTGCACAATTTATAACTCGTTCAAGGATAAACATTGATACTTTAGTAGGACGGAGTAATTCCTTGTTTATATCTTTCCATGCATTCTTGATTTCCTTCTGTAACTTAACATATGCCTCTTCCTTTGAAGCTCCATATTCTTTCATGTAGCATTCAATAACTGAAGCTACATGTCCTCTTTCTTGTTCAACCTACATCAAATAAATTTCAATCTCTTCAGTATAATTATACATTTTAAAGCATTTTCTTATTTTATCATATACGTATATTTTAAGCTTCATGGCTAAATTTAGAGCCCATTTGAAGCAAATTAATCCAATACACATTATTTGTTCCCTTTGTACACATATGCAGATATAAACAATCATTGGCAAGTTGTTTTGTGTCCATAATTCTCCTGTATATATATTATATAGTTTCTTTTCTTCTATTTTCTGGTATGTTATCTTGTTCTTATGTTCAAAGTCTGTGTTATATTAAATGTATTTACTAACTTTTCATTACTGATGTCAAGTTATTCTATATCTTAGACACCAAACTATCCTATATTCCTTTTTTTTTTTTTGGGGCATACCTATACACAGGGACGGACGTACGTTACTTCAAGCGGTGTCATCCGACACCACTTTGCCGAAAAATATTAATAAGTGCACATATAAACAGTGGACTCAGAAAAATGATAGTATATAATTAGAATGACACCTTTAGAAGGACAAGTGTCCATAGTCTAATGCCAATGAACCATAGAGCGAATACACATTACTCAGTAACTTTTTCCTGGAAGGTCTATCTTAATGCCAATGAACCATCAAGATAGGAAGTGAGACTTAGTCTATGTTTTGGGGAATAAATTACTGAGTTATTGTTGTTGTACTTACTTCATGTCCAGTCATATCGCACGTAGCTCTGTTAATTATTGACGCAGCTCGGACTATCAAAGGCTCATTAATCATCCATTCAAAAACCTCTCTGGATATAATTTGGTGCATGCCAACCAGGGAAGTTGTTGCTGTCATCATATAGCCACAGGTTACAAGTGCATTCTTCATATACTCCTCACAAGTTGGAGTATAGCCAGCATCAAACCATTGGGCTTCCTTTAGAAAGCCTCTCACCAACTTTTTCATCTAAAAAACAAAGAGGAGTTTGTTAATAAGTGTCTTCTTCTATTTGAATGAGATCACCGTTTCCTTGTCACTAAAATTTTCATTTATATATTATTACCTCATATTTTGCATAGTATACGCGGTCGGATTTACATTCTTTGGCCAGTTGTTCTTCCATTTCACTGTAAACGTCTAGAAGGGCTTGATAAACAGGTCTCAAATATGGTTGTAAGGAATCTATCGCACTAATGTCCCATCTAAAAATGAAGATTGTATCAGAATCACAAGCTAACTTTTACGTCATGAACAACATGAAGATATGTTTTTTAATATTCATCAAATGAGGAATTGTAAAAAGATTTACCTCTGTATCGCATCAGTGAAAGGCACAAGTTCGTCAAGGGTTGCATAAGCATCAAAAGTGTCATCAAGGATGCTGTCGATCTTGATTACTTTTGTTATCATTTTTCTCGCACGACTATATTGAGGCTCATAATACAATCCTAACATCCAGAAGTATACCTCAACCAATCTGTCTCTTGCATATGGATATTTGTTCACAAAATCCAAATCTTTCCACCATCTACATCACAAGAGAAACGGTTTTTGCTTTCAGTTTTATTAAAACCAAAGTATCATTATTTATTTAATTAAAGAACATAGATCAAATAATGTACCTCGTAAGCTCGTTAAGCTCTCTTTGATGCAGCTTTTGCAACACGTTAAAATCCAATTTTGCGAATTTCAAAAGCGATTCGTTGTGTGCATCAATGTCTTCATAAATGGATATAAATTTCCTTGCTCCCATCCTTGGTGTAGCTTTGCGAATCGGGTAGTTTAAGGCTTCAGTAACTTGAACCTTAAGTGCGTTATTTTTCAAGTTGGAGACCATGGATTCGAGATGAGTAGTAGTAAAGATAAGAGCTTCTTCTAGAATCTCCTCCTCGTGCACTCTCATATGTGATGCTTCATACAAACTTAGTAATCCTTGGACATCATTAGTAAGAGTTTCCTTGAATCCTCCGTCATGATTAGTGAATTGCTTGAACACATCTGGTTAAACATCATGTTCATATTTTGATAGAAATTAATTTAGTTAAAACCCCAAAATTACAAGTTTTTTGGGTAACTAATACTCCCTCCGTTTCAATTTATGTGAACATATTTCCTTTTAGTCCGTGTAAAAAAGAATGGCCCCTTTCCTTTTTTGGAAACAATTTACCTTTATGCAATGATTTATAGCCAAACAAAATAAAGGTGTCTCATTTTATACCACAAGATCAACAATCTTCTCTTTTTTTTTTAAATTCCGTACTGAGTCAAATTGGTTCACATAAATTGAAACAGAGGGAGTAATTTTATTAATCATTCAACAGTACAAAACGTTGTAGTCAAGTTAAAAAAAATAATAATACATACTTTTATAAGAAAATCTGGCACATAATAGTTACAAGTTATTATTAATAATGTTACTCCCGTCGTTCCAGTTTATGTGAACATATTTTCTTTATGATGTGCTCCAAAAAAATGACTCATTTCTGTATTTCGAAGCAATTTAGCTTAAACTTACAATTTTACCCTTAATGAGAGGCTTTTATAACCACATAAATACTCTAGGCCCCGTTTTAACTTGTTTAGGACTACAAATTTCAAAATTTTTTATTATTTTTTAAACATCGCGCTCAATCAAACATATTCACGTAAATTGGAAAGGAGTGAATATATATCAGCCAAAAGAACTTAAGCATTCTTGCAATAATTGGTGGGTTTAAAAGCTAAGAAACGTAAAATTTCCACATTAAAGTTGGTGATGACTTCTCCGTATAAGGACATAATTATAGAATCTCCATGATGCTACGTTGAAAGTGTTATAAGCGTAAAGGAAGATAAAGCCATATTGGATAAAGTACGAATTTTTTTTACAATCACACAAATATAATTTTAATTTTCTTTTTCGAATCAAACTAGTCACATCAATTAAAAAGAAGGGAATAATAAAGAAAGCTATGGGTAGAAGTTTTGAATATACTATTGAAATAACCACGGAAAAAACAGTGCAGATGGAGTCAGAAAGAAGTTAATTTACCTGAAGACATGTAATGGCCTTGTTGCCTCACAAGTCGGAAACGAAGAGCCACAACGTAAAGGTTGTCATCCATATTATTTTCACTCTGCAGTTGGGACGCATCAAAGATGTTTTGAATGGATGTTTCAATCTCATTATGAAAATGATATGCTACTCCCAATCGTTGGATTGTGTCAATCAGGACAAGCTTTTGTGTACTATTGTCAGGAGTTTCTACTAACATGTTCCTGACTTTTTCTTTTAACTCATCTACTTCAAGTTTTTCTTGGGTAGTAATTTCCTGCATTTGAAAATTCGACATATTAGTATAATAGGCACAGACGTTGGAGTAGTTACTTTCAAGAATGAGTGAATATGAAGCGTGTACAGTAAGTTGAGAAGTATAAGAGAGGAAATGATATCCCCAAACGGTTGATTCAAAATTTGCGACATGACGATGAGAGGAAGAAGAAGCATCCATTGCCAATATTTCATGACTCCTCTTTTTATCCTTATAATCTCCGACTCTATGCCTCTCTCTTCCCCTCCACATGACTAAAGGTGAAAATGGGTATGTATTTTTAACTGAACTGAAATTGTTTCCCCCAGGGTTGGATTGAATATTTGCTAAGTGATGATGCCAGCAGCTGGGAGAAACAACCATTGCTTGACTCATCCTTCTTTCTGCTTAGGTTTTACATCTAAACTTATGTATATATTTATGAATGTGCGTCCCAAACCCCGCCACGTCAAGAACAAAATATTTTGATCTAGTGTGTTTGTCAAGTCACTTTCAGCTGTAGTTTTCAATTACCCACATGTGTATTTTCATATGTGCGTCCCAAACCCCGCCACGTCAAGACAAAAAACATCTATGAATGTCATAGACGTGTTGGTGTGTTTGTCAAGTCACTTTCAGCTATGGTCTTCAATTACCCACATGTGTATTTGGGGATCTAGGATTTCTAGAAGATGGATTCACCATTACTTAAAAAAAAGCCTAAACGAAAAAGTTGGGTGGGGATTTTATCCCCTTAAGGCTATTGGAAATAAGGACCAACACCAGTGAACCACTTAATCTCTTTTGACCATGTGTTCTATCAAGTATATATACCTATTTTGTCCAAATTATATACATCATATCTATACTTTAATCCGAGGAGCACGGTTTCACATAAACCATAACTTATACTGTAAATCCGCCTCTGTTTTCATGTGTGCGTCCAGAACCCCGCCATGTCAAGACAAAAAAATCTATGAATGTCATAGACAGGTTGGTGTGTTTCTCAATATCACTATATAACATAATGTATTTATAGCTACAAAATAAAACATATCAAATTATTAAAATTTTCGTAGCTAAATACTTTTGGTTTAATATTTTTTTTCATAGTTGGGAGGGAGAGGAGGGACTGAGAGATATTAGGTTATACGCTCCTATATCGGTTATATTATGTTTTTAACTTTTTTTACAAAAATGCATTTATAAAAGTGAAAATATGTAACTATTTTTTAATACAATTAATACTCAAAAACAAGTATAATAATAGTGAAAGTATGTAACTACTCTTAAATTCAAATAATAAGAGAGACAAGATCTCCTTCATAAAGGATTGTGTAAGATGGAATGAGGCTGCAATAGAGAAATATGTATAGGATATCATTCACAAAACTGACTCACTATAGGTCAAGTGGATAAACCATATCTATCTCAAAGATGCAGTCTAGTGGCAGTATAAACCAGCAAATGACAGTAGCTGATATTGGAAGAAAATATGCAATATTAGAGTGTGTTTGGTATGAAGGAAAACATTTTCTGGAAAATGTTTTCCAATTTTCCCATGTTTGGTTGGCTTAAATGTTTTGGAAAACATTTTCCTTATCAATTCATTTTCCTCCAATTGGAGGAAAATGTTTTCCTTATCAAAAGAAGTAAAAATATTTTTCAAAACTCATTCTCAACCTTTCTCACCCTCACCAACCCACCCCACCCCCTCTCCAAAAAACAATTTTTTTTTTAGAAAAATTTCATTTTTTCCGTTACCATCCACACTACTACCCCTCCACCCCAACCCGCAAAAAAATTTCTTTTACCTTAATTTTTTTTTCTATAATTTTAAATTTCTGTTTTCTTATTTTTTTGCACCACCCACCCGCACTCCCTACCCCCTCACCCCCACCCCCACCCTCCCCCCCCCCCCCCCCACAAAAAAAATTACTTTTTTTTTTGTAATTTAAATTTTTATTTTTTTCGATTTACTGCCACCCCCCCCCCCCCCCCCCCCCCCCCCCAGCCCCCCCCCCCCCCCAAAAAAAAATTTAAAATATATTTTTCAGTTTTTAATTTTATTATTTATCATTTAAAGACTCAATATTTTACAAGTTCCAAAATTATGAGTTCGAAAGTTTACGGGTTTAGAAATTATAAATTTACCGATTCGGAAATACGCGATTTTTGCGTTAAAAAGTAAAGCATCACATTAGTTCCTTTAGATTGTGTCAATTTTAGAGACTTCGGGAAGGGGAGGGGTGGGGGAGGTGGGAGGGGGAGGGTTAGGAGAGTTGCAAAAAAAAAAAAATTCTAAAAAAACTATCTTTTACTCTCTAACCAAACATAGAAAATATTTTCCGGAAAATGTTTTCCACTTACCAACCAAACAAGAGAAAATAAGTGATAAAATCACTCATTTTCCATGAAAACATTTTCTAGGAAAACATTTTCCATGGAAAACATTTTCCTTCGTACCAAACACACCCTTAGTGGTAAATTGGCAGCATGGTATCTAACCAAGAGGTGGCAGTCTATAACAGGAAAATATACAATACAACAGGGATATGAATGACTGAAAGGGTCTTAAGACAAATGTCAATGCGGACCATGGGTATGGAGTAAACAGAATATGGCCAAATAGGGTTTCATTTGTTGGTTAACTATGCAGAAGAAGCTGCTCAAAGAAGATAGGCTGGAGAGCAAGGGGTGAGTAAAGATAGCCTATGTGGTGACAAATAGGAAACTATAGCACACCTGTTGTGATAACCCGACCCGTCGTCTCATGAGTTATCGTCCCATTTTCCCCATTTCCTATTTCCTTATGCTTCATTACCAGTGTTAGGTGTGAGCGAGTTGATTTGGATTGATTTTAGTAGGAAATGAGACACTTAGTCTCTTTAAGGAAGGTTTATTTTGAAAAAGTCAACTGGATGTTCACTTATGTGTTCGAGGGCTCAGATTTGAATTTTGGTTATTCGGTTAGCTTTGAGGGATGATTTTTTAATTAGGAGTGTGATTAGAATTAATTTTAGAGGTCCGATGTAGAATTAGGCTTGAATTGGCGAAGTTAGTATTTTAGCGAATTTCGGTTGGTAGGTGAGATTTTGATCCGAGGGTTGGAATAGAATCCCGAGAGCTGTAGTAGCTTCGTTAGGTAATTTAGGATGTGTGTGCAATATTTCAGAAGATTCGGAGGTGATTTGGTTGAGTTTTTAATCAAATGCGAGTTTCGGAAGAATTTGAAGAACTTTGTCAAACCACTTTCAACTGTAGTCTTCAATGACCACATGTGTATTTTCATGTATGCGTCATCATACTTCCTTTTTTACATATTTATTCTGAATGATAACGTATAAGAGAGTTTTATATTTAAAGTGACATTATTTAAAATAGAATTATTTATTCATTTAGAATCGCCACTTGAGATAAGTTTGGCTTTTGGTGTCCCAAGTTATCGGTTTAACTTGAATTCCAAATCCAAAAAAAATATTCGACTTTCCAGTTGGAGTCTGCGAATCAGAAATTCTATGTAAGGAATTCTGTTGACCCGAGGGAAGGTATTAGGCACCCCCGGATCCTGTGGTTCTAGCATGGTCGCCTAAACTATCATATTTGGCTAAAATTTAATTTTAATACATGTTATCCTATAGTGTAATTTTAGTTATATATTTACAGTTTTAATTAATTTTAGGAAATTAAACGTCATTTAAAATAAATTTTGGGATCACGTCACATGAAATGTACCCGGTTCCTCGATATATTTTATTCAACATTTTGGGATTTGGATTTGGGTCACATGAAATACAGACCCATATTTAGGAATGTAAAATTATTAAAAGCGCGCCTAAAGCGACTAACGTGTTATTAACTTTGCGGGAGGCCATGAAAAATTCGAGTCCGAAACCTTTTTAATAATTTTTTGGACAAAAGTTACATTTTTAATACTAAAAAAAAAGTTATGTAAATAGCTAATTCGCAGTATAATACTGTGAATTAACTTAACATAAATTTTGCCGTTAAAGCAATTCGCAGTATAATACTGCAAAATATAATTTTTTTTTGTAATTCGCAGTATAATACTGCGAATTACAATTTTTTTTTGTAATTCGCAGTATTATAAGGCGAATTATAATTAATTTTTTTTATTTCGCATTATTACTGCGTGTTATTAAAAAAAATAATTAGCAGTACACATAACAATAATTCAAACACATAAAACATAGTACTATATTGCGAAATAATTATTAAATTTTTCTACAAAAAAAACAACTTTTTTCACATGGATTTTATCATTTTCACAATTAACAAATTTTATTTTTGTTGTGTTATTGGTTGCTAATGTCTGAAATTATTTTCATTTGCAAAATGTTGTACTTTTATCATAATTAAAATATGTCGAAATCTATGTTTTTAAAAAAAAATTATCTAGTAAATTATTGCTAGGAAATTTGTTTATCTTCTCAAGTATTTTGATGCAAAACTACTTGTAACTCATAATCTTATGCATGCCGCTTATGTTGCTTTAAATTAATACTAGTCAGTTAGAAAGTAGTCTAAAAACAACCAAAAATAGTGGACTATCAAAAAACTTCAACAAGAAGTTATTCTGTGTAAATAATATATCTTCATAATGTAATGAAAATTATAATTTAACCTGTTATAATATCTAATTTAACGCTTATTTTTAGTTATCATATTATCAATTAATGTTATTAAATAGAGTAATTTTATAATTATTTTTTAATTGATCTGATTGTATAAAACCATGTTTACATAATGCATAAAAATTCCTACAAACTATAATAATGGTCTTGCAATTTAAGATTTCAACATCTCCAATCAACAACTAACCAATAATACTCCAAAAAGAGTTTTACTTCATTATTCGTCAAAAAATCTCTATTGTGTTAGAAGTACGTGGTCCGACCTGAGATATTTTAGCAACACACAATAGAGATTTTTTCTTAGCAAACATGAAAAGGTTAATTCTACAAGTAGTTTTGCATCAAATAAGCGTTATTTTTAATTCGCATATTTTTTTGAACTGACTAGTATTTATTTAAAGCAACATAAGCGGCATGCATAAGATTATGAGTTACAAGTAGTTTTTCATCAAAATACTTGAGAAGATAAATAATTTTCCTAGCAATAATTTACTAGATATTTTTTTTATATAACTCAGATTTCGACATATTTTAATTATGATAAAAGTACAAGATTTTGCAAAAGAAAATAAACTCAGACTTTAGCAACCAATAACACAACAAAAATAAAATTTGTTAATTGTGAAAACGATAAAACCCATGTGGAAAAAGTTATTTTTTTGTAGACAAATATATTTATTATTTCGCAATATAGTACTATGATTTATGTGTATGAATTATTGTTATGTGTACTGCTAATTATTTGTTTTTTTTAATAACACGCAGTAATAATGCGGAAAAAAAAATTTAACTGTAATTCGCAGTATAATACTGCGAATTACAAAAAAAAATTAATTTATAATTCGCAGTATTATACTGCGAATTGCTTTAACGGAAAAATTTTCATTAAGGTAATTAGCAGTATTATACTGCGAATTAGCTATTTATGTAACTTTTTTTTAGCATTAAAAATGTAACTTTTGTCCAAAAAATCATTAAAAAGTTTCGGAATCTGAAAAATTCGCTAAATGGCACATCCCAAATTCTAAGTATTTTGATATAAACAATTAAAGAGGGCCACGCCTCAGTTTGATTTTGACAATGAGGTTCTAGCCCCAGCAGTTCCGGTGGGCCCAGCTCAGGTCCTAGAGGGGTTTATTGCTACCCCGGTTCTTTAGGATTTGGTCCATCTAGTGGGCCTTATGGAGAGTTTTACCAGGCAGGTTTACTTCCTGTAGTACCAGTCATCTCTCAAGATGGAGGAGGAGCCCAAACTCCTACTACTCGCATTTATGAGCCGGTAGCCCCCCCAGTTTCAGACTCTAGCGGTTTAGCTGGGTGTGGTAGCTCAAATCAGCAATGGTGCAGCCATGTCTGCCGATGCTTTGTGGAGATTGGACAGGTTCACCAAACTCTTCACTACTACCTTCAACGGTGCATCTACTGAGTATCCCAAGGACTATCTAGACAGGTGTCACGAGGTTCTACGGAACATGGGGATAGTTAAGACTAATAGGGTCGATTTTGTCACATTTTGCTTATCTAGACCCGCCAAGACTTGGTGGAGGGATTATTGTTTAGCTAGAACAACATGATCGACAACCTTGACCTAGGAGCAGTTCACATAGCTATTATTGGAGAAGTTTCTCCCTATTACACAGTGAGAGGCCTATCAGAGGCAGTTTGAGCGCCTCCAGTAGGGATCCATAACAATCACCCAGTATGAGATTAGATTCATTGATTTGGCTTGCCATGCTCTTATTATATACGTCCCAATGAGAGGGAGGGAGTAATATGGTTCATTGATGGACTCATTCAGTCGATTCGTCTCCAGATGGCTAGAGAGACTGGGAGTGAGATATCGTTCCAAGAGGCGGCCAATATAGCCCGGAGAGTGAGATGGTGCTATCAATGGGGGTGGTCATGGGACAGGCAAGAGACCATGTGTTACAACCTTAGTTCACCAATCGTGAACCTGTCATGACGACACCCAGTCTTCGCGACTAGGTAAGCCTAATACGATGCGGAAAGTACAATTTCATGAAACAAGAGATAAAATAATTGCGGAATGATATAAAGAAATGTAATAAGTGCCGCTTGTCACATACACTCGCCAAAACACACTAAATAGCATACTACCAAGACCCGGAATCCCATGGGCAACACAAACTAAAAAGAAGAGTACAACGGTGGCTCTATACATCAAGAATGTCTAAACAACGAGAATAAGGGAAAGTAACTGCTATCACTAATGAGAATAGAAGGAGGCCTTCCGGATCCGCGGACGTAGCAGATCATACCTCGGGTCTCCTGATATGCTGCTGAATCACCTGGTATGTGCCTGACCTGATGTACCTGGATCTGCACAACAAAAGTGTGCAGAAGAGTAGCATGAGTACACCACGGCGGTACTCAGTAAGTACCGAGCCTAACCTCGATGGAGTAGTGACGAGGAAGGACAGGGCCCTACTGAGAGATAATAACATAATGATAATAACAATAATAAGCAGCTTAAATAAGATTGAGTCTGAATTAGCAACAATAAAGTAATTTCGATTAAGCTGACTACAAGAAACCAACACAACATAAACTCAAATCAACAAGTCTAGAACCTATGGGAATTGAACCCACAGTCCCTCTCTATATCCAACAACTCAGGATCTCCGGGAATTTAACCCGCAGTCCCAATAGTAGTGTCTCAGGGTCTCTGGGAATCGAACCCGCAGCCCGTACCTCAATATCTCAGGATCTCTGGGAATAGAACCCGCAGTCCGTATCTCAATATGTATATCAATAAACTTCAAATCTCCGGGAATCGAACCCGCAGTCCACAAACAATACCACTCCGGGTCTCCGGGAATCGAACCCGCAGCCCTTGGATCTCCGGGAATTGAACCCGCAGTTCACCAACACAAACAATAAAAAGGAACGCACAGAGAAATATGATATGCATAACTATAACTTCACCAAAACCAGTGCCAACAATTATCAAGAAGTTCAAGTAAGACAATTAGGCACTTAGACAGATAAATCCTATCTAATCATGCTTTTCTAACGAATATCAGGTAAATGTCACAATTTAATCAGCTAAGAACAGAAATATCACAAATTGGACAATTCAAGTAAGGTGGGTTCCAACAATCTACGCATGTACGCGCCTGTCACCTCGCGTACAAGGCATTTAAATTAACACGTAATATCCTAGGGGTGAAGGTTACCCCACACGAGGTTAGACAAGCCACTTACCTCGACTCTGGTATAAAACCGCTAAGAGACAACTCTCTTGCCACGAATATCGGCCTCCACATGTGTAGTATCTGATCAAAATCAATAGAAATACATCACAATAGGCCAATTGGGCATTACCCAATCGAAGCAATTCGAAATACACCAAAACCCACAAGTTGCCAAAACCCGACTTTCGGTACGATTCTCAAAAAATTACAAAAGTTACATATTCGGGTTCCTTATCTCAACACGAGTCTATGCATATAAAATTTACCAAAATCGGACTCTATTTGCCTATTCAATCATTGATTTTCTTTAATCCAAGCCTAGGGTGAAAACCTCCATTAATACACCCATAATTCCTCCAATTTCAGTCAAAAACACCATAGTTTAGCAAGGAAATGACATAATTTAGGTCCATAGATTATTACCTGAAGAACCCTTTTGATTTCTCTGAAAAATGCTCCTTAATCGCCTCTTAAATGGTGCCTTAGCGTTTTAGACCGTTCTGAAATTTTAACATCTGATTTCTAATTTACTGATGCGATTTCTGCTTCTGCAGCCAATATTCTCGCACCTGCGAGTCCGCATCTGCGACCAATTGGTCGCTTTTGCGGTTCCAGCTGTGGCCGGCCATTTTCGCACCTGCGGACCAGGTCTCGCACCTGCGATTCCGCATTTGCGGAAAAACCTCTGCATCTGCGAAGTCCACCCCACACCTGCCTTTCCGCTTTTGCGACCTCAGACTCGTAGAAGCGAGTTCGCATTTGCGATGCCATATCCGCTTCTACGGAAACACCTGGCCCAGCCCCATCTCGCATCTGCGAGCCTTCCTCCGCTCCTACGATTCCGCTTCTGCGGCTCCCAATCCGCAGAAGCGAAAATGCTGCTGCAAATTATGGCAGCAACTCATATAACTCAAAATCCTTCCGATTAACCTCCCGAACTCATCCCGAGGCCCCCGAGACCTCAACCAAAAATGCAATTCTACTCTGAATCACCATACGAACTTGTTCGAGTCATAAAAACACGCCTTTAAACATAGAAATCACCAAATCAAAGCGAATTCAAGCCTAAGTTTCACCCAAAACTTCCGAAACCTACATGCTTTCAAAAACCCGACCAAACGATGTCCGAATGACCTGAAAATTTGCATACATATCAAAAATAACCTAACAAAGCTACTGCAACTATCGGAATTCCATTCCGACGCCTGGATCAAAATCTCACCTATCATTCGGATTTCGCCAAAATTTCAAACTTTGGCATTTCAAGCCTAATTGAGCTACAGACCTCCAAAATACATTCCGAACGCGCTCCCAACCACAAAATCACCTAACGGAGCTAATGGAACCATCAGATTTCCATTCCGAGGTCGTTTTAACACTGTTTCGGAAATGGGCCATTATTCAACTACAAAGCTCTCATTTAGGGTCCCAAAACACTCAAATTTCCAGAACCGACCCTCCCGGCAAACCACAATAGTAGAAATGAACTTAGGGAAATAGTTAAATTGGGGATCGGGGCATAAATTTCAAAAACGACCGGCCGGGTCGTTACATCTTCCCACACTTAAAAGATTCGTTCGTCCTCGAACGAGCATAGAAAACATACCTGGAGTGGTGAAGAGATGAGGGTACTGGTTGCGCATATCCTGCTCGGTCTCCTAAGTCTCCTCCTCGGCCAGCTGACCCCGCCACTGGACCTTTACTGAAGCGATGTTCTTCGACCTTAGCTTCCTGATTTGCCTGTCTAGAATGGCCACTAGCTCCTCAACATACGACATATCTTCGTCTAGCTGAACAGAAGTGAAATCCAACACGTGCGACAGGTCACCGTGGTATCTCCGGAGCATAGAGACATGAAATACAGGATGGAATCCGGCTAGGCTGGGAGGTAAGGTCAACTCATAAGCAACCTCCCCAACATGCCTCAAAATCTCAAAAGGGCCAATGAATCTAGGACTCAGCTTCCCCTTCTTCCCAAACCTCATAATGCCCTTCATGGGCGAGACCCAAAGCAGAACCCGCTCGCCAACCATAAAAGCCACATCGCGGACCTCTTGTCCGTATAACTCTTCTGTCTAGACTGGGCTGCACGAAGTCTGTCCTGAATCTCCTTGACCTTGTCCATTGCATCCTGGACCATCTCAGTACCTAGCAACCTGGCCTCACCCGACTCGAACCAACCTACTGGGGATCTGCACCTCCTACTATATAGGGCCTCATACGGTGCCATCTGAATGCTGGACAGATAGCTATTGTTATAAGCAAACTCCGTCGCTGGCAAGAAATGATCCCATGAACCTCCAAACTCAATCACGCGCGCACGAAGCATATCCTCCAAAATCTGAATAGTGCGCTCAGACTATCCATCCGTATGGGGTGAAATGCTGTGCTTAGCTCCTCCCGAGTGCCTAACTCCTACCGCACAGCTCTCCAGAACCGTGAAGTAAACTGAGTGCCTCTATCTGAAATGATGGAAACTGGAATACCATGAAACCGGACTATCTCCCTTGATATAGATCTCCGCTAGTCGCTCCGATGAATAAGTAGTGCTCACCGGTATGAAATGGGCGGACTTGGTCAGCCGATCCACAATGACCCAAATGGAATCAAACTTCCTATTAGTCCGTGAAAGCCCAGATACAAAGTCCATGGTGATGCGCTTCCATTCCCACTCTGGAATCTCAATCTGCTGCATTAACCCACCCAAACGCTGATGCTCATACTTCACCTGCTGGCAGTTGAGGCATCTAGAAACATAATCAACAATATCCCTCCTCATCCGCCTCCACCAGTAATGTTGTCTCAAGTCCCGATACATCTTCGCGGCACCCGGATGGATGGAATACCGCAAGCTATGGGCCTCTGCTAGAATCAGCTCTCGAAGATCATCTACATTGGGCACACAAATATGCCCCTACATCCTCATAACTCCATCATCCCCAATGGTAACATCTCGAGCATCACCACGCCGAACTCTATCCTGAAGGACAAGCAAATGAGGGTCGTCGAACTGACGCTCCCTGATGCGGTCAAATAGAGAAGACCGAGAAACCACACAAACCAGAACCCGGCTGGGCTCCGAAAGATCCAGTCTAACAAACTGCCTGGCTAATGCCTGAACATCCATCGCCATAGGCCTCTCCGAAGCTGGTAGATATGCCAAACTCCCTAAACTCTTTGCCCGACGACTCAAGGCATCGGCAACTACATTTGCCTTGCCCGGATGATAGAGAATAGTAATATCATAGTCCTTCAGCAGCTCCAGCCATCTCCTCTGACGCATGTTCAGGTCCTTCTAATCAAGCAAGTGCTGCAAGATCCGATGATCAGTGTAGATCTCACAAGGAACCCCACACAAGTAATGACGCCAAATCTTCAAGGTGTGAACAATGGCAGCTAGCTCCAGATCATGAACAAGGTAGCTCTTCTCATGTACCTTCAGCTGTCTATACGTGTATGGAATCATCCTACTGTCGTGCATCAATATTACACCAGGTCCAACTCGTGAGGCATCACAATATACCGTGTAGGACCCCGAACATGTAGGCAACATCAAGATAGGGGCCAAAGTCAAAGTTGTCTTAAGCTTCTGAAAGCTCGCCTCACACTCCTCTGTCCACTGGAAAGGGGCACCCATTTGGGTCAATCTGGTCATAGGTGTTGCGATCGAAGAGAACCCCTCTACGAAGTGACGATAATAACCCGCCAAACCAAGGAAACTACAAATCTCAGTAGCTGAGGAGGGTCTGGGCAACTCTGCACGGCCTCCACCTTCCTCGAATC
Source organism: Nicotiana noctiflora (assembly GCA_032618575.1). Classification (NCBI taxonomy): domain Eukaryota; kingdom Viridiplantae; phylum Streptophyta; class Magnoliopsida; order Solanales; family Solanaceae; genus Nicotiana; species Nicotiana noctiflora. The sequence goes on from JASVEL010012584.1 coordinate 28,563, forward strand.
CACTCTAATACCATCGCTCGACACCACGTGGCCTAGAAATGCCACTGAACTCAGCCAGAATTCACATTTAGAGAACTTGGCATATAACTGCTTCTCCCTTAGAGTCTGAAGCACTATCCTGAGATGCTGCTCGTACTCTTCCCGACTCCGGGAATATACTAGAATATCATCAATAAAAACAATCACGAACGAGTCCAGATATGGCCTGAACACACTGTGCATCAAATGCATAAAAGCTGCTGGGGCATTAGTCAGCCCGAAAGACATCACGAGGAACTCGTAGTGACCATACCGAGTCCTGAAGGCAGTCTTCGGGATATCCGGCTCCTAAATCTTTAGTTGATGATAACTGGAGCGCAAATCAATCTTAGAGAACGCATGTGTGCCCTATAGCTGGTCAAATAAATCATCAATACGTGGCAAAGGATACGGGTTATTCACTATAACTTTGTTCAACTGACGATAGTCAATAAACATACGCATAGAACCGTCTTTTTTCTTCACAAACAGCACAAGAGCACCCCAAGGAGAAACACTGGGTCGAATGAAACCCTTACCCAATAACTCCTGTAACTGATCCTTCAACTCCTTCAACTCAGGATGAGCCATACAGTACGAGGGAATAGAAATGGGCTGAGTGCCCGGCAATAAGTCAATACCGAAATCAATATCTCTGTCGGGCGGCATGCCCGGGAGATCAGCTGGAAATACATCAGCGAAATCACGTACCACTGGAACAGAATCAATAGATGGAGTGTCAATACTGACATCCCGCACATAAGCTAGATAAGCAGCACACCCCTTATCAACCATACGCTGAGCTTTGAGAAAGGAAATAACACGGCTGGGGGTGTGATCTAGAGTACCACTCCACTCAATACGTGGAATGCCTGGCATAGCCTGCGTCACGGTCTTGGCATGACAATCAAGAATAGCATAATGCAGCGACAACCAGTCCATGCCTAGAATAATATCAATATCGATCATCCCGAGCAACAATAGATCCGCTTTTGTCTCAAAACCACAAATAGTAACCAAACACGACCGATACATACGGTCCACAGCCAAAGAATCTCCTACCGGAGTGGAAACATAAATGGGGGCACTCAAAAAATCCCGAGGCACACCTAGATGTGAAGCAAAATAAGAGGACACATATGAAAAAGTGGAACCAGGATCGAATAGAACCGATGCCTCTCTGTGACTAACCAAAATAATACCTGTGATAACAGAATCAGATGCAACAGCTGCAGCGCGATCAGGAATAGCATCAAATCTGGCCTGGCCCCTCTCTCGAGGGTGGCCTCTAGCACCCTAATCCCCGCCCCTGGCTGGCTGGGCAGGTGAAGTGGCAGCTGGGGCTGGAATGATGACCTGCTGGCCCTGTGAACCACGCTGAGGCTGCGAAGTCTGTGGAGGTGATCCTCTCCTACGCCTGGGGCACTCCTTAACCAGATAGCGAGTATCCCCGCACTAAAAAACGCTCTAGGAGGACACGGTGGCTATGACTGACCGGCCTCACCCCGACTAGTCTGACACTTGGAGGTACCCCACGCAGGAGGCGCACTGGAAACTGGGGAGCATAAAAAGGCTCCTAATGTGCTGGAAGAGATGGAGTACTATCACCTGCTGGCAATGCTGAATGAACTGGACGATCGGAATAACCCCTGCCAAAACGACCGGCTGCTGAAGTGCGGGCACTAAAGAAATAGCCCGACTCACGAGACCTCTTGGCCTCCCTCTCTTCCCGCTCTTTAGGGAGCATACTCTCGATCCTCCTAGCAATGCTCACCGCCTACTGATACGGTATATCTATCTCCAATTCCCTAGCTATGCTGGATCGGATCGGCGAAATAAAGCCCTCAACAAATCTCTGCACTCTCTATCTGACCGTGGCTACCAAAGTCGGTGCATGCCTGGCTAGACGGGTGAAACTAATAGCATACTCCGATATTGTCATGGAGCCCTATCGCAACCGCTCAAACTCCGATCGCCAAGAATCCCTAAGGCTCACGGGAACAAACTCCCTCAAAAACAGATCAGAAAACTGCATCCACGTCAATGAAGTAGACTCATATGGACTATCCAACTCGTACGTGCGCCACCAATCATAAGCGGCTCCACGAAGCTAAAAAGCAGTGAAGGAAACCCCACCGGTCTCCACTATCCCCATGGTACGAAGGATACAATGACACTCCTTCAGAAAACCTAATGCATCATCTGTAGGGAAACCACTGAACACTGGAGGATCATATTTCTTGAACCTATCTAATCTACACTGCTCATCCTCGGAGGCAGCTGGTCCACCTCCGGGCTGTACTGGGGCGGCAGGAGGCATACCAATAATCTCTAGAACCTGCTCCACTGGCACTCACTGCTGAGGTGTAGCGGCTGCGGGAGTCTGGGACCCTCCCCCAGCCTGAGATGTGGCTGTAGTGAGAGGAAGTAACCCTGCCTGAGCTAAAGTAGTATACATGGTCATGAACTAGGCCAGGGTCTCCTGGAGTGCTGGAGTAGTAGCAGCTGTAGTCGGTGTACAAGGTGCCTGCGCTCCAACCTAATCCACCGATCGTACCTCAGCGGCAGCGTGCGCGGGCGCTATGGCTGCACCTCGGGCGCGTCCTCGTCCTCTACCATGGCCGCGGCCTCTAGCGGCGGCAACAGGGGGTGCGTGTACTTGATCCTGGCGAGTAGCACGTGTCCTCACCATCTGTGAGAGAATAGAAAGAAGAAGTTTAGATTTGGTGCCAAAAATGTCGCACGATAAGGAATCCAAAAGAAATGAAGAGTTTCATAAACAGTTACATAGCCTCTTGTAGATAAATACAGACGTCTTCGTATCGATCAGCGAGACTCTAAGTAACCGGTCTGTGTCCCATGACTCCTATGAACCTAGGGCTCTGATACCAACTTATCACGACCCTAGTTCACCAATCGTGAACCTGTCATGATGGCACCCAGTCTTCGCGACTAGGTAAGCCTAACACGATGCGTAAAGTACAATTTCATGAAGCAAAAGATAAAATAATAGGGGAATGATATAAAGAAATGTAATAAGTGCCGTTTGGCACATACACTTCGCCAAAACACACTAAATAACATACTACCAAGACCCGTAATCCCACGGGCAACACAGACTAAAAAGAAGAGTACAATTGTGGCTCTATACATCAAGAATGTCTAAACAACGAGAATAAGGGAAAGTAACTGCTATCACTAATGAGAATAGAAGGAGTCCTTTCGGATTCGCGGACGTAGCAGATCATACCTCGGGTCTCCTGATGTGCTGCTAAATAACCTGAGATCAGCCTGACCTGATGTACCTAGATCTGCACAACAAAAGTGTGTAGAAGAGTAGCATGAGTACACCACGGCGGTACTTAGTAAGTGCCAAGACTAACCTCGATGGAGAAGTGACGAGGAAGGTCAGGGCCCTACCGAGAGATAATAACATAATGATAATAACAATAATAAGTAGTTTAAATAAGATTGAGTCTGAAATAGCAACAATAAAGTAATTTCGATTAAGCTGACAACAAGTAACCAACACAACATAAACTCAAATCAACAAGTCCAGAACCTATGGGAATTGAACCCACAGTCCCTCTCTATACCCAACAACTCAGGATTTCCAAGAATTTAACCCGCAGTCCCAATATCAGTGTCTTTGGGTCTCCGGGAATCGAACCCGCAGCTCGTACCTCAATATCTCAGGATCTCCAGGAATCGAACCCGCAGTCCGTATCTCAATATGTGTATCAATAAACACCGGGTCTCCGGGAATCGAACCCGTAGCCCTTGGATCTCCGGGAATCGAACCCGCAGTCCACAAACAATACCACTTCGGGTCTCCGTGAATCGAACCCGCAGCCCTTGGATCTCCGGGAATTGAACCCGCAGTCCACCAACACAAACAATAAAAAGGAACGCACAGAGAAATATGATATGCATAACTACAACTTCACCAAAACCAGTCCCAACAATTATCAAGAACTTCAGTAAGACAATTAGGCACTTAGATAGATAAATCCTATCTAATCATGCTTTTCTACCGAATATCAGGTAAATGTCACAATTTAATCAGCTATGAATAGAAATATCACGAATTGGACAATTCAAGTAAGGTGGGGTCCAACAATCTGCGCATGTACGCGCCCGTCACCTCACGTACAAGGAATTTAAATTAACACATAATATCCTAGGGGTGAAGGTTCCCCACACGAGGTTAGACAAGCCACTTACCTCGAATCCGGTACGAAAGCGCTAAGAGACAACTCTCTTGCCATGAATATCGGCCTTCACAGGTGTAGTATCTGATCAAAATCAATAGAAACACATCAAAATAGTCCAATTGGGCATTACCCAATCGAAGCAATTCGAAATACACCAAAAAACACAAGTTTCCAAAACCCGACTTTCGGTACGATTGTTGAAAAATTAAGAAAGTTACATATTCGGGTTCCTTATCTCAACATGAGTCTATGCATATAAAATTCACCAAAATCGGACTCCATTTGCCCATTCAAATAATTGATTTTCTATAACCCAAGCCTAGGGTCAAAACCTCCATTAATACACCCCTAATTCCTCCAATTTCAGTCAAAAACACTATAGTTCAGCAAGGAAATGACATAATTTAGGTCCATAGATTATTACCTGAAGAACCCCTTTGATTTATCTGAAAATAGCCTCTTAAATGGCGCCTTAGTGTTTTAGATTATTCTGAAATTTTAACTTCTGATTTCTAATTTACTGATATGATTTCCGCTTCTGCGGCCAAAATTCTCGCACCTGCGAGTCCGCATCTGCGAACAGTTGGTCGCTTTTGCGGTTCCAGCTCTGGATGGCCATTTTCGCACCTGTGGACCAGGTCTCGCATCTGCGAGTCCGCATTTGCGGAAAAACCTCCGCATCTGCGAAGTCCACCCCACGCATGCCTTTCCGCTTCTGCGACCTCAGACTCGCAGAAGCGAGTTCGCATTTGTGATGCCTCATCCGCTTATGCGAAAACACCTGGCCCAGCCCCATCTCACATCTGCGAGCCTTCCTACGCTCCTACGATTTGCTTCTGTGGCTCCCAATATGCAGAAGCGAAAATGTTGCTGCAAATTAAAACAACAACTCATATAACTCAAAATCCTTCCGATTAACTTCCCGAACTCATCCCGAGGCCCCCGGGACCTCAACCAAAAATGCAATTCTTCTCTAAATCACCATACGAACTTATTTGAGTCATAAAAATATGCCCCTAAACACAGAAATCACCAAATCAAAGTGAATTCAAGCCTAAGTTTCACCCAAAACATCTGAAACCTACATGCTTTCAAAAACCCAACCAAACGATGTTCGAATGACCTGAAAATTTGCAAACATATCCAAAATCGCCTAACTAAGCTACTGCAACTTTCGCAATTCCATTCCGACACCCAAATCAAAATCTCACCTATCGTTCGGATTTCGCCAAAATTTCAAACTTCGGCATTTCAAGCCTAATTGAGCTACAGACCTCCAAAATATATTCTGAACGCCCTCCCAACCCCGAAATCACCTAACAAAGCTAATGGAACCATCGAATTTCTGTTCCGAGGTTGTCTTAACATTGTTCCAGAAATGGACCATTATTCAAGTACAAAGCTCTCATTTAGGGACTAAGTGTTCCAAAACATTCAAATTTCCAGAACCGACCCTCCCGGCAAACCACAATAGCAGAAATAAACTTAGGAAAACAGTTAAATTAGGGAGCAGAGCATAAATTTCAAAAACGACCGGCCGGGTCGTTACACCTTGTCAGTCAGGGAGAATCAGTGGTGCCTCATCTAGAGCAGGGATTTGTACGATAAAGGCCATACTCCCAGGACTTTTCGGTCAGCACTTCAGGTTTCTCACAATGCTTTAGCTGGTCATGGTTCTCAGATATAGTATTCTGATCAGCAGTCCTACAGTGCACCACCAGCTCCTATCAGTGCACAACCGAATAGAGTTTCCAGGGTCGTTAGCCCCAATAGTCGAGAGCTTGTTTTATTTGTGGCGATACAAGGAACATTGCTAGTTATTTCCCTCAAGCTTTGATCAATTCTATGCATCAAGGTTCCCGTGCTATGGTTCATGCACCAGGTGTTCTACAGGCCGCCCAACCAGCTAGAGGTGCTAGAGGTAGAGGTAGAGGTGCTAGAGTTAGAGTTCAGACCGCTAGAGGTGAAGGCCAGCTAGCACCATGCTGACCTAGAGATATAGTCCATAGTGGTGGGGCCTAGCCCCGATGTTATGCACTTCCACCTAGGCTTGAGGATGAGGCTTCAGATGTAGTTATTATAGGTATTGTTCTGGTTTGTGGCAGAGATGCTTCAGTTTTATTTGATCCAGTGTCTACCTACTCGTATGTGTCATCTTATTTTGCATTGTATCTGGCCATGCCTAGTGATTCACTGAGTGTCCCTATTTATGTGTCTAAACCCGTGGGTGATTCTATTATGGTAGATCGAGTTCATTATTCTTGTATTGTGGTGATTGGGGGTCTTGATACTCGTGTAGATTTGTTGTTTCTAGACATGGTTGACATCGATGTTATATTGGGGATGGACTGGTTATCACCTTACTACGCTAGTTTAGACTGTCATGCCAAGATTGTGATCATAGCTTTACCGGGTTTGCCTCGTTTAGAGTAAAGAGGGACTCCTAGAATTCTACCTATAGTGTTATCTCGTATATTAAGGCTCGGTGTAAGGTCAAGAAGGGGTATTTAGCATATTTGGCATATGTTCGTATTTCTAGTGTTGAGGTTCCCTATAATTGATTCTGTGCTTGTTGGTCGTAAGTTTCCTGAGGTATTCCCTTCAAACCTGACAAGTATGCTGCCTGATAGAGATATTGACTTTTGCATTAATTTGGCTCCGAGCACTTAGCCCATTTCGATCCCGCCGTATTCTATGGCCCTGCCTGAGTTGAAAGAGTTAAAGGAGTAGTTGCAAGACTTGCTTGAGAAGGGTTTAATTAGACCTAGTGTTTTTACCTTAGGGTACGCCGGTGTTGTTTGTCAAAAAGAAAGACGGGTCAATGTGAATGTGTATTTATTACCAGGAATTGAAAAAGGTTACAATCAAGAATCGGTATTATTGATGATTTGTTCGATCAACTTTAGGGTTCCAAGGTATTTTCAAAGATTGACTTGAGATCTGGCTATAAGCAGTTGTTGATTAGGGCATCTGATGTCCCTAAGATAACTTTCCGCACTCAGTACAAGCATTATGAGTTCTTGGTTATGCCATTAGGGTTGACAAATGCCCCAACATCTTTTATGGAGTTGATGAACCGAGTGTTTAGGACTTATTTGGATTCGTTTGTGATAGTGTTCATTGATGATATATTGATATATTCGTGCAACCAGGAGGAGCACAAGTAACACCTTAGAGTGGTTCTTCAGACTCTAAGGGATAGTTAGTTATATGCAAAGTTCCCTAAGAGTGTTTTATGGTTAAGTTTTGTTGCATATTTGGGTCATGTTGTATCAGTGGGGGAATTTAGGTGGACCCAAAGAAGATTGAGGCAGTCAAGAATTAGCCTAGACCAGTATCAGCTATAGAGATTTGGAGTTTCTTGGGATTGGGAGGCTACTATCATCGGTTTGTGGAGGGATTTTCATCTATTGCAGCCCTGATGACCAGGTATTCCTAGAAGGGTGCCCAGTTCAGATGGTCGGATGAGTGTGAGGCGAGCTTTGAGAAGCTCTATACAGCTCTGACTACGGCACCGATGTTGGTTTTTCCTACTAGTTCAGGGCCTTATACAGTTTATAGTGATGCTTCTCGCATTGGACTTGGTGCAGTGTTGATGTAGGATGGAAAGGTCATTGCCTATGTTTCGCGGCAGTTGAAGATTCATGAGAAGAACTACCCGATTCACGATTTGGAGTTGACAGCCATAGTTCATGTATTGAATGTTTGGAGACATTATCTGTATGGTGTGGCATGTGAGGTGTTCACGGATCACAAAAGTCTTTAGTATTTGTTCAAGCAAAAGGAGCTGAATTTGAGGCAGAGAAGGCGGTTGGAGTTTTTGAACCATCCTATATCATCCGGGAAAGGCCAATGTGGTGGATGATTCTTTGAGTAGGAAGTCAGCCAGTATGGGCAGTCTTGCTTATATTCTGGTAGGTGAGAGACTGCTTGTTTTGGTAGTTCAGGCTTTGGCCAATTAGTTTATGAGGCTGGATGTTTCTGAGCCCAGTCGTTTGTTAGCTTGCAAGGTTGCATGTTCTTCATTATTGGAGTGTATCCGTGATCTGCTGTATTATTATCCCTATTTATGTGTCCTTACACACACCGTGCAACACAAAGGTGCCAAGTAGGTTACCATAGGTGTTGATGGAGTTTTGATATAACAGGATCGTGTTTGTGTGCCTAATATGGATGGCCTTCGAGAGTTTATTTTAGAAGAGGCTTATAGTTCCCGATACTCTATTCATCCGGGCACCGAAAAGATGTATCAGTATTGTGGCAGAATTATTGGTGGAAGAGAATAAAAAGGATATTATTGCATACGTGGCTCGGTTTTTGAATTGTCAATAGGTCAAGTACGAGCATCACAGGCCTGGTGGTTCATTTCAGAGGATTGAGCTTCCCGAGTGGAAGTGGGAGCGGATCACTATGGACTTTATTACTAGACTCCCGCAGACTCAGAAGAAGTTCGATGCATTATGGGCCATTGTTGATAGGTTGACCAAGTCAACACATTTCATTACTGTTGCGGTCTCATGTTCTTCTGAGAGGTTAGATGAGATCTATATCGAGGAGATTATTTGCCTTCATGGTGTGTCTGTGTATATCATTTCAGACAGAGGTACGCGTTTACCTCGCGCTTCTAGAAAGTAGTTCAGCGAGAGTTGGGCACGTGGATTGAGTTGAGCACATCATTTTATCCCCAGACGGATAGACAGCCCAAGCGGACTATTCAAATTTTGGAGGATATGCTCCGATCTTATGTCATTGACTTTGGAGGCCGTGGGATTAGTTTTTGCTTTTAACAGCTACCGGTCGAGTATCCAGATGGCTCCTTATAAAGCGTTATATGGTAGACGATGTCGGTCTCCAGTTGGACGGTTTGTGCTGGGAGAGGATCGGTTGCTGGGTACGGATTTGGTTCAAGAGGCCTTGGACAAGGTCACGATCATTCAGGATAGGGTTCGTACAGCTCAGTCCGGACAAAAGAGCTATGGTTGGTGAGTGGGTATTGCTTCGCGTTTCTCTTATGAAGGGCGTGAAATTAGATTTGGGAAGAAGAGCAAGCTTAGCCCTAGGCTCATTGGTCCGTTTGAGATTCTTGATCGAGTGAGAGTGGTGGTCTATAGACTTTCATTATCACCGAGCGTATCATTCATGCATCCAGTGTTTATGTGTATCCATTCTTCGGAGGTATCACGACGATCCATCCCACGTGTTAGATTTCAGCACTGTCTAGTTGGAGAAGTACTTGTCTTACGAGGAGGAGCCAGTGTCTATTCTAGACCGGCAGGTTCGTCAATTGAGATCGAAGAGTTTTCCTTCTGTTCGTGTTCAGTGGAGAGGTCACCCTCTTGAGGCATCGACTTGGGAGTCCAAGTGCGATATGTGGAGCCTTTATCCTCATATTTCCCTAACTTAGGTAGTTTTCTTATGTCCGTTCGAGGATGAATGATTGTTTTAGAGGTTGAGAATGAAGGGTCATCACTTGCTTTTAAATTAAATTTTGTGTTTTCGAGGACTTGATAACCTCATTTAGAGTCACCTCGACTTACGTGTGTAATCCGGACGCGTAGCCAGAAAGCTTAAATATGAAAATTAGGAAAAATGATAAAATATGGCTAATAAATGAATTAAAATGACTTCGGTCAGGATTTTGGGTAAATAGACTCGAACCCATGATATGACGGTCCCGGAGGGTCCGTAGGAAAATATGGGACTTGAGCGTATGCTCAAAATTGAATTCCGAGGTTACAAGCCCGAGAAGGAATTTTTAAAGGAAATTGTTTGAGGAAATTCGACATGAAATTTGATTAGAACATGATGGTATCGAGCCCGTATTTTGGTTCCGGTGCCTGGTACATGTCTTATATATGATTTAAGACATTTCTATAAAATTTGGTGAAAAATGAATGTCATTTGATATGACTCGAACCTAAATTGTTAAAGTTGATGTTTTATGATGTTTGATAAAAACTTCATTGATTTTAAGGTCTAATTCAGTGTTATTGAGGTTATTTTGTCGATTTGATCACACGATAAGTTCGTATGGTGTTGTTGAGATAGTACGTATATTTGGTTTGGAGCCCCGACGGCTCGGGTGATTTTTGGATAGGTGTTAGATTGCTTTAGACTTAGAAAATTTTATTTTTCTGCAGTTTTCTGGTGCTCAGTGATTTGTACTATGCGATCGTATAAGTAGGCTCGCGATCGCATGGAGTAATCTTCAGGGGTCCTATTTTGTAATATGTGATCGCATAAGTCCTTCCGCAATCGCATAGGGTAAATTCCGAAAGTTCACAATTTGTTCTGTGCGATCGCATTCTTCCCTTTGTGATCGCAATGTGTTAAGCCACAACCTTCATTTTCTTCTATGCGATTGCATGGTATTGTCCGTGATAGCAGCGCTCGGCCATTTTTATCCTATGCAATCGCAATCCATTGTCCGCGATCGCATAGATCAAATTTGCCTAGTTAAATTTTAATACCCAGAACAGTAGCCATACGAGAATATCATCAAAATTCATAACTTCTTCTTTTCCAAAGCTCTTAGGCGATTTTTGAAGCAATTCCTCACCATAATCTCTGAGGTAAGTAACCTTTAACTTTTTTTCTTCCATTTTCATCAATATCTATTAGATTTCTAGGCTTAAAACATGGAACTAAAGGTAGAAAATTGGGTATTTTGGTAGAGTTAAGGCTTTTTGATTATTTGAGAATTTGACCTCGATTTGGGGTCAGATTTTAAAATAAATTATATATTTGGGCTCGTGGGTGAATGGGTGATCATATTTTGGTTCGAACGTCGTGTTTTGACCAAGTGGGCCCGAGGTCAATTTTTGAGTTTTTATGAAAAATGATTAGAAAGCCATAATTTGGCATTGGAATTGAATTGTGTAGTGTTTATTGATGTTATAAAGTCGATTATTTATAGATACGATTGATTTGGAGCTGAATTCGAAAGGAAAGTGTTGTTTGAGGCTTCAGTTGGCCGTGAAAGTTTGAGGTAAGTTTCCAGTCTAACTAAGCTTGAGGGATTAAGAGTTGTGTCCAATTTTCAAACTGCTTCTTGTTGAGTACGACGTATAAGCATGGGACGAGTATATATGCGTTGGTGTGGAGCATGACCGTGAGTCCTAAACTGACACATATTATGTTCTTAAATGTTGCTACATATATTTTTAATTGATGATTCTCGATATTGAGCAAAGATTTAGTTTATTCTTGTGGATTTATTTATGATTAAGTACTGGTACTAATTGAGCTGAGTAGAAGTTGAGTTAGGATTGGTTATACCTAATTCTCTCTTTTCGAGATGTCTGTTTTGATATTGTTGTTCCCTTGCCGGGAAGTTATCATATTTCTTTTGTTCCCTTGCCGTGATTCCTTGTGATTTTGTGTTGGCTTGTAAATGGGAGCGGGTGGCACGCCTACCAAGATATTTAATAAAATGGGATCGAGTGGTACGCGTACAACAAGATATGCTAAAATGGTACCATGAGATGTAATAAAATAGGATCGGGTGGTACGCCTACCACAAGATGTAATGAAATGGGATCGGGTGGTATGCCTACCAAAAGATATAATGAAATGGGAGAAGTGGTACGCCTAACACAAGATATGATGAGAGGGGAATGAGTGGTACGCCTACCACAAAATATGAGAAATTGGATCGGGCTGCACGCCTGCAACGAGATGTAAACCGAAAGTGAAATTTGCCCTTCTTTTCCTTATCCTCGTTACAAGTAGAATTTTGGTTTCCTTATAATTATCTTGAGATTTTGTTTATCTGTTACTCCCCGAAGCATGTTTCCCTTTCCGCCTTTAATTGTTTGTTCCAGTTTATGTTTCTTCCGCTGTATGTATAACTGCACATGTTTATCTAGAGTCTGGTCCTAGCCTCGTCACTACCTCACCGGGGTTAGGCCAGACACTTACCAGCACATAGGGTTGGTTGTGGTTATACTACACTCTGCACTCTAAGCAGATACTGAGGCAGCACTGGGAAAACAGTAGTAGCTCGTTAGCCAGCCTTCAGTCCACAGAAATCCCGAGGTAGTCATGCAGACGTCCGCATGCCCAGCGTCTCTTCTATCCGTTATTATGTTCTGTTTGTTATTACTTTTATCCGAGACAGACTATGTTTCTTTCTTTCTTTTAGACACTTGTATGTAGTAATCAGAGATAGTCCGTGAATGTTGTGACACCAGTTTCTAGGTAGAGACATATGTTGTCTTTTCATATTGATTTGGTATTGTATCTATCTAAGTCTTCCGCTTAATTTTATCATCCGCTATTATTTAAATGTTGATCACCTGTTATTTAAAGTTGTCGAAAAGCACTAAAATGAAAGAGTTAAGATTTCTAAATTTTGTGGTTTGCCTAGCTTCTACGAGTAGGCGCCATCACGACTCCCAAGGGCGGAAAATCCGAGTCGTGCCACGCGCATGAGGAACATGTTGCGTATTGTGATTTTCTCCCGGATGAAATGAAACAGAAGGTTTTCAGACTAATCGGGTATGTATACTGCTGGTGACTTAGAGTTAATTATGAGATTCCCGTACTTCTCATATGATGGGTTGATTGACATGGTGCATCGTGTTCCTTGTGTAAGGTTATAGTTAAGCTTTGAAGAGAATATCATGAATTCTTAGATAACATAGACGGTTTCGGACGACAAGACGAATGGAAAGAAAACATACCCACATGATGCATACATACATAGGACAGATTATGTGCTTGGGAAGGTCCCGAGACCTGTGGTGACGATCGAAGCATGGAGCTCTTGCCTACATCCAAATCTAAAGATCGAGTGCAGGTTGCGCCAGCAATGAAAGAGTACACTCGGTTCGCCATATCATGAGAAAGCTAGTATACTTCTTTCACATGTTAGTTATAAGTAAAGTCTAGTTTCAGCTCTTAAAATTTAGAACAAATCATACTCTATGTTACTTAGCCCACCATCCAAACAAAATATGGTCCATATTTTTTCTTACCCGGTATGCCCTAGTTTTATACTATTAAATTTTTTTTCAATGATTAGCCCTCGCAGCTCCCACTCTTTTTCAGACTTTCTCCCCACCCCACTTTCTCTTTCATTTTCAATCTCTTCCTCTTCCTCTTCAGCTAGATTTTTTCTTACATCACGCCTTATAGACCTCTCACTGAAGCCACATCAACATCTTCCTCACCCACCCCCTTCTTTTTACCAACCACCTTCTCATCCACCCATTGCTTCCTTCTATTTTCGCTTCCGGTAGACGGCGTTCTTCTATCAACTTCCTTATTTCCGGCGTTGATGGCGGCGGTGTTTCTGACAACTTCGTTTTCACCAGGAAATCTGACAACTTTGGCAACGAATTTTTCGTTATTGCTAATATGCTCAAGCGAATTGTACTGTTGGATACTTCTGTTATATCTAAAGGCGTTTCGGATTCTGCTAAGGACTCTATGAAGCAGACGATTTCTACTATGTTAGGCTTGCTCCCCGCCGATCAATTCTCCGTCACCGTTCACTTCTCCAAACATCCTCTCTATTGCCTCATTGTTTCTTCTTCTTCTTCTCACTTTAAATAACTTTTGAAGGGAGGAAGAATGATATATATATATATATATATATATATATATATACTTTAAATAACTTCCGAAGGGAGGAAGAATGATGCATATGTTGTATATACATATATATATATACTTTTGTATAATCATGTATAACCATGTATATTTGGGGGTATTCTCATAGTTATATAGAATTATACATGATTATACACAAGTATACAAGATTATACATAATTATACATGATTATATTTGTGTGTATAATAATGTATATAAGGTGTTTAATAATGTAAATTTTTATTTTTCCAGTGAAATAAGAATTTCTCTTGCAAAACTTTAAATTTTGCAAAAAAATATAAAAATAAAATTATAGACTCTAAGGATGAATATATTTTTATTTTTTACTTTAACTTCCTGATATTATTTACTATACAGAGGGAAGTAAAAAATAAATAAGAATGAAAATAGAAAAAGGGTAAAAATAAAAATGAAAGAAAAAAGCGAAATCTGATTTAGGCGTGATTTTGGGTGTAGTTGATGAAATTGTGGGTTAGGCACTGAAATTATTTGTGAGCTACGACATGAAAATTGTATTTGTGGGTTAGGCGGCTGAAAAGTGTTTTCCCAAGAGTACTTATGTGAAATTATCCCCAAAATTTATTGAGTAGAAAGAACCCTTGTACGTTCAATTGTGTCTTTAGAATACCTTATTTCATTGGGTTTCACTTGATCATAAATTAAAAGCTTAAGAAAATAAGTATTACTTTTTTTCGAGGAAAGCAAAACCAAGAACCTTCAATTAATTATCAATCAACACTTAAAGATCAAGTCGCACAAGTGAAATTCTCATATAATTACACAACCTTTTTCTCATAACTTATGGTTTTGATTGATATCAACAATTAGTTACTTGCATTTGAGTCGATCAGCTGGTTTTTACTCATGTTTATAACCAACTTTAAGTACATAATCACAAAATTAATCAAGAATGGTCTATATGGTTATACTAATAAATCTATTTTAATCGATAATTCAAAGTACTATTTTTGGTGTAAAAAATGGTTCAGAAAAGCGAAAGGTTCTACAAAATTAGGCTTAGGCCCGATACTCACGTTACTTGTAATTTTTGGAAACTATATATAACCCATAACCCATTTAATTAATGAAAAATGCAAAATGTTTCCAAATGTGCTCCAAAAACTTGGTCAAAGTTGCAGGTGCATTATTATAGATGGTCATATATTGACAGATTCAACAAGCAACAAGGTAATAATGTCTTTAGATTTGGAATTGGAATTTGTGTATCCATCTTCTTCATCCCAGAAAAAAGTATGCATTAAGCGTCCAAGATTTAAAACTCGTTGGAGAACATATATTGGTACTTCAGTAGGGCGGAGTAATGCCTTGTTCATGTCTTTCCATGCATTCTGGACTTCCTTCCGAAACACAACATAGGCCTCTTCCGTTGAAGCTCCATATTCTTTCATGTAGCATTCAATAACTGAAGCTACATGCCCTCTTTGTTGATCAACCTACATGAGATACATTTCAATATCTTTGTTAGAATTATACTTTTAGTATTCTTTGTTCCAAGAGTAGAATCAGCAGCTCACCTCACGTTTTAGGAACCAAATGAGGAATCACACGTAGAAATGACCGAACCACATGCGAATTAAAAAGGAAATAGGTTCACATAAATTGAACGGAGGATCAAAAATTTAAGTGGAGGAAGTATCTCGTACAAAGACTACCTTCTAAACCAGGAGAGGATCCACATGAGGATCCACATGCTGATTTTGGGTGCTCAAGCTCCCATTATCTTTGACAATATTTAGTAAATTTGTATAGATAATTATAAAAATATTTAGATAAATATTGATTGAGCACCCATAACTAAACTTTTTTTTCCTCTTCTTTCAAAATTTTTATCAGCAAGCACACACGGCTTTAAAATTCTGGATCTGTCACTGTTCTAAACAAAAACTGATACTATGTACTACTCCCTCCGTTTCAATTTATGTAACCCATTTGACTGGGCACGATCTTTAAGAAAAGAGAGAAGACTTTTGAACTTGTGGTGTAGAATGAGGCACATATATTTTGTGTGGCTATAAATCATTGCATAAAGGTAAATTGTTTCCAAATAAGGAAAGAGGTCATTCTTTTTTGCACGGACCAAAAAAGAAATAAGTTCACATAAATTGAAACGGATGGAGTATTATCTTTATGGAAAAAATTATATGAATTGGGAAGACGGTTATTTGTTTGGGAATAGAGGGGGGAGTGTAAAATGGTAATTTATTGTACTTACGTCATGGTCACAAATATCGTCCATTAATCTGCAGATTGTTGCTGAAGCTCGAAGAATTAGAGGCTCATTTGTCATCCATTCAAAAACGTCTTTTGTTATAGTTTCCTCCATTCCAATCAAGGAACTTGTTGCAAGCATCATAAAGGTAGTGCTTACAATTGCAACTTTTATGTACTCCTCACATTTTGGAACGTAGCCACCATTGAACCATTCTGCTTCTTTTAAATAGGCTCTCACCAGCTTTTTCATCTAAAGAGACATTATAAAAAAAAAAAGGAAATAGTAAACAATAAGTATATTCTTCTGAATTGAGAATCGCTTCTTTGTCGCCAAAACATTTTTACTTCGGTAGAACTTAGTTTAACTGATTGATGGAAAGTTAATTACCTCGATTTTTCCATAACAGATACGGTCTGATTTACCTTCTTTGGCTAATACTTCTTCCATTTCATTGAAGACGTCAAGAATAGCTCGATAAAATAGTCTCATATATGGCGGTAATGAATCCATGGCACTTGTGTCCCATCTACACGTCAAAAGGTTTGTAGTGAAGTCACTAGCTAACTGTAAACCCCAGTTTGTTTTGGACAATATTAAAACACATACTATGATGTAAAGAGGAGCTACATGGTTGACTTTTCACATTGGTTTAATTTTTTATTTTGACCACGATTGCCAGGGACCTTGGATACTACTCCCTCCGTTTCAAATTTACGTGAACTCATTTGATTGGGCACAGAGTTTAACAAAAGAGACAAGACTTTTGATCTTGTAATGTAAAATGAGGTACCTTTATTTTGTGTGGCTATAAATCATTGCATAAAGATAATTGTTTCCAAATAAGGAAATGAGTCATTCTTTTTGGCACGGATTAAAAAGGAAATATGTTCACATAAATTAAAACGGATGGAGTATATGTTATGGTTCAGAAAATTTTAAAAGCAGAAAGTTTTATTTCCCTAAGACACTAATCAAGTGGTTCGAGAAAGTAAAATGAAGTCCGAAATTTAAATGTTTTTTCGAATTATCTTATCATATAGTTCATGAACTGGGTGTATGATCATTGCGATTCACCGTTGTTAGCAACAGTGGGTGCCTGTCACATGTGTATGCCTACACTTGGGCGTGAAATTAACTTTTCATTAACTCTTGTACGTATCTACATAGTTAGAGCAAAAGTATCCACATATTAGAGCCCTTTCGGCTAAGCTGATTTAAAGTTGCAGCGTAAGTGTAAGTGCTGAAAAATATTTTTAATTGCTGAAATTGATTTAAAAAATAACCAGTTACGTGTTTGGATAAAAGTGCCGAAATTAATAATAAGCCTCTTAAAAATTGAGTATATAAAGAATTTTGTGTCAAAAAGAAGTATTTTAGGGATATAGTAGTAAATATTTTGGTCAAACATAAAGTGCTTATAAGCTGAAATTTTATAAGTTGGGGGAGACCAACTTATGACTTCTGGCTTATTTTTTGCTTATAAGCACTTAACTTATAACCATTTTTAATTTACCAAACGTGTAGATAAGCCAAAAAGTACTTATAAGCGAGTTTGACTAACTTATAAGCTTAGCCAAACACTCTCTTATTTTTATAGTATTGTAACAAAAAGTTTTTAGGATCTATCAATAAAAGATACTCCCTTCGTTCCAATTTAAGTGAACCTGTTTGATTGAGCACGGAGTTTAAGAAAAAAATGAAGACTTTAAAACTTTTTCATCCTAAACAAGTCTAATTGAGGCCCAGAGTATTTGAGTGGTTATAAAAGTTTCTCATTAAGGGTAGAGTTGTAAGTTTAAGCTAAATTGTTACAAAATTTAGAAATGATTCATTCTTTTTGGAACATACCAAAAAGAAAATAGATTCACGTAAATTAAAACGGAGGGAGTAGTAGTAAAAAGAACACATATTATACCTTTGTATGGCATCGGTGAAAAGCACAAGTTCGTCAAAGGTTGCATATGCATCATAGGTATCATCACATACAGAGAGCATCATGAATACTTTCAACAACATTTTTCTCGCAGGACTATATTGAGGCTCAAAATACACTCCCAATGTCCATGAGTAACCTTCCACTAATTTGTCTCTTGCGTATGGTAATTTGTTTACGAGATCCAGATCTTTCCACCAGCTAGATCACAAGAGCATTACAAATTAAGTAACATTTTAATTTTAGTATTTCCTCCGTTTCAATTTATGTGAATCTATTTGACTGGGCACGGAGTTTAAGAAAAGAGAAGACTTTTGATCTTGTGGTGTAAAATGAAGCACCTTTATTTTGTGTGGCTATAAATTATTGCATAAAGGTAAATTATTTCTAAATAAGGAAAATGTCATTCTTTTTGGCACGGACTAAAAAGGAAATAGGTTCACATAAATTGAAACGGGGAGTATTATAATTAAATAAGAGGATGAGATCAATGGCGTACCTAGTAAGCTCGTTAAGCTCTGTTTGATGCAGCTTTTGCAGCATGTTAAAATCCAATTTGGCAAATTTCAAAAGTAAATCATTGTGTGAGTCCATATTTTTATAAATGTCTATATATCTCCTTGCTACTAACCTTGTTATAGCTTTACGAATAGGGTATCTTAAGGCTTCAGTAATTTGAACCTTAAGGGAGTTATTGCTCAAGTTTGTAACCATGGACTCGAGATGAATGGTAGTAAAGGTAAGAGCTTCTTCTAGAATCTTCTCGTCGTGCACTCTGAGATGTGCTGCTTCGTACAAACTTAGTAATGCATTCTTAAGGGTAGTTTCCTTGAATTTCCCGTCATGGTTTGTGAATTTCTTGAACACATCTGATTTAAAATCATGTTTATATTTTGATATATATTTAGGGTGTGTTTGGTACGAAGGAAAATGTTTTCCATGAAAAATGTTTTCCTAGAAAATGTTTTCATGAAAAATGAGTTATTTTATCACTTATTTTCTCTTGTTTGGTTGGTAAGTGGAAAATATTTTCCGGAAAATATATTCTATGTTTGGTTAGAGAGTAAAAAATAGTTTTTTTTTAGAAAAATATTTTTTTTGCGACTCTCTTACCCCTCCCCCTCCCACCTCCCCCACCCCACCCCACCCCTTCCCAAAATCTCTAAAAATTAACACAATCTAAAGGAACTAATGTGATGCTTTACTTTTTAATGCAAAAATCGCGTATTTTCGAACCGGTAAATTTATAATTTCTAAACCCGTAAACTTCCAAACTCATAATTTTGGAACTTGTAAAATATTGAGTCTTTAAATGATAAATAATAAAATTAAAAACTGAAAAATATATTTTAAATTTTTTTCGGGGAGGGGGCAGGTGGGGTAGGGGGTGGGTGTGAGGTGGGGGCAGTAAACGAAAAAAAAAAACAAAAATTTAAATTATAAAAAAAAGTAAAAATTTTTTTGTGCGGGGGGAGAGGGGTAGAGGGGTGGGGGTGGGTGGTGCAGAAAAATAAGAAAACAAAAATTTAAAATTATATAAAAAAAATTAACCTAAATTTTTTTTTATTTTTGTGGGGTGGGGTGGAGGGGTAGTAGGGTGGATGGTAACGGAAAAATTAAAATTTAAAAAAAAATTGTTTTTTGGAGAGGGGGTGGGGTGGGTTGGTGAGGGTGAGAAAGGTTGAGAAGGAGTTTTAGAAAATGTTTTCCCTTCTTTTGATAAGGAAAACATTTTCCTCCAATTGAAGAAAAATGAATTGATAAAAAAAATATTTTCCAAAATATTTAAGCCAACAAAACCCTTAATTGGTTGTGCAGTAAAGTGAAGCAATACACTCTAAATTTTGAAAGTAAAAACTTTTCACACATTTTCTATACAAAACATTAGTACATATGGTCTCTTATGAGAACTGTCAGATAAAGAAAAAAAAACAACAAAGCAAGTAAGCAGAATAGAGCAGAAATAAGTTACCTGAAGACATGTAATGGCCTTGTTGCCTTAAAAGTCGGAAACGAAGAGAAGCAACATAAAGGTTGTCATCAACATTATTCTCACTCGCATCAAAGATGTTCTGAATGGATGTTTCAATCTCATTATCGAAATGATATGCTACTCCTAATCGTTGAATTGTATCTATCAATACAAGTTTTTGTGTAGTATTATCAGGAGTTTCCACCAACATTTTCCTCACTATTTCTTTTAATTTTTCTAGTTCAAGTTTTTCTTGGGTAGTAATTTCCTGCATTTCAAACTTTGACATATTAGTATATATAATAGGTACAAACGTTGGATTAGTTACTTTCAAGAAGTATGTTACTACTAAGGGTTGTTTTCTGTTTTTGTTAGTAGAAATATATAGTAAAACGGAATTTAAAAAGAAATAGTATAAAATATAAAATGAGGGAATAGGAAGCGCGTACTGTAAGTTGAGAAGTATAGGAGAGGAAATGATATCCCCAAACGGTTGATTCAAAATTTGCCACGTTACGATGAGATGAAGAAGAAGCATCCATTGCTAATATTTTATGAGTCATCCTTTTCTCCTTATAATCTCCGACTCTATGTCTCTCTCTTCTCCTCCACATCATGACTAAAGGTGAAAATGGGTATGTATTTTGAACTGAACTGAAACTGTATGATTGAATATTTGCTAAGTGATGATGCCAGCAGCTGGGATAAACAACCATTGCTTGACTCATCCTTCTTCCGGTTAGGTTTTACATCTAAACTTATGTACATATTTATAATGCGGTTTCCTGTTTGTTTTCCTCAATGATGCAGTTGACATCATCCGACTGCAGTCTGTAATTTCCACAAAGAGGAGACTGGCTTCTTGTGGTGGTCAACTAATCATTCTCCGTTCAAAAATTATACAAATAAAATATTATCCCTCCGTTTATTAATTTGATTCGATACGAAGTTTAAGAAAATAGAAGAAGATTTTTGAAACATGCAGTCTTAAAAGATTAAGGGATAAAAAGTTTGTGAGACCAAGACATTTGCGTGTCTATAAAAGCTTCTCATTAAGGATAAATGACTAAAATGAAAGAGTTTAAAGTTAAATTATTTGCAAAATTAAAAAGTATCATTTATTTGGAACATACTAAAAAGTAAACTACCTCTTTTAATATGAAACGTAGGGAGTACATTTAGAGATATATAACAAATATTGAACAACCTTTGTCGGAAAACTGATATATATATATATATATAATTTTCTTTTTATACTGAGGCGGATCCAGGACTTAAATTTTATAGGTTCGTGTTGAACCTATTATATTTATCTTTTTATACTGAGGCGGATCCAGGACTTAAATTTTATAGGTTCGTGTTGAAAGGGATAAAAAGTTTGTGAGACCAAGACATTTGCGTGTCTATAAAAGCTTCTCATTAAGGATAAATGACTAAAATGAAAGAGTTTAAAGTTAAATTATTTGCAAAATTAGAAAGTATCATTTATTTGGAACATACTAAAAAGTAAACTACCTCTTTTAATATGAAACGTAGGGAGTACATTTAGAGATATATAACAAATATTGAACAACCTTTGTCGGAAAACTGATATATATATATATATATAATTTTCTTTTTATACTGAGGCGGATCCAGGACTTAAATTTTATAGGTTCGTGTTGAACCTATTATATTTATAAATTATGGATTCATATATACTATTTATAATAATTTTAGAGAATTTTTACATACAAATTTATTCACCGCAGCGAAAGTACCGGGTTCTGATGAATTTGGTACTAATGCTGCACTGTGCGCCGGGCCTGGACCGGGACCGCATGCCTGGCGGGCCTGGTGAGCCGGTCCTGGTGTGTCGGGCCCATATGTTCTTTTAGGATCGTGGGTCCTTCCATTTGAGCCCACGAGACTGGGATCGCGAAGCCCCGGATCGGGTAGCGGGCCTGGGCCAGTCCCAACAGTAATTTCTTTTAAAAAAATATTTTTTTAAAAAAAAAAAGTCCAAACGGTCAAATTTTCAGAAATAGTCGTTGCGGTAGCCAATTTGACCGTTTGGCACTTGCAAAAATAACCAATTGGCCCCCAAACTTTAATTTAACCTCAAACTTTATATAATTACACTTTTTCCCAATTCTCAACTATAAATACCCCTCATTCTTTCATTTTTACTCACCAATTCATCAATCTATCTCAATCTCTCTCAATTTAAATCCAATTTCTCTTATATAATTGCTTATATTATTATTGCAATTTTGTGAAATTTTGTGAAGTTGGTGAATTGAAGTATTCAAATGTTCAAGTCTTCAACGATTTTCAATTTTCAAGAAGTTGTTCGGCAATTCGGTAAACTCGTTCCAACTCTTAATTTTTAAGAATATATTTTGTGTGTTTTAGTTTGCATAATTATAGTTAATATGGCATTTTCTTTGAAAAAATATTTAGTGGTAAGGGAAAAGCTAAAATGAGTGAAAGTAGTCGTCAACCAACTACCCTCCCCCCCGGTTCCCCAACCTAGTCCCGTTGTCCGTCTTGCTGCTTCAATTATTCTTGATAGTGATAATCCTTGTTTTCAATTTATGGATTCTGAATTTTGCCACAATATTACACGAGGTGATCAATTAGATGAAGAAATTATGAATACTCTTTATCCTAATTTAAATTTTGAAAGCCAACCGGATTTGATGAAACCTAACAGGATGTAGGTGATACACCTACCAGTCCTGTTAATAACCCAACTGATGCACCGCTTGACTCACCTGTAGAAACACCTACTTATAATAGACAACCTTCTAAACGCCAAGAAACATCATTAGTTTGAATTTTTTTTACTCAAATAAGAGAACAAAATAAGGCTCAGTGTAATAATTGTAAAAAATTATTGGTGCATAAATTTACTGGAGACAGTAGTGGCACGGGTAGTTTGACTAGGCACGTACTAACACACCCTAGTGAAAAAGTTCAATATTTCAAAATGAAAGCGCATCTAGAGGGGACAAGTGTAGATAATGCGGGTAACCCTAGTACAGGTTCAAATCTAGTTCAACCTGGAATTAACACTGTCACCAGAGGTATTTTATATTATGATCCAAATAAAGATATGGAAGAATTAGCAAAGATGGTTATTGTTATGTGCTTACCATATACTTTTCCTTCTAATCCTAATTTTGTACATTATATTAGAAAAGTTTTTAATCCTACTTATAAAGGTTTGTCTCGCGAAACAGTTAAGGCCGATATTTATAAATATAAACACGAATATGAACAATATTTGCCGTATTTATTTAGTCATATAAGTAATCAAATTTCTAATTGTCACGACCCCAAATCCGGTCGTGATGGCGCCCAGCACATTGCTAAGCCAGCCTGACCAATCAATATCAACCACGGAGCTAGAAGCTCACTTTAACCCATGATAAAACACATCACAAACTATTTCTTCACATTCATTGCATAAGTTAAACTGCCAGGACTGAGTCCTTATACCCATATTATACTCATATCGGGTTACATGACTGCCAACACTCAAAAGCTTTATTGCACAATATCTGCAAGACTCCTTACTTCAACCACATACCAGGAATTAGTCGTATTTTTTATCATACCGCTTCGGTTTATTAACAAGTCATTCCATTTACCCAGTTTCCTTTCTGATTCATCTTTGATTTAATATTAGCCACTACTGTAGCACCATAACACATGAACTCATTCCACACGAGACTCGTACATAAGACCACACGGTCCTGAGACATATAGGCCACTGAATACTCTCTCAATATTTCCAGAAGGATCACATCCTACAATACTTTATTTTGAAGAACCTCTTGTGATTTGAATTTGTTATTATTACCTTCCAATACGGATTACATAGAATCCCATCATTCACATAATATAACACAAGTACCGATCTCTTCTAACGAAACCACCATCTTTAGCCACATGCACAATTTTGAGACACTTGACTGTTACAAGTAAAATCTTGAACACCGTAAACAATTCTCGGGCGTCAGTCATCCTTATTCAGCTGTAATTCAACTGTCTTATTGAACAGAACCACTCGTGCCTTATTAGAACTCTGACACTGCAGATCATGATTACATACGGATACTATTAGCTATCACTCTTTTCTATACACCAAGCATTCCTTACCAACCTCAGTTCAAAATACCCTAGTATTTCTTCACATCTACGAAGCACCATAACCTTTATCATAATTTTCCAACATACTTAGAGACAGAATCAACATAGCACACAATAGTGCAATCAGTTAATCAATAGCAACCTCCCCAACTTAGCTCGAAGCCATTCATCAAAGCACTTTCAACCACTCATATCAGTATTACTCAAGTGATGCCGAAATGTTAGTATGATATTAAACTCAAGTCATTTACAAGCTTCGGCGGAGATTCGAATCATCAGAAATATTAACTCTTTTGCAATTCTTGCATTCATTCACACACAACAGCTACGCCCCCTCTTTAGGTGACAAAATCTTTTCTAAGTCCCGAATTTTCCAAAAATTTCGGCAGAGTTTCCTTTGTAAATTGGCCTATCCACCTGCCAGAGAATCACCAAACCATCCTAGATATACTTCCACAACTCAACAAGATATCACAATGTATTTCAACAACATTAAATATCAATACTACACGAGTTATATCATCACAATTTATACTTGAACCTGCGATGTATCCTGCTCGAATCATAACACATATCAATACCTTTCAATTACACATGAGAATCAACCCACCTACCTCGCCTCAATTTAGCATTTCAGCACAATACCTTCCACCAGGATACACATAGCATAATCATTTTAGTCTTCCTGAGTTTAAACTTGTTCCACTACAAATAAGGCATTATACCTTCCAATTACGAGATATGATAAATAGTCAACATATATCCTGTTGTGGTTAATATGCCTGCGGACTCTGCAGCGTGTAACCCGATATGAGTCCGATCGGACTGCACGCCGCAGGAATATCTCTATGAGACGTGCTTGGGCTGTAGGAGCCCCTCCGAGTCCGAACCCCCACAGCGAGCACGGGTACCCAAAATTGGAGTCGGCTACACGCCGTAGCGGTCATATCACGCATTGCATCGCATTTAGCTACATCTCGCTAGTTGTTATGCTATTTATCGGTAATTGTTGGAAACAAGTACAGTGAAGATTGATTCTATGACAGGTAGCCGACTATAGCTTTACATAGTGCTTTATCGCGGATTTCTTATCTCGCGCGTCGTCTTACCCTTGTTTATTACCACTAAGTCCGGCAAGTACTCATTTTACTCCCCGCACCTTGCGTGCGCATCCGTGTACCTCTCAGCAGTGATCCAGTGGCCGTGCGAGGCGACGTTTGTGGATATTCGAGGTAGCTCCAGAGTCCGCAGGACCCGACATCCCTTCCTCCTGTCTTTGGATTTTGTATTGACATTTCTTTCCGCACTTGGTATTTTGTAAACCCTTATACACTCATGTTCAGTAGAGGCTCATGACTCTTGACCCTTCGGTCTATGGGAGTTGATGTATTATGGGACTTGGTTCCCTGTTTTCATTATATGTATCACTGTTATTTCGTGAATTAATATGCCTAAATGGGTTAAAGTGAGCTTCTAGCTCCGTGGTTGATATTGATTGGTCAGGCTGGCTTAGCAATGTGCTGGGCGCCATCACGACCGGATTTGGGGTCGTGACAAGTTGGTATCAGAGCCTAGGTTTACTAGGCCTCATGAGTCTTGAGCCGGTTGGTAGAGTCTTGTGGATCGGTGCGGGGACGCCTGTACTTATCCTCGGGAGGCTGCGAACCTTTAGGAAACACTTCACATTTCTTGGAATTCTTATCGTGCGCACTTGACTCATCTTGAGATATAATTTTTGAAATTCCTTCCATACGTCCGTGTACGCATCGAGCGCTCAGTAATGTAATTGCCTTATGGCTTGTGATTTCCTCGAACGAGGGGCGAGATATAATCTTTGTGAGTTCATGTTGGGCCAGTCAGGATGACTTGAGGCTGGACCTTGTTTATGACTTGAGCATCGAGGTGCTGATTTTGTGAGTGGTGGCAATAGATAATGTATTGAGGGTTTGAAACCCCGTATTTGCACTATAAAGTGATGTGCTGAGATGGAATACGCGTCATGTGACGAGCGTGGTGGTATTGTGACTGGGGATTTGGACTCGATCCTTCCCAATTGATAAATTACTGTGTAAAGTGACTAAGACTGGGCTTATATCTATGTACTTGGGCTAGTAGCCACGTTTGGGGCCTTGTGCCGATCTGTAGAGTATTATGGAAGGTTTACTAATGGATGAGTTGTTAATTGTTCGACTCTTATCTAAACTGTTGTGTAGCCCCGAGCTATGGGCGTGGTGAATATTTATCATATCTCGTAATTGGAAGGTATAATGCCTTATTTGTAGTGGAACAAGTTTAAACTCAGGAAGACTAAAATGATTATGCTATGTATATCCTGGTAGAAGGTATTGTGCTGAAATGCTAAATTGAGGCGAGGTAGGTGGGTTGATTCTCATGTGTAATTGAAAGGTATTGATATGTGTTATGATTCGAGCAGATACATCGCAGGTTCAAGTATAAATTGTGATGATATAACTCGTGTAGTATTGATATTTAATGTTGTTGAAATACATTGTGATATCTTGTTGAGTTGTGGAAGTATATCTAGGATGGTTTGGTGATTCTCTGGCAGGTGGATAGGCCAATTTACAAAGGAAACTCTATCAAAAGTTTTGGAAAATTTGGGACTTAGAAAGGATTTTGTCACCTAAAGAGTGGGCTTAACTATTGTGTGTGAATGAATTCAAAAATTGCAAAAGAGTTAATATTTACGATGATTCGAATCTCCGCCGAAGCTTGTAAATGACTTGAGTTTAATCTAATTAGAACATTGTGGCATCACTTGAGTAATACTGATATGAGTGGTTGAAAGTGCTTTGATGAATGGCTTCGAGCTAAGTTGGGGAGGTTGCTATTGATTAACCGATTGCACTATTGTGTGCTATGTTGATTCTGTCTCTAAGTATGTTGGAAAATTCCTGATAAAGGTTATGGTGCTTCGTAGATGTGAAGAAATACTAGGGTATTTTGAACCGAGGTTGGTAAGGAATGCTTGGTGTATAGAAAAGAGTGATAGCTAATAGTATCTGTATGTAATCATGATCTGCAGTGTCAGAGTTCTAATAAGGCACGAGTGGTTCTGTTCAATAAGACAGTTGAATTACAGCTGAATAAGGATGACCGACGCCCGAGAATTGTTTACGGTGTTCAAGATTTTACTTGTAACAGTCAGGTGTCTCAAAATTGTGCATGTGGCTAAAGATGGTGGTTTCGTTAGAAGAGATCGGTACTTGTGTTATATTATGTGAATGATGGGATTCTATGTAATCCGTATTGGAAGGTAATGATAACGAATTCAAATCGCAAGAGGTTCTTCAAAATAAAAGTATTGTAGGATGTGATCCTTCTGGAAATATTGAGAGAGTATTCAGTGGCCTATATGTCTCAGACCGTGTGGTCTTATGTACGAGTCTCGTGTGGAATGAGTTCATGTGTTATGGTGCTACAGTAGTGGCTAATATTAAATCAAAGATGAATCAGAAAGGAAACTGGGTAAATGGAATGACTTGTTAATAAACCGAAGCGGTATGATAAAGAATACGACTAATTCCTGGTATGTGGTTGAAGTAAGGAGTCTTGCAGATATTGTGCAATAAAGCTTTTGAGTGTTGGCAGTCGTGTAACCCGATATGAGTATAATATGGGTATAAGGACTCAGTCCTGGCAGTTTAACTTATGCAATGAATGGGAAGAAATAGTTTGTGATGTGTTTTATCATGGGTTAAAGTGAGCTTCTAGCTCCGTGGTTGATATTGATTGGTCAGGCTGGCTTAGCAATGTGCTGGGCGCCATCACGACCGGATTTGGGGTCGTGACACTAATACTACTGATATTGGTAGAAGTAATAATGATTGTGATTATCTAACTGTTACTAATCACTGGATAGATGAGAAGTGGATCATGCAAAAACGCATTATTGCGTATAGAATAATTAATTCACGTCACACAGGTAAGTTTATCGCTAACACAGTTTGAGATTTTTGTAGATATTTTTGTATTAGTGATAAAATAATGTCAATTTCTATGGATAATGCTTCTAGCAACACTAGTGCAGTAGGCATTCTTACAACAACACTAAATCCTCATTTACTAATATATTTCATATTAGATATATTTGTCATATTTATCATTTAATTGTCGGTGATGATATGCGAATTTTAAATTTAGAAATTAAAAAGGTTAGAATTGCTCTTAATTGGCTTTTTTATTCTAACCGTAGAAGTAGACTTAGGGAGTATTTTAAAAATGTGATGAATATGGCCTTAGAGAAAGAAAGGTTCCTAAACCTTGCCCCACTAGATGGAATTGTATGTACGAAAGTTTAGTAGTTGCTTATGAATATAGGAACCCAATTAATGCAACATTCGGTGTGGATGATGATGAAATGCTTACAACTCAAGATTGGACGAATGTTAAAATTCTTATAGATTTTTTAGAACATTTTCAAGCTGCTACAAATGCATTTTCCTGGCAGTATTATCCGATTATTTCAAACTGTTTAGTTTATATTGCTGCCCTATGTGAATTATTTATGGATGTTTCGGAGGGTGGAAAAATTTATAAACTTGCTATAAATGCAATGAAAGAAAAGTTTAAAAAATATTTTTCCCTATCCCCCCTTATTTATGGTGTAGCTGCAATGTTAAATCCTACAATGAAATTAGGAGGTCCTCAATTTTGGTATTCAAATGTTTATAGGGCTTTAGATCTTTCAATAGAGGAACATGCTACACTTGCAGATGCAAAAGAATCAATTAAAATTAATACTCAAACAATATATAATGCATACCAATATTCCTTAGAACATGCTAGGCCAAATGTTTCAACCCCTACTTCGTCTAGTTCACATTCGTCTAAAAGAGCTGCAGGCTTAAAGGCACTTAAATCTTGGACGAAGTTCCGGGGTTCTCAAGGTGATAATTATGATGAAACTTCACATCTAAATGAGCTTAAAGTTTATTTGTCACATGGGACTTGAAAAGGAGAATCCAGACAGCAGTTTTGAGCTTTTGAAATGGTGGAAGTCAAGGGAAAAACATTTTCCTGTTCTTGCAAGGATGGCTCGCAATATTTTATCGATTTAAGCTTCAACTGTTGTATTAGAGAGCGCCATCGGTCAAGCAAGACTTCAAATAGGTGATCATAGAGCATCTATGAGGGAGACCTTGGAAAAATCAATGCTATTTAAAGATTGGTCCGCTCGGAAAGAAGAAACTTTGGACTTGCGAAATCTCAATCGGATATGGATGAAGCTTACAAAGAAATGATAGTTGAACTTGCAGAGGATGCTGCTTCGCCGGAAAGTGGTAATGAACAAGCTTCTTTTCCACCACCACCAACGGAACCTCCTCCAAACCTTGAAGGATTTATGAGATTTGTTAGAGATAAAATGTAGATTGTATTGTAACTTGTACTTTTGCACATCTTCTTTTGTTTTTTCCCTTTTAATGGTGGTATTAGTACCTTGTTGTGCTCATTCCATTGGAGGGAAGAAGACTAATAAAGATATGTCATTTTTAGTAATAAAAAGTTTAAGACATTCCTTTGATTCTTTGAATATCTCTTTGCAATATATATATATATATATACACACATAAAACATACTATATATATTTTCTTAAACTCCGTGCCCAGTCAAATGGGTTCACATAAATTGAAACGGAGGGAGTATTACATATATACATAATATATAGACATAATATATATACATACATATAAACACATAATATATATACTTAATATATATTATATATATACATAATATAGAGGCATAATATAGAGGCATAATATATATACATATATATAAAGTTATAAACACATAATATATATAGTTAATTTATAATATATATATATATATATATATATATATATATATATATATATATATATATATATATATATATATATATAGACACACATAAAACATACTATATATATACACATAATATATATATACTTAATATATATACATATATATAAACACATAATATATATACTTAATACATACTCCCTCCGTTTCAATTTATGTGAACCTATTTCCTTTTTAGTCCGTGCCAAAAAGAATGACCTCTTTCCTTATTTGGAAACAATTTACCTTTATGCAATGATTTATAGCCACACAAAATAAAGGTGCTTCATTTTACACCACAAGATCAAAAGTCTTCTCTCTTTTCTTAAACTCCGTGCCCAGTCAAATGGGTTCACATAAATTGAAACGGAGGGAGTATTACATATATACATAATATATAGACATAATATATATACATACATATAAACACATAATATATATACTTAATATATATTATATATATACATAATATAGAGGCATAATATAGAGGCATAATATATATACATATATATAAAGTTATAAACACATAATATATATAGTTAATTTATAATATATATATATATATATATATATATATATATATATATATATATATATATATATATATATATATATATATATATATATATATATATATATATATAATATAGACTTAACACATATACATATATATTAACACATAATATATGTATATAATATATATTTTATATATGCATAATATATATACATAATATATTTACTTTACATATATACATATATATTAACACATGTAATATATATATACTTAACACACACACATATATATATAGTATATACATACATAATATACTAGTGTACTAAATATATTAGATTATATACTATATATAAAAAAAGGGCCGACCCAGTTCAATACCCACTTCGTGGGTGTCTGGGGAATGGAATACTCTAGGCAGTCTTCCCCCTGCTTTGCAGAGAGGCTGATTTGAACCCGCGACCTGACACACCACGACAAGCAAGCTTACCGCTGATCCAAGCCGGCCCTTCCAATATATACTATATATAACACAAAACAAAAAATTTTAAAATTAGGGCCCCGCCCCAAACGGCCATAATTTTAAAAAAGCCATTTTTTGTTTTTTATTCAAATTACACAAATAACCTTTTCTAACATTATAAATACCCCCCTCTTCTTCATTTCAATACTCAAAACTCATTTCACAAACTAAATTTCTCTCAATCTCTCACTTTCCACTTTTCAAGACTTAAAGTCTCAATTTTCAAGTTAAATCATACCTCTTCCGGAAAGAGTGCACTTATTTGTTATGCAACACTATGATGAGCTAGAAGAAAATGAAGAATGCTTAGTATTAAAGTGCAAGAACTATGGTCAAGTTTTAAATTTTCGTACAGGATCCGGCACAGGCAGTTTAAGGAGGCATATCAAGCATTGTGTTGAGGGTATTCCACCCTCGGGCTTTCGTTTTTGTACTTTATTTTCTTGAAGGTGTTATGCTTCATGTTGAATTACAGCCTATGTCACTTGGCATAATAGCCCAACCAAAAATGGCCCACATTTGAAGCTCTTACCTTATATAGATGTAACGACCCGACCGGTCATTTTTGAAATTTACGCCCCGATCCCAAATTTAACTGTTCCCCTAACTTCATTTCTGCTATTGTGGTTTTCCGGGAGGGTCGGTTCTGGAATTTGGAGTGTTTTGGGACACTTAGTCCCTAATTGGGAGCTTTATAGTTGGAAAATGGACCGTAGTCGATACAGTGTTAAGACGACCTCGGAACGGAAATCTGACGGTTCCATTAGCTCCATTAGGTGATTTCGGGGTTGGGAGCACGTTCGGAATGTATTTTGGAGGTATGTAGCTCAAATTAGGCTTGAAATGCCGAAGTTTGAAATTTCGGCGAATCCGAACGATAGGTGAGATTTTGATCCGGGGGTTGGAATGGAATTCCGACAATTTCTGTAGCTTTGTTATGTGATTTTGGATATGTCCGCAAATTTTCAGGTCATTCGGACGTCGTTTGGTCGGGTTTTAGATCGAATGTGTAATTCGGAAAGTTTTAAGGAATTTAGGCTTGAATTCGATGTGAATTATGGGTTTTGATGTTGTTAGGCGTGTTTTGAGGATTGGAACAAGTTCGGATAAGGTATTAGGATATGTTGGTGTGATTGGATGAGGTCCCGGGGGCCTCGGGGTGTTATCGGATAGGTAAACGGGAAGAAAACATGGAAAATTGCAGGTTTTTGACTCATGTTCTGTTGTTTTCGCTCCTGCGGAAATGGGAGCGCAGGAGCGAGTCCGCAGGAGCGGACATGGGTGCGCAGAAGCGCTGTAGTTCACAGGAGTGGACTTTTGTCCGCTGAGGCGGCATCGCGGGTGCGAGGGTGAGACCGCAGGAGCGGTCAAGAGGCGGAATTGGAAAATCCGCAGAAGCGGATGCTTGATCGCTTATGCAAGTCCGCAGAAACGGACTCTGGTTCGCAGGAGCGGGATTCGTCGCAGGAGCGGCTGTTCGATCGCAGATGCGGATGCGTGAAAGCGTCCCTGGGATCGTAGAAGCGGTATGGGCCAGCCAGGCCTGGGGTTTCGCAGAAGCGACCAAATGGTCGGGAAAGCGGTCTCGCGGAGGCGGAAAAATGTCCGCAGAAGCAAAAATCGCAGAGGGTTTAATTATATCAGAAGTTAGGAATTTCAGAAACATTTCAAAACATTGAGGGCTCGGCTTAAGGGGCGATTTGGGCGATTTTGAAGGGAAATTCGAGGGGTTCCTTCAGGTAATCAACTATGGACTCAAATTATGATTATTGCTGATAATATTATGCAATTTTCTCATGAAAATGGAGGAATTTGGGGTATTTTATGGGGGTTTTCACCCTAGGCTTGAATTTTAGAAAATCAAAGGTTTGAATGGGCAAATTGAGCCCAAATTTAGTAAACTTTATATGCTTAGACTCGTATTGAGACAAGGGTTCCGAATATGTAACTTTTATATTTTTTCGAGAAGTGTACCGAAAGTCGGGTTTTGGCAACTTGTGGGTTTTGGTGTATTTTGAATTGTATCGATTGGGTAATGCCCAATTGGCCTATTTTGATGTGATTCTATTGATTTTTATCAGATACTACACCTGTGGAGGCCGACATTCGCGGCAAGAGAGTTGTCTCTTAGCGGTTTTGTACCGGAGTCGAGGTAAGTGGCTTGTCTAACCTCGTGTGGGGGAAACCTTCACCCCTAGGATATTATGTGATAGTTGAAAAGCCTTGTACGCGAGGTGACGGGCGTGTACATGTGCTGGTTGTTGTAACTCACTTTACTTGAATCGTCCGATTAGTGATATTCCTGTTCTTAGTCGATTAAATTATTACATTTACCTGGCACTCACTAGAAAAGCATGACTAGATAGGATTTATCTGTCTAATTGCCTAATTGTCTTATTTGAACTTCTTGAAAATTGTTGATACTAGTTTTTAGTGAAGTTGTAGTTAAGCATATTATATTTTCTCTGTGCGTTTCTTTATTTGTTGTGTTGGTAGACTGCGGGTTCGATTCCCGGAGATCCCAGGGCTATGGGTTCGATTCCCAGAGACCCGGAGTGGTATTGTTTGTAGATTGCAGGTTCGATTCCCGGAGATCCAAGGGCTACGGGTTCGATTCCCGGAGACCCGGAGTTTATTGATATATTTATTGAGATACGGACTGCGGGTTCGATTCCCGGATATTCCTGAGATATTGAGATACGGGTCGCGGGTTCGATTCCCGGAGACCCAGAATATTGGGACTGTGGGTTAAATTCCCGGAGATCCTCAGTTGTTGGATATAGGGAGGGATTGTGGGTTCAATTCCCACAGGTCGTGGACTTGCTGATTTAGTTTGTCGAGTTGGTTACTTGTTGTTAGCTTAATCGTAGACGGTTGCAGTAATCACTTTATTATTGTTATTTTAGATTCATTATTATTTAAACTGCTTATTATTGTTATTATCATTATGTTATTGTTCTCTCAGTAGGGCCCTGACCTTCCTCGTCACTACTCCATCGAGGTTAGGCTTGGCACTTACCGAGTACCGCCGTGGTGTACTCATGCTACTTTTCTGCACACTTTTGTTGTGCAGATCCAGGTACATCAGAGCAGGCTCGTGCTAGGTGATTCCGCAGCTTTCTGGGAGACCTCGAGGTATGATCTGCTACGTCCGCGGATCCGGAGGCCCTCCTTCTATTCTGATAGTATTAGTAGATGTTTTCCTTCATTTCGTTGTTTTAGATACTCTTGACATATAGAGCCACAATTGTATTTCTCTTTAGTCTGTGTTACCCGTGGGATTCCGGGTCTTGGTGGTACTTTTATACAGTGTGTTTGACGAGTGTATGTGCCAAGCGGCATGGATTACATTCCTATTTATATCGTTTTTCTGCTATTTCTTGTTTAATGTTCACAAACTTGTATATTCCGCAATGTGTTAGGCTTACCTAGTCGCGGGGACTGGGTGCCGTCATGACAGGTTCATGATTGGTGAACTAGGATCGTGACAAGTTGGTATAAGAGCTCTAGGTTCATAGGAGTCACGGGACATAGACCGGTTACTTAGATTCTCGCTGATCGATACGGAGACGTATGTATTTATCTACGAGGGGCTATGTAACTGTTTAGGAAACTCTTCAATTCATTGAATTCCTTATAGTGCGCCATTTATTCAGTTGGAGCCTATGTCATATGTTCTTTTGCATCCACTCGTGTATTGAAATTGCGCACTCGGTATCAAGTATGCGCCGACGGTTCGTGATGCTGCAGAGAGATCTCAAGGGAGTCAAGAATTTACTCAACCATTGTTACCGCGTTTCATCCATATCGATAATGCAAGAGAATTGAGATATCTTCAATTGTGCACATGGGGGTGCACTAGGTTCTGGCATTCGGTTGATAAGTACGGTCTTGAGAATGTTTACTTAACTGCCTAATCGTCACAATAATGGTAGAATCGCAAGGTGGATGCAAATCTAAAGATAGTTGGTGGTGATAAAGACTATATGATTCGTATGAGATATCTATTTAGCAAAGGATTCAGCCAGCAGAGATACTGGGGGGGAAATGAGTTTAACTGTCTTAAGGAGGACATGTACCGAACGAATGTCTTGGTCTGTCTTATGATGAAGACGTGCAAATGATAAAGGCTATTGTCATGGATTAGCAAGATGTATCTTATGGCTTCGTGCCAAGTGAAAGGATTTCACTATCAACGATCAAATTATGGGTCAGGTGTCATATCGGATTGGCCTGCAATGTATTTAGGTGTTATTCAAAAAGCTCTTGAAAACTTGCGGATGGGCAAGAGTTGAGGCTCGTATGGTATGATGTTGGGACTTTTGATGTTCTTGTGTCCCTAATAAACTCTACATTTCATTATCAACAAGGAAGCTTCGTCAAAGGCTACATGGTGCTTCGTAGGCGTGTGAGAATCACAGTATGTTTTAAGATGTCGTTGGTAGAGAATGCTCGGTGCATGGAGCGGGATGATGTTTGGTTGTATTGGAATGAGGTCATACCCTATGGTGTCAGAGTGCTAATAGGGCACATGTGATTATGTTCGTTGGATCAAGTGAATTGCAGTTGAAATAAGAGTAGATGACTTGAGCGAATGTTTCTAATATGTTCGAGAGTCGTGTAATAGTGGCTTCGAGCTAAGTGGGAGAGTCCCACCGCTTATGATTTGGGTCGCATGGCTAATTACCTGCGTGAATTCTGGGTATTAGCGTATTAATGGGTTATTGCAGCTACGGAAAAGGACATGAGTGGTAATTTGAGTATATGAATTGTTGAAGGCATGATATGGTTAGCCTTACTGGCTTATGTTCAAACTTGAGGGAAAATTGATGATTACGCCTCGTATAGGTGCAGGTTGCGAGGGAAGTGGTTCCGCTGGGGGCTTTATTGAGAGGGTATTCACATGTTATAAAATTCAGTAGAGTTGGTTGCGTACTGGGGCAAGTCAGGGCCGGATGGCTCTCAATAGCGGTCCTAGTAAATTCAAGAGGTATAGTGGGGTGCCTGATAATACTGAGACTATAAGTATAGTTGGGAGTCAAATTTTTGAAGCAACTTATGAAGAAGGGCACAAGCGTTCTTTGATGTTTTGACTTGTGGTGTAGTATTTGAGAGACATGAAATGGTCGTCGTTCTTGAGATATCATAGCCTAATAACTTAAGGTCACTCGTGGTGAGTGTGGTTGGAATAAGTTAGGTATTGAAGGGAGATATTAAAAGTTCTAAGGCAATCCAGGATAAACTGGAAGGAAGTAGATTGATTAGCCATAGTTGAGTCGGCATATTGGTGTCAATGATCGGTTCATGCAACGTGATCAAGTTATGCATGTGATTTGTGGTGGTGCATTTGAGACTTGTCGGCCGTAGTGGTTGATGTTATTCTGAAGTATTCTTCTGTTAGGGGCCTGTTATGAGTAGGCAGATCTCGGGAAAGGTTATGGTGGTTTGGACCACTACTTAGAGATTGGCGTATTCGATGGTTATGAGAATTCGCCTGTATGTTGCTATAGTTCTCCTGAAGTGAGTTAAATGGAGAGTTTTATGTGATGAAGTATTAGCCTACCGTCAGTTCTAGAGTTGTGATGGAAATCGTATCTATCGTATATCGGCACGTGAGGTGCAGTGAGTGGTATAAAATTGGAAGTAAAGGACCAAGGTCGCAATTTGGTCAATGAATGTGATATAAAGAGCTCGGATGAGCAGGAAAGGAGTTTCAGTGTTTTGAGTAAGATGGGTATTAACGTCAGTATCACTTGAGATCAGTGTTCTGCGGGAAAGGCTTTGCATCCCGGTTAGGGACTACCGATCGCTTTTCAGTGTTAGTGCAGCCGGTAGGTTGAATGTGCAGGCCCGTTTAATTATTCGGAAGATGGTGGGAGCTTGTCCCACAAGAAGATTGTATAGGCGTGACATGTAGTCACTTGATTGGTTAGAAATTTAAACCAAGTATGAGGATTTTGGTGATATCATCCATTTGAAAATTTATGCCTGGAGGGCACTCTGCTTATTGCGTTATAGACCTGTGAAATATTATTGACTTAGCTTGGCACGACCAGGATAGACTTAAGGTCGGTGGATAGATTTAAATGTTGAAGTGAGCCTTGCATCAGGCCGGTTGTGTTTCTTCCAGCAATGCGCCCTTTATGGAGAGATAGTCGCGGTCTTATTTCGCGGTTAGTTAATTCATGTAAAGATATATTGCGCCGTATGAGTTGTGAGACGGCTTGGTAAGTTCCTTATGTGTTGAGGTTCCGCTCAGCGGTGATGTTATATGAGCATGATGGCTCTTGAGACTCAGATCTTATATCGCACCTCAGTTGTGCTTTAGTTTGTAGCCTATAGCGCTATATGTTTCCTTGTGTCCGATATCATGCACCTTAGTATGCTTATGATCGATATTCAGTATTTTGATGTGATGAGCTATTCAGCTCGACGTATGGTCCTTGTGTGAGTTTTTTATAGGGATTGCGTGGCATGCCGCCATGGTTATATTGTTTGGATCGGGTGGCACGCCGCCATGGTTATATTGTTTGGATCGGTGGCACGCCGCCATGGGTATATTGTTGGGATCGGGTTGCACGCCGCAACAGTGTGATGTTTATTTCAGTGTCCATAATAGCTTTTATGTGTTATGTTTCCTATTTTTCTGAGGAAGTCTATGTTAGTGTGAGAGTTGAATAGTTCTCTCTAGTGTTCGCCTTCCTTTTGTATCACGTACGAATTAGTGGCCTAACGACACATTGTGTCACCTTGTAGGACTGTTGATTATGTCTGAGATGGCTTATCGCCTGAGCAATTCGTACTGGGTGAGATGAGATTATGGGATTTGGGGTCAGTGCAAACTGATTATATGAAGTATATTATAGAGGAAAGGATCATCCTCTGGTTTAGGACAAGGTAATGGATCTTGTTAGGAGTATAGACCCAATGAATTATTGATTCAGTAGTTGGTTATGGATATCGGCACATCTCTTCCGTCGTGTCAGCATTGTAAAAGTTAGAACGAGACCAATGTAGACCATGAGGTGCAATGAGAGCAGCTGATTCATCGAATTTTTGGCTAATTTGGTCACAAAATATTATCGTGGTCATGTGGACTTTGTGTTGCAAGGTAAGAATCCAGCAAGGTTATGCAGTCATGTTTGAGGACGTCGTGTGAGGAATAATTGAGCGATCTCTTGATGAAACAGGCCTGTCATAGAATTCCGGATGTTGGAGTTAGGTTCTAAGACTTATTTGCTTGAACAAGAGGGAATATCTTTAGATTATATAAGGCTAATGTGCTCAGCTGAGTCCGAGATTTATTGGCCCTATTGAGATTTTGAGGTGTGTTGGGGAGGTTGCTTCTGAGTTGGCCTTACCTCCCAGCCTAATCGGAGTCCATCCCGTATTTCATATCTCTATGCTCCGGAGGTACCACGGTGACCCGTCGCACGTGTTGGATTTTCACTTCTGTTCAGCTAGACGAGGATCTGTCTTATGTTAAGGAGCCAGTGGCCATTCTGGACAGGCAAATCAGGAAGCTAAGGTCAAAGAACATCGCTTCAGTAAAGGTCCAGTGGCGGGGTCAGCCGGTCGAGGAGGCGACTTGGGAGACCGAGCAGGATATGCGCAACCAGTACCCTCATCTCTTCACCACTCCAGGTATGTTTCCTATGCTCGTTCGAGGACGAACGAATCTTTTAAGTGTGGGAAGATGTAGCGACCCGGCCGGCCGTTTTTGAAATTTACGCCCCGATCCCCAATTTAACTATTCCCCAAAGTTCATTTCTGCTATTGTGGTTTGCCGGGAGGGTCGATTCTGGAATTTGGAGTGTTTTGGGACACTTAGTCCCTAATTGGGAGCTTTATAGTTGGAAAATGGCCCGTAGTCGGTACAGTGTTAAGAGGACCTCGGAACGGAAATTCGACGGTTCCATTAGCTCTGTTAGGTGATTTCGGGGTTGGGAGCGCGTTCGGAATGTATTTTGGAGGTATGTAGCTCAAATTAGGCTTGAAATGTCGAAGTTTGAAATTTCGGCGAATCCGAACGATAGGTGAGATTTTGATCCGGGGGTCGGAATGGAATTCCAACAATTTTTGTAGCTTCGTTATGTGATTTTGGATATGTCCGCAAATGTTCAGGTCATTCGGACGTCATTTGGTCGGGTTTTAGATCGAATGTGTAATTCGGAAAGTTTTAAGGAATTTAGGCTTGAATTCGATGTGAATTATGGGTTTTGATGTTGTTAGACGTGTTTTGAGGATTAGAACAAGTTCGAATAAGGTATTAGGATGTGTTGGTGTGATTGGATGAGGTCCCGGGGGCCTCGGGGTGTTATCGGATGGGTAAACGGGAAGAAAACATGGAAAATTGCAGGTTTTTGACTCATGTTCTATTGTTTTCGCTCCTGCGGAAATGGGAGCGCAGGAGCGAGTCCGCAGGAGCGGACATGGGTGCGCAGAAGCGCTGTAGTTCGCAAGAGCGGACTTTTGTCCGCTGAGGCGGCATCGCAGGTGCGAGGGTGTGACCGCAGGAACGGTCAAGAGGCGGAATTGGGAAATCCGCAGAAGCAGATGCTTGATCGCTTATGCGAGTCTGCAGAAACGGACTCTGGTTCGCAGGAGCGGGATTCATCGCAGGAGCGGCTGTTCGATCGTAGAAGCGAACGCGCGGAAGCGTCCTTAGGCTCGCAGAAGCGGAATGGGCCTGCCAGGCCTGGGGTTTCGCAGTAGCGACCAAATGATCGCGGAAGCGGTCTCACGGAGGCGGAAAAATGTCCGCAGAAGCAAAAATCGCAGAGGGTTTAATTATATCAGAAGTTAGGAATTTCAGAAACATTTCAAAACATTAAGGGCTCGGCTTAAGGGGCGATTTGGGCGATTTTGAAGGGAAACTCGAGGGGTTCCTTCAGGTAATCAACTATGGACTCAAATTATGATTATTATTGATACTATTATGCAATTTTCTCATGAAAATGAAGGAATTTGGGGTATTTTATGGGGGTTTTCACCCTAGGCTTGAATTTTAGAAAATCAAAGGTTTGAATGGGCAAATGGAGTTCGAATTTAGTAAACTTTATATGCTTAGACTCGTATTGAGACGAGGGTTCTGAATATGTAACTTTCGTAATTTTTCGAGAAGCGTACCAAAAGTAGAGTTTTGGCAATTTGTGGATTTTTGGTGTATTTTGAATTGTTTTGATTGGGTAATGCCCAATTGGCCTATTTTGATGTGATTCTATTGATTTTTATCAGATACTACACCTACGGAGGCCGACATTCGCGGCAAGAGAGTTGTCTCTTAGCGGTTTTGTACCGGAGTCGAGGTAAGTGGCTTGTCTAACCTCGTGTGGGGGAAACCTTCATCCCTAGGATATTATGTGATAGTTGAAAAGCCTTGTACGCGAGGTGACGAGTGTGTACATGCGCTAGTTGTTGTAACTCACTTTACTTGAATCGCCCGATTAGTGATATTCCTGTTCTTAGTCGATTAAATTGTTACATTTACCTGGTATTCGCTAGAAAAGCATGATTAGATAGGATTTATCCGTCTAATTGCCTAATTGTCTTACTTGAACTTCTTGAAAATTGTTGGTACTAGTTTTGGTGAAGTTGTAGTTAAGCATATTATATTTTCTCTGTGCTTCTTGAAAAATTGTTGATACTAGTTTTGGTGAAGTTGTAGTTAAGCATATTATATTTTCTCTGTGCGTTTCTTTATTTGTTGTGTTCGTGGACCGCGGGTTCGATTCCCGGAGATCCCAGGGCTGTGGGTTCGATTCCCAGAGACCCGGAGTGGTATTATTGTGGACTGCGGGGGTTCGATTCCCGGAGATCCTGAGGTCGTTGAGACACATCCTGAGGTATTGAGACATGGGATGCGGGTTCGATTCCCGGAGACCCAAAGATACGGTTATTGGGACAGCGGGTTAAATTCCCGTAGCCCCTGGATTTGTTGATTATAGAATGGGACCGTGGGTTCAATTCCCACAGGTCCTGGACTTGCTGATTTAGTTTGTCGAGTTGGTTACTTGTTGTTAGCTTAATCGTAGACGGTTGCATTAATCACTTTATTGTTGTTATTTCAAATTCATTGTTATTTAAACTGCTTATTA
Source organism: Nicotiana noctiflora (assembly GCA_032618575.1). Lineage (NCBI taxonomy): Eukaryota > Viridiplantae > Streptophyta > Magnoliopsida > Solanales > Solanaceae > Nicotiana > Nicotiana noctiflora. The sequence goes on from JASVEL010012584.1 coordinate 69,662, forward strand.
TTGTTATTATCATTATGTAATTGTTCTCTCAGTAGGGCCCTGACCTTCCTCGTCACTACTCCATCGAGGTTAGGCTTGGCACTTACTGAGTACCGCCGTGGTGTACTCATGCTACTCTTCTGCACACTTTGTTGTGCAAATCCAGGTACATCAGGACAGGCTCATACTAGGTGATTCAGCGGTACATTTGGAGACCTCGAGGTATGATCTGCTACGTCCGCGGATCCGGAGGCCCTCCTTCTATTCTGATAGTATTAGTAGATGTTTTCCTTCATTTCGTTGTTTTAGATACTCTTGACATATAGAGCCACAATTGTATTTCTCTTTAGTCTGTGTTACCCGTGGGATTCCGGGTCTTGGTGGTACTTTTATACAGTGTGTTTGACGAGTGTAGGTGCCAAGCGGCATGGATTACATTCCTATTTATATCGTTTTTCCACTATTTCTTGTTTAATGTTCACAAACTTGTATATTCCGCAATGTGTTAGGCTTACCTAGTCGAGGGGACTGGGTGCCGTCATGACAGGTTCACGATTGGTGAACTAGGGTCGTGACAATAGCCCATGTTGTACATAACTTGAAAGAAACTTTTCAGTCTTTAGCCCACTATTAAAGACATACTTTTAGAGCATGTTTGGAAAGCCATCTAGGAATTGGATTTGGGTGTAATTGGGTGTAATTACACAGTTTGGCATGTTTGTTTGGCCAAGTAATTACTTGGTCAGCATGTAATTGGGTGTAATTGGAGGGGTGTAATTACACTCTCCAATTCTCAAGGGGGAGGTGAGAATTGGTGGTAATTACACTGTGTAATTACAAGGTTATTTTTCATTTTCGTTCCTTTTTATTTTATTTAAATTTATTTTATTTATAACTTTTTATTTCTATTATTTTAATTTTTAATTTTTAATTTTACTTTTTAATTTCTTTTAAAATTGTAAAATATATTTTTATTTGTACATTATTTTTCTTCCTTTATTTCTTGTTATTTCATGTAATCGTTTATATTTTATTTTTATTTATTTTATTATTCTATTTTTTGAAATTTCACCTTCTAATATTATAAATAATGAGTCGTTTACAAACTTATCATATAATGAGTGATGTAATTAAAGTAGAATTTCATTGTTGAATGTGGTTATAAACTTATTATGTTTCATAATCTAAAATTATAGTGGAACTTACTATTATTATGTTGGAATTTGACATATGCTAAATAATTTTTTTTTTAATTTTAAAATTGTGTTACATTCATGGTTCTAATTTGCTTGTTTTAGTAGTATTGGCGCACTCGCATGTTGTTCATGTTTTAGTTAAAATTGATAGATCTGTTTTGTTAAACATTTGAATAATGTTATGACATTATATTTAAAAATATTAATTTATTTTATCAAATATGATTTCCATAATGCATACAAAATAACGTATATTTTAAATTTTTGTACGTATCTAAACTAAATATTATTAATTTAAAATATATAGATAAATTATTATAATATTAGTTTATATATGATTACTTATTAATGTATATTCATGAAAAATATACATCTTAAATATCAAATATAATATTATTTATACTTATAAAAATTTATAGGCATATAGTATATTAACTTTTAAGTTTTGATAATTACTTAATTTAAAATTTAATCTAACTGTGTAATTACACTTGTACAACCAAACAGTAAACTTGTAATTACACTGTGACAAACAAACATGTCGTCGTAATTACACAACTGAGTAATTACTAGGCTGTGTAATTACTACCCTAGTAATTACACCAATTCCAATTACATGGTGGCTTTCCAAACAGACTCTTAGGATTTTTATTATTTTCTTCTTTTTTCAATCCCTTCTCTCTCACCGCCTCTCACTTTTCTCTCTAACCCACATAGATCTCTCATCCTCTCTTAACCCAGTCCCCCGCTATTCTCCCTCCTTTACCCCCACACAATTCTGCCATTAATGGCTGGAAGAAAGCTCGAAGAAACGCTCCGTCGTCCATGGTGGCAAGCACAAGAACAAAGAAGATTTTTGAAAGAAACATGAAAATACACACAGATCTGAAAATAAATAGCTTTCAAACTTGATTTGCACCAACAAACAACCACTAATTTTGGAGGATTTTGAAGTTTAAAGTTCTGGTAATTTTGGATTATTCTGAAGTTTGAAGTACTGGAAATCATAATTATGTAGCAGGTTTCGACACTGTATAATAGTATATAATTGTATATATGGATATACAGATACCTCTTATACACTATTATACATGTTTATACAAGTTATACAGAAGTGTATAATTGTGTATAAATATATATATTTGTGTATAATATAGTATAAATATTTTTTTTTAGTTTATAAGGATGTATATATATTGTTAGCGCGAAAGAGGTCTCTACAAAAGTTTAACACTTCCTTCTCTTTTTATTTTTTCCGTGTATGTGCTATATGAAATAGATTTATAAGCGTTGGAGGAATTCTACAATTCATTTATCAATTTTTTATTTTTCTTTTATCCTGTTGGATTGCTTCAACAATTGCACATAATGATGTTTGAATTTCTTACCTTCAGATAATATGTATTACTCAGGATATGATTTTTGAGTTGCGTTGTGGCTTATTTGTACTTTTTTATCAGATATTTAATAATCAAAGGAAATCAAGAGAATGAAAACAATTGGTTGTATAAAGAGGGAACAATAGCAGTAACTGATTGTGTGAAATAAGTTGTTTTTTCAGGAATTAGCCTATTATTTTTGGGCTATAGATTTGCAATGTGATATCTAGGCTAGTATGTTGCAATCTAGGCCTGTGAGTTGTACTTATGTGAAATTATCCCTTAATTTATTAAGCATGCGAATTTTATTTTACAATTATATCGTTATTTTAAATTTTCATCAAACATTTTATTAATTATATTTCAATATTATACATACTACATATATTTATATATCCATATACAATAGCAATTTATATATATACAAGAAATTGTATTAAACAAAAAAATAAAAATAAAAAAGCCCGAAAATTAAAAAGCCCACTAGGCCCGCGAAGCCCGTTAAGCCCGGCCCGCTAGGCCCAAAACCACAATGAGCTCAGGCCTGTTACGGACCGGTTCTACTCTTAGGCCCACGAAGCCGGAACAGCCACAGCCCAAGTCCACCAAGCCCAGAACCACGAAGCCCAGCCCGCCATGCCCGTTTAGGCCCAGGCCCGACCCACCAAGCACCCTTATCTGGTACTAGTAAGCTGCATCCGCCCCAGCTTTTGTAGTTAATTAAGTGTATTCACTAACTATGCAAGTTTACTAGTTTTGGAATTTCATTGTTATAATTTCTGGCTATCCACTGCTTTATGGTTTACATTATTATATTTACCTTTATTTTTTGCAAGGTTGCCGAACGGATGCATGATGCATCTATGGATGTCATAGACGTGTTGGCCGGTGTGTTTGTCAATTCACTTTCAGCTGTAGTCTTCAATTAGCCACGTATTTATTTCCACGTATGTGTCTCAAACCCGACAATTTCAAGACAAAAAAGATCTATGGATATTGTAGATACGTGGTGGATTTTGACAATTCACTTGCAGCTTTATAATTCCCACAGTATGTGGCTGGATTGCGATTGTTAATATGCCTTAGTGGGCTTCCTGTTGTTTTCTTCTTGAAGTAGCATATCCCACTTGAAACTCTTTTCAGCTGCAACAGCCTTTTTCTACATTATAAAATACGGAAAAGAGCCAAATATACTTCATTACTTTCAAATATAGTTTATTTGCCATTCATTATATTATTGGGTCATCCATATCCTTACCGTTAAACTATTGGATTATCTATACCCCCACTATCATACTTTGAAACAAAAATACCCTTATTTTATACGGAGTGTCATGTGTTAGCACCAGATTAAAACAACCATTTTTTTATCCGACCCGTTTTAAAAAACCCACAACCCGACCCATATTTTCATTTTCTTCAGTTTTTTGTTTTTTTGTTTTTTTTATTTTTTATAAAATCAGTTTTAAAAAAACAAAATATTATGTTAAAATAAATTTTTTTGTTTTTACAATTTTGTTTTTTCCAGTTTTTTTAAACTGATTTTTTTTTAAAATTAAAAAATGAAAAAAAAATATTTGTTAAAAAAAATTTAGTTTTTAAAAAATAAAAATATTTTGTTAAACAACGAAATTATTTTTGTCTGATTTTACAAAGAAACAAATTCAATTTATACAAAAAAATTAGTTTTTACAAATTTTCTGTTTAAATTTTTTTTAGTTAAAAAAATTCAGTTTAGAAAATATTACGTTAAAATTTTCTGTTTTTTTTTTAGTTTTTAAAAAGAATTTCAGTTTTAAAAAATTGGAAAAAACAAAATTGTAAAAATTGAAAAAAAAAAATTTAACATAATATATTTTTTTGAAAACTGATTTTTTTTTTTTGAAAAAACAACTGAATAAAACGAAAATATGGGTCGGACTGTGGGTTTTTTAAAAATGGGTCGGGTAAAAAAAAAAAGAAATGGTTGTTTTAATCTGGCGATGACACGTGACACTCCGTAAAAAATAAGGGTATTTTCGTTTCGAAGTATGATAGTAGGGGTATAGATAACCCAATAGTATAACGGCAGGGGTATGAATGACTCAATAGTATAACGGCAGGGGTATGAATGACTCAATAGTATAACGGAGGGTACAAGTAAATTATATTTAAAAATAAATGGATATATTTGGCAATTTTCCGTATAAAACATGTAGTACTACATTTTTTCTAACAAGTAAAATCATTACTTTCCACTTCTAACAAGTAAAATCATTACTTTCCACTTCTTACCTTTTTCTACATCATAAAATATGTAGTACCCCATTGAATTTTTATACTATTTCATTCTCTTTCTTGGTTTGTCAATCTCTTGCATAACATTTATACTCTTCTATATTTCCTTTCTTACTTTTTCCGGATGCAAATCTGATAAGTTAGTAGTATTATTCTCGGAAAAACAATAAGATTAATATTTATAAAATATATTGCACATCCTTTTTTGTCTTTTCCTGAAATTTCAAGCATCGTGAGTTATTGAAGCAGTAAAAAGATATCTTGAAATCAAGTTATTTTCTTGAATTAAATTCTACCATCCTAACTTTAAATGTTATTATTATCTCTTTTTTTTTTGGTAAAAAAGATAAGCATATTATAGATAGTTAAATAGTTACGTAAGAGTTTTGGGGATGCATGTACTGCATCAGATTAGTAGCTACTTCATCACACATACTACTTGAACTAGAGCTGCTAGAACTATTACTATTATAGCTACTACTAACTAATATAGCCGTTGATTTACATAGCCTTCTATACAACAGTCCTGCCTGATCGTGCTGGTAAGAAGGTAAGACAAAATTTGGAGATCTTGAAAATAGTACAGGATTTGCCTCCACATTTGATGCCCCATGCTTAACCAAACTGTCTGCCACACAAATTTGCTCCCTGTAGATTCTCTCTATCTTTGGGTCATGCAGCTACCGGAGCAAGTACCTACAATCAATAATAATATTAGTGTATTTGGGTGTAGGGGCACTCAGCAAATCCAGAATTGTAGTTACATTTGTCTCAATAATTAAAGGACAAAATTTAAGTAGCACAGCTCATTGAAGGCCCATAATTAATGATAATAATTCAGTGTGTAGGCTTAAACCATTTTGTGCGCGACCTGAAAATCCTAAAACTCATGTACTAAGAGAGGTCCTAAAACAACCTCCAACGCCACAAGCAATTGGGTTACTAGATGTGGATCCATCTATGTTTAACTTAAGTAACTGCCCTTCTCGTGGATGCCATTTAATATAAAGAGGCAGCGCCTTTGGTATACTTTGTTTAGGGTTCGTGAGATAGTAGAATTCAGTCGCTTGCTTATACACCAATTGGGCATTTGATCGAACGTTAAAGTGTTCAAAAAGATTATTGTTCCTTATAACCCAAATGTGCCATAAGGCAAATGGCAAGAGAAAAGATAAGGGAATAGAGTCATAATAACCTAATTGAGTATTTTTGAAAAGCTTATGCCACCAAAGCATAGAGCATGCATTAACAGGACCAAACACCCGATTTATATCGAGTTTAAGGGCCAGTCAAAGCGATATTGCATTATTTCATTCAAAGAAAATATGTTGTATGGTTTGAGTAGTTAACCCATAATTAAAACATAAATTAGTATTTATGATTTTAATTTTATGTAAATAAGTAGCTGTGGGTAGCCTGCCATGGCATATTAACCAAATGAAGAAGGAGGTCTTAGGGGGTGTTTGTAATTTTCAAATCCATTTGCAATTTATAAGCCCTGGTTCATTATAAAGATAATTAGCTTTATCGAGTGCATGATATATAGATTTGACTGAAAATAATCCACTAGGAGTAATTGCCCAAATAAGATGGTCATAATTTGTAGCTATGATTGGCATGTAAATACTTTTAATTTAGGCTGCTAATGAGTGTTGAAGGACAAAGGGTAACTCCTGTAACTGCCGCTTATGGTTAGGGAAGTAAGCATACACTAGTTTATTGATTTCTCCTTTTGGGAAGAGGGCCATAAGTGTAGTTACGCAATGTAGATCGATGATTTAGCCATGGTTCCGTCCAGAAGTTAACATGTTTACCATTTGTTAAGTTTCGCCGATATCCAAGGGCACAAGAAGACCAATCCTTGATAATGTTTTGCCAAATTCTTGATTTAGGTAAATTGTTAATCCTATTTTTCCTGAAATGACTATGTATTAGAACTTGCGCCCATAATTGATTTGAGTTTTGAAATATTCTCCATGCTAAACTAGCATGTAGGCATCATTTTTAGTACGAAGATTTTGGATACCCGAACTCCTAAGTGATAAAGGTTGAGTAACATTAGTCCATTTTAATAAGTGTAATTTTTTTTCTTCTGCGGAGTAGTTCCCCACAAAAAATCCCTTTGATATTTATTAAGGATGAAAATAATAAAGTTGGGCAATGTAATAAATTGCATTACATGGTTACAAAGGTTATTAAGAGTTAGATCGTATAAGAGTTTGTCTTCCTGCTTTTGTTAAAAAGTATATTTTTCATCCTACTAACTTAGTCTTAAAATTTTCTAATAAGAAGTGTAAGTCCTTTTTTGAAGGTTTACAGGTAGAAATAGAAAATCTCAGGTATTTATCAAACTGTGTACTCTCTTTTATATTAAACGTATGTTGTAAATCAACCTTTCGAGAACTAGGGCATTTTTTAGAGGAAAAAACCCTTGATTTATCAAGGTTAATTGTTTGCCTGAGTGCTCCGTAAAAAGAGTAATAGTATTGACTATAGAATTACATGAAGTGGGTGTAATTTTAGATAATAAAATAATATCATCCACAAAGAAAAGAGGAAAAAAGTCTGGATTTACCCTTATACTATAGTATATTATTTACATGTGTTTCCCCATTATATTTTTCGTACATTTTCGCCCATGCCGTTAATAAAATTTTTATATTTGCCCCTAACCTTAACGAACCTACACTGTAGCAGCTGACGCATCCAATTTCTTTCCATGTCAGCTGCTATGTACCTTAGACCCCTCCCCCACACCACCACAAGTGTCGTCCTCGTCACCGAGCACCCTTTATTCCCCTAGAATCTTTTATTTATTTTTCTAACCATTTTTTCTTTTTTAGTCCCTTTTTAATTTTACTTTTTTCCTTAATTCAAGAAATGATTCTCAAGAGATTGATACAAATTTTTTAAACTGCTACCAGTTTCAAAAGAAATATTTAAATTTGAAACTTTTAAAGTTCAATAATGGTGAAGCCGATGAATCACATTTAATGCTAATTTTCAACTTGTTTTCAATCCTACTATAGTTATCAAATCAGTCCTTAAAGTTTAATTCAACCTCATATGCAAAATATCCCAATCCAGAATGAGGCTTTAAATTTTCGATAATGGACTTTGAAGTCTCTTACTTCAATCTGAACCAGCAACAAACACATCAATTTAATTCAAAATTCAAAATTTTAATATACTATCATGTTATTTCATTTTGGCTTAGATTTTGTTTAATTTTCTTGTTCTGGTGAAAATGGTGTGAAGGAGATGACATGGTATTTTGATGAGGAAGAAAGAGATGTAAAGAAAAAGAGGAAGAAAGAGATGTAAAGAAAAAGAGGAAGAAAATGAAATAAAAATAGAAGTAAAAATGAAAAAGAACAAATTTGGAGGGGAATATGTGGGTATAGGTTGAAAAATAGTGGATTTTAAATGGGAATCAGGTACTAAAATTAGGGGTGGGGGAATGGCCCATATCTTGACTCATTATGTGGTGAATGACACACTGTCATGTGACGACCCGGCCCGTTGTCACGGGAAATTACCATCCCGTTATGTTGTAATGACATAATTCATGCTTTTATATCAGTGTTAGAGTCTATCGGGGAAGTTAGGAGTGAATTGAAATGAAAATGAGGCATATAGTCTTTTTGAAGGAAACTTGAATAGGGAAAGTCAACCCGGAGTTGACTATTTGGTTAGAGGGCTCGGAATCGGATTCTGATGATTCGGTTAGTTCCGGGAAGTGATTTTTGACTTAGGGGAGCGATCGGAATTGAATTTGGAGGCCCAGTGTAGAAATAGGCTTGAATTGGCTAAGGTTGAATTTTGGCGAAATTCGATCGATACGTGAGATTTTGATCCGGGAGTCGAAATGGAATTCTGACAGTTGCAGTAGCTCCGTTAGGGGACTTTGGATGTGCTTGCAAAATTTCAGGTCATTCGGAGGTCGTTTGGTCGGGTTTTTGATCGAATGTCGATTTCGGAAGTTTTGAAGAAACTTAGGCTTGAATCCGTGGGTAATTGGTGATTTTGATGTTTAGGATGGTGTTTTTATGATTGGATCAAGTTCGAATCATGTTATGGAGTATGTTGGTAGTTTTTGTTGGGGTCCCGGGGGTCTCGGGATGAATTCGGAGGTCCAAACGGACCATTTTTGGCCTTAGACAGCAGCTGAATTGTTGCTGTATCTGCAGGAGGAAATCCTTCATCGCGTTCGCGATGAAGGGGCACGCGTCCGCGAAGGTCAGCAAGGGAATGCATCGCGTTCGCGATGGTCTGGACGCGAACGCGTAGGGTCAGGATCGGAGGCTTCGCATTCGCGTGGAGCTGGAACGCGTTCGCGTAGGTGAGGAAGGTTGGTCATCGCGTTCGCGTGAGTGGAGACGCGAACACGTAGAAGAAATCCGGGCGGTTGAAATCTGTGCTTCGCGAACGCGTAACTGGTTGTCGCATTCGCGATGGGTGGACGGAGCAGAGCATCGCGTTCGCGTGAGTCCTGTCGCGAACGCGTAGAAGAAAGGTCCCAGGCAGTGATTTTAAAACCAGAACATTTCATTACGGGTTTCATTTCATAAACCCTCAATTGTTGAGCTCTAGAGTGAGAAAGTGATGTGAAATAGCTGAGAGATCATCGGGATATTGTCGGAGGTAAGTTTTATGGTTTAATTACACATTTTTATCATGGAATCATGAATTATTTCTATGGAAATGGAGGATTTAATGTGGGTTTAAGCCCTAGGCCTAAAATTTTAGAAAAATATCGATTTGAGTGGGCAAATGGAGTCCGAATTTGGTAAATTTGATATGCCTAGACTCGTATTGAGACGAGGGATCCGAATATATAACTTTTATAATTTTTCGAGAAGCGCACCAAAAGTCGGATTTTGACAACTTGCGGGTTTTGATATAATTTGGGTTATTTCGAATGAATTTCGTGAAATTAGCATATATTGATGCATTCTCTATGATTTTGAGCAGATTTGGAACCCGAGGAGATTGATTTGCGAGGCAAGCGCAAGGCGGACCGAGGCTTCTACCGGTTCGAGGTGAATGGTAGTAGTAAACAATGTACTGAGGGTTTGAAACCCCGTACTAGCACTTCACGGTGCTATATTGAGACGAGACACGCATTCTCTGACAGGCGTAGTGACATTGTGATTGAGGGTTCGGACTTGGTCCTTCCCGGCTAATAGAATACCGTGTTGTATGACTTTTACCGAGATTATAATCGTACAATAGTGGCTAAAAGCCATGTTCTGGGGCCTCGTGCCGATCCGTAGAGCATTAGGGAACCTATAGGAGCTAGGTGACCCTTATATCATGTCGGAAACATACACTCAGATCCGTAGCTCTAGTCGTATAGCATAATATGAGCCCGTACTAGACGTGTACATCGAGAGAGATTATCTAAGGTGGAATTCCCCGTTCTAGCCGAGTGGCCCGAAAAGCCAAGTCTATATTGACCGAGGCAGGGGTCAAGGACCCACCGTGATATATATTATATTAGGCCCGAGAGGCCAAGTACATACCGACCGGGATAGGGTCGAGGACCCATTATGAGGTATTATATATATATACCTATATCGGATCGGGCCGCACGCCGCAGCAGAGATATATATTTGATCGGACCGCACGCCGCAAGAATATACATGTAATATACACGCGGGACGGACTGCACGCGGCAGTATTATAGCGCTTGGGCCGTAGGAGCCCCTTCGGAGTCCGAGTATGCACACATTCTCGCGCGAGCACCTGACTATGCATGGATCGGGCCGCACGCCGCAGCAGAAGATATATTGGATCGGACCGCACGACCGCAGTAATATACATGTAATATACATGTGGGACGGATCGCACGCCGCAGTATTATTGTGCTCGGGCCTGGTGAGCCCCTCCGAAGTCCGTATACACCCCCGCGAGCGCCGTCGACGCTAAATGGACCCGGCCGCGCGCCGCAGCCGGTATATGTATCGGGAGCCGGGCCGCACGCCGCAAGCATTATACTTAATCATATCCTACTATCTACTTAAATACTTATACATTATAGACACATGTATGTGTCTTTATATGTTGAGATGGTCGTACACCGTAGGGGTACGAGTGAGGGTTGGATCATTGTAAGAATCTTGTAGAGATAAACGTGGATTGGAGATTTGAGTATTACTATAGTGATGACGTACCTGTGAGGGTTGCCTTAGAACCTGCTAAGTGATAGCACAGGAGTTCTTACCTTCAGTTATTATTTATTATTGTTACTCACTTAGTTGAAATATACTCACCCCACTCCCCTGCACTTTCTGTGCAGATCCACAGGTGCCCGAGAGCAGTTGAGACATTGTAGCTGCTGATCCTTGTCTATTTTGGCGGAGATTACGAGGTAGCTGCCAGCGTCCGCAGAGCTTGTTTTCTCCTTCTTTATCATCTTGTTGATTTCCTATTTGCCTAGACTTGGTTGTATTAGGATGCTATTCTGTAGAGGCTCAGTCTCGTGACACCACGATATGGTTGGGACCGTATTTTGTATGTTTTACATTTCGTTTATCACCCGATATGATCATTTACTGTTTAAGTTTAATTTGATTAATAACCGGTCAGGCTTAACGGATAATATGGTCGGGCTTGCCTAGTATCGTGTCGGGCGCCATCACGACCGTGGTTTGGGTCGTGACAAGTTGGTATCAGAGCCTAGGTTAACGGGTCTCGCGAGTCATGAGCCGGTTGGTAGAGTCTCGTGGATCAGTGCGGGGACGCCTGTACTTATCCTCGGGAGGCTGCAAACCTTTTTAGGAAAAGTTTCAATTCTTGGAATTCTTGTCGTGCGATTACTTTTGACTTGATCTGAACTTTGACATTCTATTCTTTCGCAGATGGCGAGAACTCGATCATCCCGACGTGGAGGACGACCACCACTACCACCTGTTAGAGGCCGTGGACGCGGCCGTGGTCGTGGCGAAGTTAGGGCAGCTGAGGCAGTGCCAGCTGACCCACAGCCCCCAGTTGCAGAGGTGCCAGAAGCCCTAGATCAGGCACCAGCTGTGCCCATTGTCATTCCGGGTCTACAGGAGACCCTGGCTCAGATACTAGTAGTCTGCACTGGCCTAGCACAGGCGGTTTCAGTTACTACTGCAGCAGCTGCATCGGGGATCGGGGGTGGTCATCAGACCCCCGCAGTACGCACCCGCAGCCGCCAGCGCAGCGGCATGCGCGCACACCGCAGGCTCCTCCGGGCCCAGCCCGTGGTTCCGGCTCAGCCCAACAGACAGTTCGGGGGACAGTGGTCCCAACTATGACGCACGACGAGCAGCGCGTCGCCTCGAGAGGTTCACCAGTTTATCTCCTCCGAGTGTTCACTGGTGCTCCGGCGAGGACGCCCAAGGTTTTCTGGATAAGTGTCGTCGGATGCTTCGTACGGCAGGGATATTGGAGTCCAGCGGGGTATCTTTCACTACCTTTCAGTTTCAGGGACCAGCCTTCGCTTGGTGGGAGGCTTATGAGCGCCGCAGGCCGGCAGGGGCAGCACCACCATCATGGCCGGAGTTCTCCACAATGTTCTTGGAGAAACGGGTGCCTCGATCTCGCAGATAAGAGACGCGCAGGCAGCTCGAGGGTTTCCGCCGGTGGGAGACGTCGCTGTCGAGTATGAGATCGAGTTTACGCGAGTTGTCCGTATATGCACCGTGGTTGGTTCATTCCGACAGCGAGAGGATTGGGCGCTTCGCGGATGGCCTCATTTATCCCATTCGTATTCTCGACGACTCCGGAGCAGGGTTTCGAGTCGCACATTCGAGGACGTCGTGGATATTTCTCGCGACACGAGACACGCATCGTCGCAGTGAGCCGGACGAGAGGAGGCCAGCAGGCCTCGAGCGAGCGCCTAGTTCCGCGGGCACTCGCACCGCAGGCCGCAGTCGCAGCAGCCGAGGTCGCTCTTTCGTGTCTTCGCAACGGATCGCTCGCATCATCGCGTATGGTCTCCTAGACAGTGGTTATCGTGTTCGCAACGCAGCCGCCCATCTTTCAGGCTATGCCGCTCGTAGTTCTTCACAGTGCCCCATCCGCTCGTGTTCATCTCGGCCTAGTTCATCAACCGGCCACCTGGCCGCCGCAGGTCCTTATCGCCCCCGCCCTCAAAGACCGGGAGTTGCTATGTCACGGAGAGTTTGGGCACCACCGTAGGGAGTGTCCCCGTCTTGTTTCCGGATCTTATCAGCAGGGGGCAGCCCTCGTCATCCGGTCCTTCTACTCCGCCCCCCCCCCCCCCCCCCCCGCCCGCCGCGGGGCGAGGGTCAGATAGCTAGGGGTCGCTCTCGAGGGAGAGGCCGATCAGGTGGACAGGGCAGATGCTATGCTTTTCGTGGCCGATCCGAGGCCGTTGCTTTTGACGTCGTCATTACGGTATTATTTCGGCCCGCCACGCAGATGCCCCGCATTGTTTGATCCCGGCTCTACTTATTCTTATGTGTCTACATATTTTGCTCCTCATTCGGGCACGACCCGAGGGAGTCTTGAGCTGCCAGTGTACGTATCTACCCCGGTAGGGGATACTATTGTTGTGGACCATGTATACCGGTCTTGTTTGGTCACTATTGGAGGTCTGGAGACCCGAGTAGACCTGTTACTTCTCAGCATGATTGATTTTGATGTTATATTGGGCATGGACTGGCTATCTCCATGTCATGCTATTCTGGACTGTCATGCTAAGACAGTCACTTTGGCTATGCCGGGCATTCAGAGGATCGAGTGGCGAGGCACGACCGAGTATGTACCTAGCAGGGTAATATCTTTCCTCAAGGCCCAACGAATGGTCGGGAAGGGATGTCTCTCTTATTTAGCATTTGTGCGGGAGGTCGAGGCCCAGACTCCAAGTATTGATTCTGTTCCCATTGTGCGAGACTTTCCTGATGTGTTTCCCTCAGACCTGCCGGGCATGCCGCCGGACAGGGATATTGATTTTGGTATCGATTTGGTGCCGGGCACTCAGCCTATTTCTATTCCTCCGTATCGGATGGCACCAACTGAGTTGAAGGAATTGAAGGAGCAGCTCCAGGAACTCCTAGATAAGGGGTTTATTCGGCCGAGTGTGTCGCCGTGGGGTGCACCAGTCCTGTTTGTCAAGAAGAAGGACGGATCCATGAGGATGTGTATTGACTATAGGCAGCTAAACAAAGTAACAGTGAAGAATAAGTATCCTTTGCCTCGTATTGATGATTTATTTGATCATCTCCAGGGAGCTAGGGTGTTCTCGAAGATTGATCTTCGTTCCGGCTACCATCAGCTGAAGATTATAGAGTCTGACATTATGAAGACTGCATTCCGGACTAGATATGGTCATTATGAGTTTCTTGTGATGTCGTTTGGGCTGACCAACGCCCCAGCAGCATTTATGCATCTGATGAACAGTGTGTTCAGGCCTTATTTGGATTTATTTGTGATCGTGTTCATTGATGACATTCTAGTCTACTCCCGTAGTCAGGAGGAGCATGCTCAGCATTTGAGTATTGTGTTGCAGAGATTGAGAGAGGAGAAGTTGTACGCCAAGTTCTCCAAGTGTAAGTTCTGGCTCGAGTCCATGGCATTCTTAGGGCACGTGGTGTCCAGTGATGGTATTCAGGTGGATCCGAAGAAGATAGAGGCGGTGCAGAGTTGGCCCAGACCGACCTCAGCTACTGAGATTCATAGTTTCCTGGGATTGGCAGGGTATTATCGCTGATTTGTTCAGGGATTCTCTTCCATTTCTTCACTCTTGACTAGATTGACTCAGAAGGGTGCTCCTTTTGTGTGGTCCGAGGAGTGTGAGGAGAACTTTCAGAAGCTCAAGAAAACATTGACCACAGCACCAGTCTTGATACTGTCGTCAGCTTCAGATCTTTATATTGTGTATTGTGATGCCTCGGGAGTTGGCATTGGTTGTGTATTGATGCAGGAAAGTAGGGTCATTGCTTCTGCTTGTCTCCAATTGAAGCCCCACGAGAAGAACTACCCTGTTCACGATTTGGAGCTAGCAGCCGTAGTTCATGCTTTGAAGATTTGGAGGCATTACTTGTATGGTGTCTCCTGCGAGGTGTTCACGGATCATCGCAGCCTTCAGCACTTATTCAGACAGAAGGACCTTAATTTGAGACAGCGGAGGTGGTTGGAGTTGCTTAAAGATTATGACATCACTATTTTGTATCATTCGGGGAAGTCCAATGTGATGGACGATGCCTTGAGTCGGAAGGCAGTTAGCATGGGCACCCTAGCTTTCATCCCAGTTGGGGAGAGGCCATTTGCTTATGATGTTCAGGCCCTAGCCAATCGGCTAGCGAGATTAGATATTTCGGAGCCGAGTCGGGTGTTGGCTTGTGTTGTTTCTCGATCTTCCTTATATGATCGCATCGGGGAGCGACAAGATGATGACCCACATTTGCTTGTCCTTAGCGACACAGTACAGCACAATGATGTTGAGAGATGCGACTATCGACAGCGATGGTGTTCCGAGGATGCAGGCCGTATATGCGTGCCCAATGTTGATGGTTTGCGGGAGTTGATACTGGAAGAGGCTCATTGCTCGCGGTACTCTATTCACCCGAGTGCCGCAAAGATGTACCAAGACTTGAGACAAAACTACTGGTGGAGAAGAATGAAGATGGATATTGTTAGGCATGTAGCTAGGTGCCTCAACTGCCAGCAGGTCAAGTATGAGCATCAGACCGGGCGGTGTTCTTCAGCGTATGGTTATTCCCGAGTGGAAACGGGAGAGGATCACCATGGATTTTGTTACTGGGCTCCCTCGGACAGCGAGGAAGTTTGATTCTGTATGGGTGATTGTTGATCGGCCTGACTAAGTCCGCACATTTCATCCCAGTTAGTACTACTTACTCATCGCAGCGGTTGGCATCGATCTTTATTTGGGAGATTGTCAGGTTGCATGGGGTCCCAGTGTCTATTATATCTGACAGAGGCACTCAGTTCACTTCTCAGTTTTGGAGAGCATTTCAGCGAGAGAAGGGTACGCGGGTTGAGTTGAGCACCGCATTTCACCCCCAGACAGACGGACAGTCTGAGCGCACTATTCAGATCCTGGAGGATATGTTGCGGGCATGTGTGATTGACTTTGGTGGTTCATGGGATGAGTTTTTGCCACTTGCTGAGTATGCCTACAACAACAGCTACCAGTCGAGTATTCAGATGGCCCCGTACAAGGCATTGTATGGCAGACGGTGTAGATCTCCCGTCGGATGGTTTGAGCCTGGCGAGGACAGATTGATAGGGACTGAGTTAGTTCAGGATGCTCTGGATAGAGCAAAGTTGATCCAGGAGAGGCTTCGCACAGCACAGTCTCGCCATAAGAGTTATGCAGACCGTAGGGTTCGAGAGTTGTCTTTCATGGTTGGTGATAGAGTATTGCTGAAGGTTTCACCCATGAAGGGTGTCATGAGGTTCGGGAGGAAAGGGAAGTTGAGTCCCAGGTATATTGGCCCTTTTGAGATACTCAGGAGAGTTGGAGAGGTGGCATATGAGTTAGCCTTTCCACCCATCTTATCCAGCGTTCATCCAGTATTCCATGTGTCTATGCTCCGGAAGTACATCGAAGATCCGTCTCATGTATTAGACTTCAGTACCATTCAGCTTGATGGTGATCTATCCTATGATGTGGAGCCTATTGCTATCTTAGGTCGCCAAGTAAGGAAATTGAGGTCGAAGGAGATTGCATCAGTTAAGGTTCAGTGGAGAGGTCGACCCGTAGAGGAGGCTACTTGGGAGGTTGAGCAGGAGATGCGGAGCAGATACCCTCAGCTATTTGAGACTTCAGGTATGTTTCTTGACCCGCTTGAGGATGAGCGTTTGCTTAAGAGGGGGAGAATGTGACGACCCGGCCCGTCGTCACGGGAAATTACCACCCCCTTATATTGTAATCACATAATTCATGCTTTTATATCAGTGTTATAGTCTATCGGGGAAGTTAGGAGTGAATTGAAATGAAAATGAGGCATATAGCCTTTTTGAAGGAAACTAGAATAGAGAAAGTCAACCCGGAGTTGACTATTTGGTTAGAGGGCTCGGAATCGGATTCTGATGATTCGGTTAGTTCCGGGAGGTAATTTGTGACTTAGGGGAGCGATCGGAATTGAATTTAGAGGCCCGGTGTAGAAATAGGCTTGAATTGGCTAAGGTTGAATTTTGGCGAAATCCGATCGATAGTCCTGTCGCGAACGCATAGAAGAAAGGTCCCAGGGAGTGATTTTAAAACCAGAACATTTCATTACGGGTTTCATTTCATAAACCCTCCATTGTTGAGCTCTAGAGTGAGAAAGTGACGGGAATTGCTGGGAGATCATCGGGATATTGTCGGAGGTAAGTTTTGTGGTTTAATTACACACTTTTATCATGGAATCATGAATTATTTCTATGGAAATGGAGGATTTAATGTGGGTTTAAGCCCTAGGCCTAAAATTTTAGAAAAATATCGATTTGAGTGGGCAAATGGAGTTCGAATTTGGTAAATTTGATATGCCTAGACTCGTATTGAGACGAGGGTTCCGAATATATAACTTTTATAATTTTTCAAGAAGCGCACCAAAAGTCGGATTTTGACAACTTGCGGGTTTTGATATAATTTGGGGTATTTCGAATGAATTTCATGAAATTAGCATATATTGATACATTCTCTATGATTTTGAGCAGATTTGGCACCCGAGGAGATTGATTTGCGAGGCAAACGCAAGGCGGATTGAAGCTTCTACCGGTTCGAGGTGAGTGGTGGTAGTAAACAATGTACTGAGGGTTTGAAACCCCGTACTAGCACTTCACAGTGCTATATTGAGATGAGACACGCGTTCTATGACGGGCGTAGTGACATTGTGATTGGGGGGTTCGGACTTAGTCCTTCCCGGCTAATAGAATACCGTGTTGTATGACTGTTACTGAGATTATAACTGTACAATAGGGCTAAAAGCCATGTTTGGGGCCTTGTGCCGATCTGTAGAGCATTAGGGAACCTATAGAGCTAGGTGACCCTTATATCATGTCGGAAACATACACTCAGCCGTAGCTCTAGCTGTATAGCATAATATGAGCCCGTACTAGATATGTACATTGAGAGAGATTATCTAGGGTGGAATTCCCTGTTCTAGCTGAGTGGGCCTGAAGGGCCAAGTCTATATTGACTGAGACAGGGTCTAAGGACCCACTGTGATATATTATATTGGGCCTGAGAGGCCAAGTATATACTGACTGGGATAGGGTCGAGGACCCATTATGAGGTATTATATATATATACCTATATCGGATCGGGCTGCACGCCGCAGCAGTATATATATTGGATCGGACTGCACGCCGCAGTAATATACATGTAATATACATGTAATATACATGTTGGGACGGACTGCACGCCGCAGTATTATAGCGCTTGGGCTGTAGGAGCCCCTTCGGAGTCTGAGTGTGCACACATTCTCAGTGAGCACTGGTGTATATTATGGGATCGGGCTGCACGCCGCAGCAGTATATATATTGGATCGGACTACACGCCGCAGTAATATACATGTGGGACGGACTGCACGCCGCAGTATAATAGTGCTTGGGCTTAGGGAGCCCCTCCGAAGTCTGTATACACCTCCAATGAGCGCCGTCGACGTTAAATGGATCGGGCTGCGCGCCACAGCGGTATATGTATTGGAGCGGGCTGCACGCCGCAGCATTATACTTAATCATATCCTACTATCTACTTAAATACTTATACATTATAGACACATGTATGTGTCTTTATATGTTGAGATGGTCGTACACCGTAGGGGTATAAGTGAGGGTTGGATCAGTGTAAGAATCTTGTAGAGATAAACGTGGATTGGAGATTTGAGTATTACTATAGTGATGACTTACCTGTGAGGATTGCCTTAGAACTGCTAAGTGATAGCACAGGAGTTCTTACCTTCAGTTATTATTTACTATTGTTACTCACTGAGTTGAAATATACTGACCTCACTCCCCTGCACTTTTTGTGCAGATCCAAAGGTGCCGGAGAGCAGTTGAGACATTGTAGCTGCTGATCCTTGTCTACTTTGGCAGAGATTACGAGGTAGCTGCCAGCGTCCGCAGAGCTTGTTTTCTCCTTCTTTATCATTTTGTTGATTTCCTATTTGCCTAGACTTGGTTGTATTAGGATGCTATTCTGTAGAGGCTCAGTCTCGTGACACCACGATATGGTTGGGACCGTATTTTGTATGTTTTATATTTCGTTTATCACCTGATATGATCATTTACTGTTTAAGTTTAATTTGATTAATAACTGGCTGGATTAAGGGATAATATGGTCGGGCTTGCCTAGTATTGTGTTGGGCGCCATCACGACCAGGGTTTGGGTCGTGACAAGTCATCTGACTTGGTAGCTGACATGGAAAAAATTTAAAGGGTCAACTGCTACAACGTAGGTCTGTTAGGGTTAGGGGTTAATTTGAAAAGTTTGTTAACAGTAGTGGTGGAAATGGATGAAATGTATAATAGGCGACACATGTAAATAATATATTATAGGAGAGGGACAAATTTGGACCTTTTCCCAAGAAAAGATGAGATAGTTGAGGTCCCTTCTTCCCAATAGAAATGGGATGCCAAATGTTGTAGTCCACTTTTAAATTTATTTTTCCTGATAACATTTCTAGGCATGATATAAATATGTATGGTGAGAGCGGGTCATCTTGTCTAATGCCTCTTGTAGGCCTAAAATATTCAGTAGAAGTACCATTAATTAAGATGGCAGTGGATGTAGTAGTAATACCAGA
>JASVEL010012585.1:0-113285 GCA_032618575.1 Nicotiana noctiflora
ATAACTATTGTTGTAGGCAAACTCAGCAAGTGGCAAGAACTCATCCCATGAACCTCCAAAATCAATAACACATGCACGTAACATATCCTCCAGGATCTGAATAGTGTGCTCAAACTGTCCGTCTGTCTGAGGATGAAATGCGGTGCTAAACTCAACCCACGTACCGAGCTCCCGCTGAAATGCTCTCAAGAACTGAGAAGTGAACTAAGTACCTCTGTCAGATAAGATAGACACTGGGACCCCATGCAACCTGACAATCTCTTGTATAAAGATCCTCGCTAACCGCTCTGATGAGTAAGTAGTACATGCTGGAATGAAATGTGCGGATTTGGTCAGCCGATCAACAATCACCCATACTGAATCGAACTTCCTCGAAGTCCGAGGGAGCCCAGTAACAAAATCCATGGTAATCCTCTCCCACTTCCACTCAGGAATAACCATACGCTGAAGAACACCGCCCGGTCTCTGATGCTTATACTTGACCTGCTGGCAGTTGAGGCACTTGGCTACATGCCTAACAATATCCATCTTCATCCTTCTTCACCAGTAATGCTGTCTCAAGTCCTGGTACATCTTCGAGGAACCCGGATGAATGGAATACCGCGAGCTGTGAGCCTCCTCAAATATCAACTCTAGAAGGCCATCTACATTGGGCACGCAGATACGGCCATGCATCCTCAGAACACCATCACTATCAATAGTCACATCTCTAGCATCATTATGCAGAACTCTATCCTTAAGGTCAAGCAAATGTAGATCATTATACTGAAGCTCTCTGATGTGATCATATAAATAAGGCCGAGCAACAACACAAGCTAATACTCGGCTAGGCTCAAAAACATCCAACCTCACTAGCCGATTGGCTAGAGCCTGAACATCATATGCAAATGGCCTCTCCCCAACTGGAATATAAGTTAGGCTGCCCATACTGACTGCCTTTCGGCTCAAAGCATCGGCCACGACATTGGCCTTCCCCGGATGATACAATATACTGATGTCATAGTCCTTAAGCAACTCCAGCCACCTTCGCTGTCTCAAATTAAGGTCCTTCTATTTGAACAGATACTAAAGACTGCGATGATTGGTATACACCTCACAAGAGACACCGCAGGAAGTGTCTCCAAATCTTCATAGCATGAACTATGGCTGCTAGCTCCAAATCATGCACAGGGTAGTTCTTCTCATGGGGCTTCAACAGACGAGAAGCATAAGCAATAACTCTACCCTCCTGCATCAACACACATTTAATGCCAACTCTCGAGGAATCACAATACACAGTAAAAGAATCTAAAGCTGACGGTAATATCAAGACCGGTGCCGTGGTCAATGCTGTCTTGAGCTTCTGAAAGCTCTCCTCACACTCCTCGGACCATACGAAAGGAGCACCCTTTTGATTCAATCTAGTCAAGGGTGAAGCAATGGAAGAGAATCCCTGAACAAATCGGCGATAATACCCTGCCAATCCTAGGAAGCTAGGAATCTCAGTAGCTGAGGTCGGTCTGGGCCAACTCTGCACTGCCTCTATCTTCCTCGGATCCACCTGAATACCATTACTGGACACCACATGTCCTAAGAATGCCACGGACTCAAGCCAGAACTCACACTTGGAGAACTTGGCATACAACTTCTCCGCCCGCAACCTCTGTAATACAACTCTAAGATGCTGGGCATGCTCCTCTTGGCTACGGAGTACACCAGGATATCATCTATGAACATGATCATGAAGGAATCTAAATATGGCCGAAATATACTGTTCATCATATGCATGAATGCGGCTGGGGCATTGGTCAGCCTAAAAGACATCACAAGAAACTCATTGTGCCCATACCTCGTCCTGAAGGCTGTCTTCATAATATCTGACTCTCTAATCTTCAGCTGGTGGTAGCCTGAACGAAGATCAATCTTCGAGAATACCCAAGCTCCATGGAGCTGATCAAATAAATCATCAATGCTAGGCAGAGGATACTTGTTCATCATTGGTACCATGTTCAGCTACCTTTAGTCAATACACATCCTCATTGATCCATCCTTCTTCTTAACAAACAAGACTGGTGCACCCCACGGTGACACACTCGGCCGAATGAACCCCTTATCTAGGAGTTCCTGGAGCTGCTCCTTCAATTCTTTCAGCTCAGCTGGTGCCATACGATATGGAGGAATAGAAATAAGCTGAGTGCCTAGTACAAAATCGATCCCAAAATCAATATCCCTGTCTGGCGGCATGCCCGGCAGGTCTGAGGGAAATACATCAGGAAAGTCCCGCACAATGGGGATAGAATCAATACTGGGAGTCTCAGCTCCGACCTCCCACACAAATGCCAAATAAGAAAGACATCCTTTACCAACCATTCGTTGGGCCTTGAGGAAAGATATTACCTTGCTGGGTACATAATCAGTCGTGCCTCGCCACTCGATCCTCGAAATACCCGGCATAGCCAAAGTGACTGTCTTGGCATGACAGTCCAGAATAGCATGACATGGAGATAGCCAATCCATGCCCAATATAACATCAAAATCGATCATGCTGAGAAGCAATAGGTCTACTCGGGTCTCTAGACCCCCAATAGTGACTAGACAGGACCGGTATACATGGTCCACAACAATAGTGTCTCCCATTAGGGTAGATACATGCACGGGCAATGCAAGACACCCTCGGGTCGTGCCCAAATAAGGAGCAAAATATGTAGATACATAAGAATAAGTAGAACTAGGATCGAACAATACTGAGGCATCTCTGTGGCAGACTGAAATAATACCTGTAATGACAGCATCAAAAGTAACTACCTCAGATTAGCCCTGTAGAGCATAACATCTAGCATGTCCGCCTGATCGGCCTCCCCCTCGAGGGAGACCCCTAGCTTCCTAACCCTCACCCCTAACTGGCGGGGCAGGGCTGAAGTAGAAGGACCAGATGATGAGGGCTGCCCCCTCTACTGATATTACCTGGGAATAAAACGGGGACACTCTCTACGGATGTGCCCAAACTCTCCGTACTCGAAACAACTGCCAGCTGCTGGGGGCTGGGATTGATGAGGACCCCTAGCACCAGAGTGGCCAGTTGATGAACTAGGTCGAGAAGAGTCCTGGACAGATGGGGCCTGTAAAGAAATCTGTGCTGGCATAACGCTAAGAGATGGCTGGCTCTGGTGCAAACCCTGATAACCACGGCCAGAAGATGACCCACGGTGATCTAAGTGGGCCGACTGTGAAGACCTGAAAGAGCAACCTCGGCTCTGCTGACCCTAACCTCTGGTCTGAGTGCCACTAGAACTAACTGATCCCCGAAGCCTCTTGGCCTCCCTCTTGTCTCGCTCCCTGTGATGATCTGTCTCTATGTCGCGAGCGATATCCACAACATCCTCAAAAGTGCTGCTCAAAACCCTCTCTCGGGTCATCAGAATACGGATAGGATAAATAAGGCCATCAACAAAACGTTCGATCATCTCTCGGTCGGTAGGAACCAACCACGGTGCATATCTAGATAACTCTATGAATCTGATCTCATACTCTGATACTGATATGTCTCCCTGGTGGAGCCCCTCAAATTGTCTACACATCTCCTCTCTCTGAGATCGAGGCACCCACTTCTCCAAGAACATAGTGGAGAACTCTGGCCATGATAATAGTGCTGCCCCTACCGGTCTACGGCGCTCAAAAGCCTCCCACCAAACGAAGGCTGGTCCCTGGAACTAGAAGGTAGTGAAGGATACACCACTGGACTCTAAGATCCCTGCCGTACGGAGCATCCGACGGCACTTGTCCATAAAACCTTGGGCGTCCTCGGCCGGAGCACCACTGAAAATAGGAGGAGATAACCTGCTGAATCTCTCAAGACAACGCTGCTCGTCATCGGTCATAGCTGGGACCCTATCTCCCTGAATCTGAACTGCTGGTTGTACTGGGACCACTGGCTAACCTGGTGGAGCCTCAGGTGTCTGAAGGCCCTGCACTACCTGCTCCGGAGTACGAGCTGCGGGGGTCTGATGACCACCCCCGGTCCCGGATGTAGCTGTTGCGGTGGAAGCTGAAACTGCCTGTGCCAAGCCAATGCAAACCGCTAATATCTGAGTTAGGGTCTCCCGTAGACCCGAAATAACAATACCACAACTGGTGACTGAACTGGTACTGCTGGAGCCTCAGAAACTGCAGGCTGTGGGTCAGCTAGCATTACAGCTGCCCTACCCCTGCCACGACCACGGCCGCGTCCACGGCCTCTAGTTGGTGGTAGTGGTGGTCATCCACCTCGCCTGGAAGCTCGAGTTCTCGCCATCTGCGAGAGAATAGAATATCAAAGCTCAGTTTCTGAATCAACAAAATCGTACGACAAGAATTTCAAGAATTGAAACTTTACTAAAAGGTTTGCAGCCTCCCGAGGCTAAGTACAGGCGTCCCAGTACCAATCAACGAGACTCTACTAAATCGGCTCATGACTCGCGAGACCTGTTAACCTAGGCTCTGATACCAATTTATCATGACCCAAACCTCGGTCGTGATGGCGCCCAACACATTGCTACGCAAGCCCAACCATGTTATTCATTTTACAAGCCAATTATTAATTAACGATGATCAATTAACCTTAATAGCATGTTTTCATATCAAAACGATAAGTATGGAAGTAGAAGCATACAAAATACAGCCCCAACCAAATCGTGGTGTCACAAGTCCAAGCCTCTACAAATGAGGTATCCTACAAAATCAAGTGAGGCAGAATGAAAACAACAAGATGATAAAGAGGAAGAGATAAGGTCCTGCGGACGTCGGCAGCTACCTCAAAGTCTCCTCAGAATAATAATAACAAAGCAGCTGCGATAGCTTAACTTCCCTCATGAACATGTGTATCTGCACAAAAAGTGCAGGGGAGTGGGGTGAGTATATTTCAGCTCAGTGAGTAATAATAATAAATAACAACTGAAAGTAAGAACACCTGTACTATCACTAAACAGTTCTAAGTGTAACCTCACAAGTAAGTCATCTCTACAGTGAATAATCCCATTTCTAGTCCACATCCGTCTCAAAACAGTCCCACACTGACCTAGTCCTCACTCATAACGCTGCAGTGTGCAGCCCGCTCTATTTAAGGTCGAAGACGCTCACTGGGGGTGTATATAGACTTCGGAGGGGCTCCCTCAGCCCAAGCGCTATGATACTGCGGCGTGTAGTCATGAGTGCTAAATATCATGCCACGTAGTACAAACAGGAGTAAATGCATGAATGCAATGCAATGCAAATGCTCGTTGCGGCACTCAACTCGATCCATTTGGGTACCCGCGCTCACTAGAGGTGTGTACAAACTCCGGAGGGGCTCCTACAGCCCAAGCGCAATAATACTTGCGGCGTGCAGTCCGATCCATATACTATTGCAGCGTGCAATCTGATCCATATATATATTACTGCGGCGTGCAGTCCGATCCAATACAAATAGTACTGCGGTGTGCAACCCGATCCAATATAAATATATATAATATCTCACAGTGGGTCCTCGAACCTAACTCAGTAAAAATAGACTTGGCCTCTCAGGCCCACTCAGCTAGAACAGGGAATCCCACCCTAGGTAGTCTCTCTCAAAGTACACATCTAGTATTGGCTCATGATATGCTATACAGCTATAATTATGGCTGAGTGTATGTATTCTATATGATATAAGGGTCGCCTAGCTCTACAGGCTTCCCTAATACTCTACAGATTGGTACAAGGCCCCAAATATGGCTACTAGCCCAATTACACAGATATAATCTTAATCTCAGTCATAGTACACAGTAAACTTTCAATCGGGAAGGCCAAGTCCAAATTCCCAGTCACAATGCCACCACACTCGTCACTTGACGCGTGTTTCATCTCAGCATAGCATTGTATATTGCAAGTACGGGGTTGCAAACCCTCAGTACATCATTTACTACCACCACCCACATCGAACCGGTGGAAGTCCTAGCTAGCTTTGCGCTTGCCCCGCAAATCAATCTCCTCGGATGCCGAATCTGCTCAAAATCAATAAGAATACATTAATATAGGCTAATTAGACATATCCCAATTGAAATAACTCGATTTACACCAAAACCCACGAAGTTGTCAAAATCTGAATTTTGGTAGGCCTCTCGAAAAATTATAGAAGTAACATTTTCGGAATCTTTATCTCAACACGAGTCCACACAAATAAAGTTTATCAAAATTGGACTCGGTTTTCCCATTCAAATCGATGATTTACCATAACCTAGGCTTAGGACAAAAATCCCCTATTAATTCTTCCAATTTCAGTGAAATAGAGGAAGATTCTAAGATAAAAACACGTATTTAGACCATAAAACTTACCTCCAATGTTTTCCCGATGAAATCCCCGTAATTTCCCATCACTTTGCTCTCAAAGTTTACCTAAACTTAATGAAATACGAAAACCCTCGCGAGTGGAAATGTTACTTAACAGGTCTGTCCACTCAGGTATTTACACTATGCGATCGCATCCCATCATTGCGATCGCATAGAACAAATATTTGCTCGAATTATTTAATGCTACCCTCAATGCGATCGCATAGAACATTTTGTCCAGGCTCCAAATAACTACTATGCGATCGCAAACTCTCCCCGCGATCGCATAGAACAAATGGCTTCTAGGGACGCAGGGCCACATTACCCTATGCGTTCGCACAAGTAGCCCTGCAATCGCTGAGTATGAGATTCCATACCTATGCGATTGCATCCCCTTATACGCGATCGCATAGAACAACTCGAGGGATTAATTTCATTCTTCTATGCGATCGCATCTCCTCTATGCAATCGCATAGAGCATCTGTCTGCAACAAAAACCAGCAGCCAACAGCAGTTCAAAAATGCAAGAAATGGTCTGTTTGGACCCCGGATTCATCACGGGACCCCCGGGACCCCAACGAAAACCACCAACCTATCACAAAATACGATACAAACTTGCTCCAATCATAAAAACTTGCCATTAAACATGGAAATCATCAAATCAAAGCGAATTCAAGCCTTAGTTTCAACTAGAACTTCCGAAACGAATATCCAATCAAAAACCCGACCAAACGATGTTCGCATGACCTGAAAATTTGCAGGCATATCCAAAATCACTTAACGGAGCTACTGCAACTGTCAGAATTTCATTCCGACTCCTGGATCAAAATCTCGCCTACCGTTCGAATTTTGCCAAAATTCAACCTTAGTCAATTCAAGCCTAAAATTACACCGGACCTCCAAATGAAATTCTGATCGCTCTCCTAAGCCATAAATGATCTCCCGGAGCTGACCGAATCATCAAAAATTGATTTCGAGCTTTCTAACTCACAAGTCAACATCCGGTTGACTTTTCCCAACTATTCCTTCTTCTAAGAGACTATTTGTCTCATTTCCAACCAAACTCAATCTGAATTGACTCAAACTCACCAAACATACATGTTGAAACATGAACAAGCATATAACGGGGAAAACAGGGTGATAACTAACATGATGACAGGCCGGGTCATCACAAATATGTATGCAAACTTGACCCCCACCCCGAGGGGCAGAGAGACTATTTTCAAGAGACCCTCAGCTCAAAAGGCAATGATAGACGATATATTAGTACTATCAATAGCTCATAATAAAATAACATAAAATACATAACATAACAAGATAACAGCGATATAAGAAATATAGGAAATACGAAAAAGATGGAAGGTATACTATTATCCAATCGATAAAACCCTATATCGGTAGCTGATCAGTAGCAACCTAAGACTAACTCCTTACACGCTAGTCTCACTCTGGTGCACTGCAGAAATATCCACAACTTTCCCCTAACCTACAATCTTAATGCTCGATCTCCACAGTTCCTTGTCAAGGGCCATGTCCTCAGTAATCCTAAGTCGTGATATGTCCTGCCTGATCACCTCTCTCCAGTACTTCTTCGGTCTCCCTCTAACTCTCCTCGTGCCCACCACCGTCAGTCGCTCACACCTTCTCACAGGTACATCGGTGCTCCTCTTCCGAATGATCCTGAACCTCTCAATGCACATCATTGTTCTATTAATATTATATCCCATGAAATGATACAAAATATCTCTAGATATTTTTTAAAGAAAATTCGATACAGTCTTAAAAGTAACAAAAAAATTATATACTTATATGTCCGTTTTGTTTGAATTTTTCTACACAATACCACATCAAATCAAACCAAACCTAGTCAAATTTTTTTAATTAGTTAAATGTGACTTTTTTGTTTGATGCATTTATTCGATTCGATTTGATACACCTAGTTGTGATATCAAGAAAATGGAGTTAGAGTTTGTCAAGAAATATATCTTTTGGCTTATTGGTAAAAGATCTAAAAGTTACCGGAAAAAACTAGCTGGTTTATTTAAATTCATAATTTATAACATAATTAATATTTTTTTTTAAATTGCACTTATTATTTTTAGTATAAATATAGTAAAAAATAAAATGGAATACATAAAAGGAGCATGCACTAGGGTCCAGAACTTAATTAATGTTTTTTTTTTGTACATAAAACACATTTTTGATATTAGAAAAAAGTTACATTAATACATATTTCGCAGTTTATACTGCGAATTGCATTAACGAAATTTCTGTCGTTAAGGCAATTCGCAGTAAAAGACTGTGAAATATTAAAAAATTAATTTTTTTTTGCAATTCACAGTATAAAACTGCGAATTGTGTGAGATGGGCCCAGGTAATTTTTGAACAACCATTTCGCAGTTCTATACTACGAATTTAGTTAAATCACAGTATAAAATTGGGAAATAGGCTGATTTTTGGCCCCACTTTGACTGACATAACAATAATTTAAATACATAAAATACAGTATAATACTGTGAATTTCTTTGAAAAATTATACACCCCAAAGTCGGACTTGACTTATTTATTGGGGCTTCAATTTTATAAAAATTTATTCAACATTTAAACTTCAAACGTACGTTTATTCTCTCTTCTCCTTATTAATCAATTATTTACAATGTCAGAAGTGCTAAAAATAAGGGTTTTATTGTATTGGGGGGGGGGGGGTGAGATTGTGGTGTAGAATAACTGTGTGAGGTATAGCTTACCTTCACAGTGTCATATTAAATTGTTGTTTAATATGGAGTATGATACATTGGTATCGTTGTTACGTAAAAAAAAGTGAGTGAGCGGAGGCGTTCGGTTAGCCTTAAAGTAACCGGTAGATTTCCTTATTTAGTGACTCCGCAGGAGTTTGCGTATTATTCTGAGTTTAACATCGAGGATGATGAAACTCCTAGAGATTTTTGGTGGATTCCGGACAAATATAGGGAATTCATTGTAATAAAATTATTGGAAATGTATGTGAAGGTGGAGGACCTTCGTAGTAATGAGGGCATGCATACGGGTGATAACCCCCAGTCATCGGGTGGTTATTCTGGAGCAGCGTTTGCCGAACAGATTGGAGATGGAAGATATTGCCTTGATTTAAACTTGTCACCACAGGTGAATGAGCAGGCAGAAAATAATTTTTCTACTTCATATAATCAACAAGACGACTGGTAAACTTAATTTTGACTATGTTTTAGCGAATTTGTTTCCTTCATGTTTTAATTGGATTTGTATTAACAATCATATTTTTATAGGGGTACCGTTCAGATTTGAATTTTACAAGTTATGACCCCACCCTTAGTTGGAATCTGCATAGGTTTGGAGTGTTAGACCTCGGTGGTCCATCTAGTAGTTATCACCAATCTGAAAATATCCATCATGAAACGTCAAGATAATACGATTTGTAAGTAAAGTGATATAGCTATATGTAAAGTACTTTTCCCAAGTATTGGGTATGTTTTTATTCATTTTTTGTAGTGAAAACGAGCTTCTTGAAGCTCCTGGCCTTACACAGTTGCCCATAGACGATATTTTTACTCGTGATTTGGCAGATGCATAGAGTCAGGAGGATGATAGTGATTATGATAACAATCCGGATGAGTCTGGGGATGAGACACCCTTCCATGATGAAGGTGATGATGAAGAGGAGGAAGTGAATGTGGAACCTGAGGTGACTAGGGAGCATGTTCCTCCACCTACCATTAGACCAAGAGTGTATAAGTCCCACATGCCATTTCATAAGTGAAATATTCCCTACCTTGATAATTTTCCAATCATGCCTAACGTTGATGCCCTCACAAGGGATGATGATGAATTATGGTCGGTGATGTTGGATGAATCTAGACCAGCTGTTCTTACAGAGGGCATGTATTTCCCCGACAAAGCTCACCTAGTTAGGGCTGTAAAAATCTACAGTATAAAGGAGTGTCGTGAGATGAGGTAAGTGAGTCAACTACGGATAAATACAAGATTGTATACCTTAGGTGGTTTATGGGCTGTCACTGGATCTTGCGTTCCACAAAGAAAAAATTAGGTTTGTGGAAAGTGGGTAAATTTATTAGCGACCATAGATGTAAAATGGACACATTCAATGAGAATCACTTCAACTTGGATGTGGACTTGATTTCCCTTGTCTTGGTACCATTTTTGGAAGTGTCCATTAGGTTAGAGATTAAAGATTGTATTACAGCCGTCCACCAGGAGTATGGTTGTACTATAACCAAAAGAAAGGCATATCTCGGTCGCAAACGTGCCTTTGAACTTATTTATGGCGACTGAGATAAGTCTTTTTCAAATATGCCCAGGTACATGGCTGCACTGCAACACTTTAACCCCAGTACTATTGTTGAATGGAGGAGTGAGCGAAGTCCGGACAAACCGGAATATATATTCAACTATGTATTTTCGTCATTTAAACCAGCAATTGATGGTTTTGTGCATTGTCGACCTGGAATTTCCATAGATGGTACTCATGTTTATGGAAAGTATGATATTAAGCTTTTGATTGCAGTTGTTGTAGTTCTTTCCATAGACGTAGTTCTTTAACCACATGAAGCAACACGTTGTCAAATAGCGTTCAGGTATTTGTCTAATATTTGATTGGCATGGTGGTATTTTAAGTTCTATACGTCACTTGCCTAAATGGTAGGAACCACATGCATACCACCGTTACAGTGTGAGGCACCTGAAGGCCAATTTCCAAAAGAAATTTCCTGACAAAGCGTTGTGTGACATAACGTGGATGGCTGCAACTGAGTACCAGCAGTGTAAATTAATGAGGCACATGGAAGCGATCCGGTAGATAGAACCACGAGCCTATACTTGGTTGATGCAAACTCAACCACTTCAGGGATGTCCAAACGCTGCTGAATCTCCTGTCCTGGCCGGTAGATGCGATGAAGCCCAATGGCCTATAAAAAATTCAAATAGTAATTAAATAACTCTATATCATAATTATAAGATATTAGTAAGTCACAAAAATATATCAGTGCCTCGTTCCTCCCGGCGTACGGTCTGTAGCGCTCGCCAAGTACGTTAAAGGGTTTCCCGATCATCAATCGGGTGTGACGGCGGTACCACCCATCATAGAGCTGAATAGAGGCCTTCTGGAAAATAGTACGTGGTAGCGGGATGCGCTCAGCTCGGTCCTCCCAATAAGCTATCTGCTGCTATAGCCACCCAACATATTGTTGGTCCATGTTCGAACGGTTGTTTCGCTGATAGTGAGTAGGCTCCCATCCAGGCTCCCTCGGTATCGGTTGAGGACGGCCAAACTGTCGGAGCACACGCTCCGTGGCATGATACTCAATATAATCCCAAAAGATCAACGGGACGGAGGTGCTCCAAATCAACAGGTCGACTGAGCAAATAGCGGGTAAGTGGCCAAGCAACTCGATACTGTATGGCGTCCAATTGAACTACAAACAGTAACATGAAAATAAGCACGCAAAACACAACTTAATTTAAAACAACCATGTTTAGGGAGATATTTGCCTGTTTGTCAACCAGCATATCTAATACATCCCTAAGAAGGGGAGATTATGGTGAGCATTTGTCCCTCGGTAGTTCCCTCACCGGAGAATCTATCTATAGCTAGAGGGAGAGCCGGATAGTCCTGACCGGGCTGAAGTGTTGATAGAGGTGGCTGCAACGGCATGATCCGCTGCTGTCACACCTCCTTTTTTCACATACGTACGTAAACGTAAATGTGCTACTGTTTAATACTACACCCGAGAAGGGATATAATAACAATGTCACGACCCGGATTTCCCACTATCGGGGTCATGATGGCGCCTACTAAATGAAAGCTAGGCAAGCCAAAAATTAATTACACCTCCATTAATTACCAATTTCTTATTAAGACTTATTATTAAAAACATATAACTTACAGCGTCGGAATAATCAAAATTAGCGGAAAACTTAGTCAAATATGATAAAGAAAACCCAAACATGATACACTACCCAAGACTGGTGTCACAATACTCACGAACTTCTAAGAATAATACACAAAATTGTCTGAAAGAAAATACAAGTTGTTTATCTCGATTACATGAGATAACAGAATGAAAAGCATAGATAGAAGAGACAACGGGTCCTGCGGACGCCTGCAAGGCTACCTCGTAGTCTCAGTAGTCGGAAAATCCACAAGTCGCTACTGCTGCTGCTGCTGTCCGTAACCTGTATCTGCGCAAAAAGAGCGCAGAGTGTAGTATCAGCACAACCGACCCCATGTGCTGGTAAGTGCCTGGCCTATCCCAGCGAACTAGTGACGAGGCTAAGGCCAGTCACCCACTTAAACTTGTACAGTTACAATACATATATATATATACAAAATATTTATAAGGAAAGACTTTGCTCTGAAATAATAGTCAATAACTCGTGATATCCAGAATAATATAATCAACAGAATAAATCTTTCTTTCATGTCTCAATTCCTTTCTCATTTCATCTCTCGTGGTAGTCGTACCACCCGCTCCCAACTATCACAGTAATTATCTTGTGGTAGGCGTACCACCCGCTCCCAAATATATCAATAGGCTACCGGCAACTATAGCCAATGCCAAGATTTAAATCACTTCGTGGTCGGCGTGCCACACGATCCCAATTCATAAATATATAAGTGGTCGGCGCGCCACACGATCCCAATTCATAAATATATAAGTGGTCGGCGCGCCACACGATCCAAATTCATAAATATATAAGTGGTCGGCGCGCCACACGATCCCAATTCATAAATATATAAGTGGTCGGCGCGCCACACGATCCCAATTCATAAATATATATATTACCGGCATTTAGCCAATAATCTCTATATCAACAATATTGATAATTACCGGTTCTAAACCAATAATTGATAATAATTTCAACAATTTATCTTCATTACCGGTATAACACCAATAACTCTTAATCAACAATTTATTCATAACTAAATTTCTATTCCTTCAAGCTAGGATAGAACAAACACTTACCTCGAAAGTTCACGAACGATTCAATCCGTAGCAATGCCTTTTCCTTTCGAACTTGACTCCAATCCAACCGTATCTATACACAATTGATTTCATATCATCAATTCTACTTAATAAACTAGTTCATATTGCTAAATATGATTTTTACAACATTCTGCCCGGAATAGTAAAAATCGACCCCGGGTCCACATAATCGAAACTCAAGTTTCGAACCAAAATAAGTTCACCCAATCCTCCATGAGTTCAAATATACAATTTGTTCTTAAGTTCGACTCCAAAACGAGGTCTAGATCACAAATTCTTTGAAAACCCTTACTATACTCAATTCTCAATTTTTTTACCCATTTACACCTAATTAGGCTTAGGAATTCAAATAATATTGATGGAAAATGAAGAAAACGAGTTAAGAATCACTTACCCAAGAAGTTTGATGAAGAATCGCTCAAAAAATCGTCCAAGGAGCTGTGGAGAAGAGAGTTGAACAGAAATGGGATTTTTATCCCGTTTCTGTTCTGTTTTGGAATTAAATTCACTGGGCAGCGAATTTGTTCTACGCGATCGCGTGAACTGGGTCGCGATCGCGGAAGGCAAATATTCAACACTACGCGATCGCGTGGTCAATGCTGCGATCGCGTAGAAGAATTTCGCTGGGGTGGCTTATTTGTACTACGCGATCGCGTTGAAGGAGAACGGAAGGCTACGCGATCGCGTGCAGACGGATGCGATCGCGTTGAAGAAGGACAGAAAACTTCGCGATCACGTGCAGACAGCTGCGATCGCGTTGAGTAATTTGACAAGGCAGTGCGATCACATGTACAAGGCCGCGATCGCGTAGAGTAAAATGTCCGTGTAAAAATTGCAGAAAATCTGCCAGTTTTCTAAGTCCAAAAACACCCCGAACCACCTCCGAAACACTCTCCCGAGCCCTCGGGGCTCCAAACCAAATATGCACACTAACTCAAAAACATCATACGAACTTGCTCGCACGATCAAATCGCTAAAATAACATCAAAATCAATGAATTGAGTCTTAAAACTCAAGAATTCTTTAAAATTTCATAATTTCCAAATTTTCCAATTTAAGGCCGAAACACGTCAAACGACGTCCGTTTTCAACCAAACTTTACAGGAAGCGCTTAACCAATATATATGACCTGTACGGGCGTCGGAACCAAAATACGAGCCCGATACCAGTACTTTTTAATCAAAATTCAGTTTCATTTTCCTTAAACATTTTCAGAAAACAATTTAACAGAAAAATTCTTTTACCGGGGTTCTAGACCTCGGATTTCAATTCGGGGCATATGCCCAAGTTCCATATTTTTCTACGGATTTTCTGAGACAGTCAAATCACGGATCCGGTCCGTTTACCAAAAATGTTGACCAAAGTCAACCATATCAATATTAATATCAAAATTCTTCAACTTTTTCACATATTTCACATATTTCAACATAAATATTTTCCAGCTTTGTGCCCGGACTATGCACGCAAATCGAGGCAACTATAAATGAGGTTTTCAAGACCTCAAAAGCTCGAAATGATTAATAAAACAAGTGATGACCCTTTGGGTCGTCACAATCTCCGCCTCTAAAACAACCGTTCGTCCTCGAACGGACAAAAGAAAGAAGTACCTGAGTCAGGAAACAAATGTGGGTAGCGGCTCCGCATATCAGACTCGGACTCCCAGGTCGATGCCTCAGGAGGCCGACCTCTCCACTGAACACGTACAGAAGGATAACTCTTCGACCTCAACTGTCGAACCTGCCGGTCTAGAATGGCTACCGGCTCCTCCTCGTAAGATAGATCATTGTCCAATTGGACGGTACTGAAGTCTAACACATGTGTGGGATCGCCGTGGTATCTCCGAAGCATAGATACATGAAAAACTGGATGCACAGCTGATAAGCTAGGCGACAGAGCTAGTCTGTAAGCCACCCCTCCCACTCGTCTAGAATCTCAAATGGACCAATATACCTAGGGCTGAGCTTTTCCCTTCTTCCCGAACCTCATCACGCCCTTCATAGGCGACACTCGGAGCAATAATCGTTCACCAACCATGAAATCTACATCTCGAACCTTACGATCCGCATAAGTCTTCTGCCTGGACTGAGCTGAACGCAATCTCTCTGAATAGTCTTGACCTTATCCAAGGCCTCCTGAACTAAGTCTGTACCCAACAACCGAGCCTCTCCCGGTTCAAACCATCCAACTGGTGATCGACATCGCCTACCATACAACGCCTCATCCGGAGCCATCTGGATGCTAGACTGGTAACTGTTATTGTAGGCAAACTCTGCTAATGGCAGAAACTGGTCCCACGAGCCTCCGAAATCAATAACACAGGCTCGAAGCATGTCCTCTAGAATCTGAATAGTCCTCTCGGACTGGCCATCCATCTGAGGATGAAATGCTGTACTCAACTGAACCTGGGTGCCTAACTCCTGCTGGACCGCTCTCCAGAACCGCGAGGTAAACTGCGTACCCCGATCAGAGATAATAGATACTGGCACTCCATGGAGACGAACAATCTCCCTAATGTAAACCTCCGCTAACCTCTCCGACGAGTAGGAGTCAGATACTGGAATAAAGTGTGCCGACTTGGTCACCCTATCAACAATGACCCAAATAGCATCAAATTTCCTCCGAGTCAAAGGAAGTCCAGTAACGAAGTCCATAGTGATCCGCTCCCATTTCCACTCGGGAATTTCAATCCTCTAGAATACACCACCAGATCTCTGGTGCTCATATTTCACCTGTTGACAATTTAGACACCGAGCGACATACGCAACGATATCTTTCTTCATCCTGTGCCACAAATAGTGCTGTCGTAAGTCCTGGTACATCTTCGCGGCGCCTGGATGAATAGAATACCGCGAACTGTTGGCCTCCGCTAAGATTAACTCTCGAATCCCTTCGACATTGGGCACACAAACTCGACCCTGCAATTTCAATACCCCATCATCATCTAGGTTTACCTGTGTGGCACCTCCCCGCTGTACTGTATCTCTCAACTCACGCAAATGAGGATCATCAAATTGCCTCTCACGGATACGCTCTAATAAAGAAGAACGAGTGACCATGCAGGCTAACACTCTGCTAGGCTCAGAAATGTCTAATCTCACGAACCGATTGGCTAAGGCCTGGACATCTAGAGCTAATGGTCTCTGACTGACCGGAATATATGCAAGACTACCCATGCTGGCAGACTTTCTACTCAATGCATCGGCCACCACATTGGCCTTACTTGGGTGATATAAAATAGTAACATCATAGTCTTTTAGCAACTCTATCCACCTTCTCTGCCTCATATTCAACTCTTTCTGCTTAAACAAATACTGAAGACTCTTATGATCGGTGTATACTTCACATGCTACACCATACAAATAATGCCTCCGGATCTTCAATGCGTGAATAATCGCCGCCAATTCTAGATCATGCACTGGATAGTTCTTCTCATGAATCTTCAACTGCCTCGAAGCATAGGCAATAACCTTGCCATCCTGCATTAACACTGCACCAAGCCCAATACGGGAAGCATCACAATAAACAGTATAAGGTCCCGTACCTGTGGGTAAAACCAATATCGGTACTGTGGTCAAGGTTGTCTTGAGCTTTTGAAAGCTCGCCTCACATTCATCGGACCATTCAAATTGAACGCCCTTCTAGGTCAATCTGGTCAGTGGGGTTGCAATAGACGAAAATCTTTCTACGAATCGGCGATAATAGCCCGCTAACCCCAAGAAACTCCGAATATCTGTGGCTGATGTCAGTCTAGGTCAGTCCTTGACTGCCTCAATCTTTTTCGGATCAACCTGAATACCTGCTGCCGTCACAATATGACCCGGGAATGCAACTGAACTTAGCCAAAATTCACACTTCGAAATTTTGCATATAGTTGGCTATCTTTCAGAGTCTGCAAAGTCACTCTGAGATGTTGCGCATGCTCCTCATGATTGCAGGAGTATGTCAATATGGAAACAATGAAGACTACAACGAACAAGTCTAAATAAGGCACGAACACACTCATGCGTATGCACATATGCATGACTCTGAAGTCTGGCCATAAGAGTTATTCTTAAATTACAACATTGTCAATTAACCCTGTTATCAAATACCTTATTCTACAAATCCCACTTTACTCATAATGAGGTATGGTGACCTCGTGATTATTTTCCCGAATTAATGCGTCATATTTATCCTTACCTGGTGCTCGTCTCAAAGGCTAAGCTCAATGGTTTCAAAATAGAAATGGCTAATATGAATAGAAACTATACAAGAATTGTCAAATAGTCCTAACGGACATGACTCTTATTTACGAATGCGATACGAAAGTATTAATTCATAAAAGAAGAATTTTAAACACATAAACTCTTACTACCAGGACCCGGTCCTCATATGATATCCACCGCAGCTTGAAGCTCGGCTTAGAAATATTTCACATTATGCCAAAAATTGGAGGATCTCATCCTCAACTCTGAATCACAGTGCTTGCACATCATATAATCTGAAATTTTTCATTTCCTTTCTTTCTTCCTTTCAATAATTGTCCGTCAAAGATAATCACGACATAAAATGAACCCTCATACTTATAGGGCACACAATTAACGATTAAAATTAGTTATTCCGAGAATTATATCAAAACATACTTGTAATAAGTAATATAAAGTCACTCTTAGTCTCATGGATATTTAGTAACTAACACCTAATAATAGGGATGTCTATCCTCATGTAATATCTCAACGGGAGTATTTCCCTAAGTAGTATGATTACGATGCTCGCTCATGAATGGAGCATGTTAAACAAACTCGCCTAAATTTTCTTTCAAAAACCAAATCAAATTAAGGGAAAATTATTCTGTTTATAACAATCTGAATTATACACGTGATGACACCATCCGGTGTAATGACCTCCCTCATACCATAAAAAGTATATCAATGGTTGGGTCTCCACCTCTAGGATTTTCACCTCCACCTCTAACATCCTGACCTATACATCTGGCTGGCCATGTAGGATAAATATTAACCGCAATGGAGCGTGTAGCCTGAGTGCTTTCCTAAAATTATATTTCTCCAAAAATTCCACATTCACAGCAATTCCTTTAAGGCTCAGTTAACTTGTTGTTCATGACAATATATATTCGGACACAGTCATTGTGACCTGGTACAACCGTTCAGATCGCATATACTACATATTGTAGAGAATCTAGGGGTGACGTCTTCATAACATTTTCTAAAAATAGAGTTTAGTAGATAGCGTTGCATTGGCCGGCTTGCCCTCTTGGTAATCTTGTCACAAACATTGATGGCCAATTTCCTCTTTTGCTATGTTGGCTTAACACTGCTGAGCTACCCCGTTTACTCACAAACTCTTCGTTATTCTCCGGGGCGATTTCTTACCCCATGAAAGGAACCAACCTTAAATATGTATAAATTATTTAGAGGACCTTTCTATACCATATATATACAGTCCAATAACTCACCATATTTGTCCTTCACAACTCCAACACATCGACCGGACGTCAAGGTCCGTTGAAACCCAACACGATTTATTAGGTGATCTCATGATATAATTGCACCTTCCGTTGGGACCATAACTGGTGTGGTAAATACATTATCTTCCCACTATTTCTGTGTGCCTTCCTGTAGCACAGTAAAATGAACTCCTCGCATTTGACTATTCCCACATTCTGTAATTCCTCATAAGAACTGTCATGCACAATCTCGTGGGTTCTCAAAAGATGCACCGCTGAAGGTGGTAGCGAAGACTTTGGTGAAACCTATCTGCCCTCCGTAAAACTTTTGAAGGCATAGTTGATCTATCACCAGCCTGTGCCATTGTTCGGCTGGATAAGCGGTACGTGACTACGCCATTCGTGGAAAGACAAGAGTGGAAATTTCACTTAACACTTTGAAGAACAAATTCGCACGATAAGAAAGAACAAATGAGAGACTCTTTCTAACTCAATAGACTCTGGAGGACAAGTACAGACGTCTCCGTACCTACCTCTCAAACTCTACTAAGCTTGTTCGTGAGTGGTGAGACCTATGTAACCTAGAGCTTTGATACCAACTTGTCACGACCCGGATTTCCCACCATCGGGGTCATGATGGCGCCTACTAAATGGAAGGTAGGCAAGCCAAAAATTAATTACACCTCCATTAATTACCAATTTCTTATTAAGACTTATTATTAAAAACATATAACTTAGAGCGGAATAATCAAAATTAGCGGAAAACTTAGTCAAATATGATAAAGAAAACCCAAACATGATACACTACCCAAGACCGGTGTCACAATACTCACGAACTTCTAAGAATAATACACATAATTGTCTGAAAGAAAATACAAGCTGTTTATCTCGATTACATGAGATAACAGAATGAAAAGCATAGATAGGAGAGACAACGGGTCCTGCGGACGCCTGCAAGGCTACCTCGTAGTCTCAGTAGTCGGAAAAATCCACAAGTCGCTACTGCCGCTGTTGCTGTCCGTAACCTGTATCTGCGCAAAAAGAGCGCAGAGTGTAGTATCAGCACAACCGACCCCATGTGCTGGTAAGTGCCTGGCCTATCCCAACGAACTAGTGACGAGGCTAAGGCCAGTCACCCACTTAAACCTGTACAGTTACAATACATATATATATATATATATATATACAAAATATTTATAAGGCAAGACTTTGCTCTGAAATAATAGTCAATAACTCGTGATATCCAGAATAATATAATCAACAGAATAAATCTTACTTTCATGTCTCAATTCCTTTCTCATTTCATCTCTCGTGGTAGGCGTACCACCCGCTCCCAACTATCACAGTAATTACATCTTGTGGTAGG
Source organism: Nicotiana noctiflora (assembly GCA_032618575.1). Taxonomy (NCBI): domain Eukaryota; kingdom Viridiplantae; phylum Streptophyta; class Magnoliopsida; order Solanales; family Solanaceae; genus Nicotiana; species Nicotiana noctiflora. Next base: position 20,132 of record JASVEL010012585.1, read on the forward strand.
CGTACCACCCGCTCCCAAATATATCAATAGGCTACCGGCAACTATGGCCAATGCCAAGATTTAAATCACTTCGTGGTCGGCGTGCCACACGATCCCATTTCTTATTATATAAGTGGTCGGCGCGCCACACGATCCCAATTCATAAATATATAAGTGGTCGGCGCGCCACACGATCCCAATTCATAAATATATAAGTGGTCGGCGCGCCACACGGTCCCAATTCATAAATATATAAGTGGTCGGCGCGCCACACGATCCCAATTCATAAATATATATATTACCGGCATTTAGCCAATAATCTCTATATCAACAATATTGATAATTACCGGTTCTAAACCAATAATTGATAATAATTTCAACAATTTATCTTCATTACCGGTATAACACCAATAACTCTTAATCAACAATTTATTCATAACTAAATTTCTATTCCTTCAAGCTAGGATAGAACAAACACTTACCTCGAAAGTTCACGAACGATTCAATCCGTAGCAATGCCTTTTCCTTTCGAACTTGACTCCAATCCAACCGTATCTATACACAATTGATTTCATATCATCAATTCTACTTAACAAACTAGTTCATATTGCTAAATATGATTTTTACAACATTCTGCCCGGAATAGTAAAAATCGACCCCGAGCCCACATAATCGAAACTCAAGTTTCGAACCAAAATAAGTTCACCCAATCCTCCATGAGTTCAAATATACAATTTGTTCTTAAGTTCGACTCCAAAACGAGGTCTAGATCGCAAATTCTTTGAAAACCCTTACTATACTCAGTTCTCAATTTTTCTACTCATTTACACCTAATTAGGCTTAGGAATTCAAATAATATTGATGGAAAATGAAGAAAACGAGTTAAGAATCACTTACCCAAGAAGTTTGATGAAGAATCGTTCAAAAATCGTCCAAGGAGCTGTGGAGAAGAGAGTTGAACAAAAATGGGATTTTTATCCCGTTTCTGTTCTGTTTTGGGATTAAATTCACTGGGCAGCGATTTTGTTCTACGCGATAGCGTGGTCAATGCTGCGATCGCGTAGAAAAATTTCGCTGGGGTGGCTTATTTGTACTACGCGATCGCGTGAACAGGGTCGCGATCGCGTTGAAGGAGAACGGAAGGCTACGCGATCGCGTGCAGACGGATGCGATCTTGTTGAAGAAGGACAGAAAACTTCGCCATCGCGTGCAGACGGCTGCGATCGCGTTGAGTACTTTGACAAGGCAGTGCGATCGCGTGTACAAGGCCACGATCGCGTAGAGTAAAATGTCTGTGTAAAAATTGCAGAAAATCTGCCAGTTTTCCTAAGTCCAAAAACACCCCGAACCACCTCCGAAACACTCCCGAGCCCTCGGGGCTCCAAACTGTAACGACCCGTCCCGTCGTCACGGAAATTAACCACCCCGTCATGTTGTAATTACATGCTTTATGCTTTTATACCAGTGTTAGAGCCTATCGGGTGAGTTAGGAGTGAATTGAATTGAAAATGAAGCAAATAGCATGTTTGAAGGAAGTTTGAATATGGAAAGTCAACCTAGAGTTGACTATCGAGTTAGAGTGCTCGGAATCAGATTCGGATGATTCGACTAGTTTCGGGAGATCATTTATGACTTAGGAGAGCAATCAAAATTGAATTTTGAGGCCCGGTGTAGTTTTAGGCTTGAATTGGCTAAGGTTGAATTTTGGCAAAATCCGAACGGTAGGTGAGATTTTGATCCGGGGGTCGGAATGGAATTCCGACAGTTGCAGTAGCTTCGCTAGGTGATTTTGGATGTGCCTGCAAAATTTCAGGTCATTCGGACGTCGTTTGGTCGGGTTTTTGATCGAATGTGTAATTCGGAAAGTTTTAAGAAATTTAGGCTTGAATCCGTGTGTAATTGGTGATTTTGATGTTTAGGGTGGTGTTTTTATGATTGGAACAAGTTCGTATCTTATTTTGGAGTATGTTGGTGGTTTTCGTTGGGGTCCCGGGGGCCTCGGGATGAGTTCGGGGGTCCAAACGGACCAATTTGTGCCAAAAGGCACTGCTGTTCTGCTGCAATAATTGCAGAGAATTTTTGTTCATCGCGATCGCGGGAGGTGTGATGCGATCGCGTAAGGTCCACGGGTTGTGCATCGCGATCGCGTGGTGATGTCTGCGATCGCGTAGGTCAATGGCGGAATGCAGTGCGATCGCGATTGGGTTCACGCGATCGCGTAAGGTCAAGTCCGGATGCAATGCGATCGCGTGGATGGAGTTGCGATCGCGTAGGGATCTTCTGTTGTTCACTGCGATCGCGTGCCAAAGGCTGCGATCGCGTAGAGGAAAAATCAGACCCCAGGGATTTGTGCATCGCGATCGCGTGCCCAAGGCTGCGATCGCGTAGAGCAAATTGCTCTGGCAGTGAGTTTAATTACAGAACATTTTACATACGGGTTTCATTCATGAACCCTCCATTTTTGAGTTCCAAGAGAAGAAATTGACGGGAGATTGTTGGGAAATCATCGGGGTTTCGTCGGAGGTAAGTTTATGGCTTAATTACATCATTTTAACATGAAATCCTTGGTTAATTCCCTGTAAATGGAAGATTAATTGTGGGTTTGAGCCCTAAGCCTAAATTGAAGAAAAACACCGATTTGAGTGGGCAAACGGAGTCCGATTTTGGTAAATTTTATATGTATGGACTCGTGGCGAGGCGAGGGTTCCAGAAATGTGAATTTCGTAAATTTTCGGAATGTGGGCCCGGGGCTCGGGTTTTGGCAACTTTGGGAATTTTGATGTAAATTGAGTTATTTCGAATGGGTTGTGTTTAATTAGCCTATATTGATGTATTCTCATTGATTTTGAGCAGATTCGGCATTCAAGGTGATTGAATTGCGAGGCGAGCTCAAGGCGGATTAAGGCTTCTATCGGATCGAGGTGAGTGGTGGTAGTAAATAATGTGCTGAGGGTTTGAAACCCCGTACTTGCACTTTACAGTGCTATGTAGAGATGAGACACGCGTCATGTGACGAGCGTGGTGGCATTGGGATTTGGGGATTGGACTTGGTCCTTCCCGACTAATAGTATACTGTGTATTATGACTGATAATGAGATTATAAATGTGTAGTTGGGCTAATAGCCATGTTTGGGGCCTTGTGCCGATCTGTAGAGCATTAGGGAACCTATAGAGCTAGGTGACCCTTATATCGTGTTAGATACATAAACTCAGCCGTAGTTATAACTGTATAGTATATCATGAGCCAGTACTAGATGTGTACTTGGAGGTAGACATAGGGTGGAATTCCTTATTCTAGGTGAGTGAGCCTGAGAGGCCAGGTCTATATTGACTGGGATAGGGTCGAGGACCTATTGCGAGGTATTATATATATATATACCTATATTGGATCGGGCTGCACGCCGCAGCAGTATCTATGTTGGATCGGGCTGCACGCCGCAGTAATATACAAGTGGGACGGACTGCACGCTGCAATATTATTGCGCTCGGGCTGTAGGAGCCCCTTCGGAGTCTGAGTCTGCACACATTCTCAGTGAGCGATGGGGTATATTATGGGATCGGGCTGCGCACCGCAGCACGCCGCAGTAATATATGATGGACCTGGCTGCACGCCACAGTATCATAGCGCTTGGGCCTAAGGAGCCCCTCCGAAGTCTGCACACACCCCCAGTGAGCGCCGTCGACGTTAAATGGCTGCACGCGGCAGCGGTATATGTATTGGAGCGGGCTGCACGCCGCAGCATTATACTTATTGATATTCATATATATACTAAAATACTGATATGATATAGACATATGTATATGTCTCCATATATTGAGATAGTTGTATACCGTAGTGGTATGAGTGAGAATGTGGTCAGTGTGGGACCTAGATGGCATAGATGTGGACTGGATATTGGGGGTATTCATTATAGTGATGACTTACCAGTGAGGTTACCCTTAGAACTGTATAGTGATAGTACAGGTGTTCTCACTTCCAGTCGTTGTTTATTATTGTTACTCACTGAGTTGAAATATACTCACCCCACTCCCCGCATTTTTGTGTGTGCAGATATACAGGATTAGGAGGGCAGTTGTGCTATCGCAACTGTTTGTATTATCGCCATTCTATGGAGACTCCGAGGTAGCTGCCGACGTCCGCAGGACCCGATATTTCTTCCTACTGTCTTGATTTATGTATTGATTATTTCTTTCCGCTCCGATCTTTGGTTGTAAACCTTATTACACTTACGTTCTTTAGAGGCTCATGACTCTTGACCCTTCGGTCTGAGGGAGTTAATATGTTTTGGGACTTGGTTCCCTGTTTGATATATTTATATCACTGTTGCTCATGACTTGATATGCTTAAATGGCCTAAAGAGAGCTTCTAGCCCCGTTATTGTTATTGATTGGTCAGGCTGGCTTAGCAATGTGCTGGGCGCCATCACGACCGGATTTGGGGTCGTGACAAGTTGGTATCAGAGCCTAGGTTTACTAGGCCTCGTGAGTCTTGAGCCGGTTAGTAGAGTCTTGTGGATCGGTACGGGGACGCCTCTGTACTTATCCTCGGGAGGCTGCGAACCTTTAGGAAACACTTCACATTTCTCGGAATTCTTATCGTGCGTACTTGATTCAGCTTGAGATACATTTTTAAAATTCCTTCCGCACGTCTGTGTACGCATCGAGCGCTCAGTAATATAATTACCTTATGGCTTGCAATTCCCCGATCGAGGGGCGAAATATAATCTCCGTGAGTTCATGTTGGGCCAGTCGGGAGGACTCGAGGCCAGATCATTGTCTATGGCTTGAGCACCAAGGTATTAATTCCGCGAGCCGGTATTATGAAGTTCATACGATCGGTACTGATCCTTATCGTGCAAATGGCAGTTTGATAATGGGAGAGCTGTAAGGTATTCAGTTCTTATTGTGATTTGATATGTAGCCCTAGCTATGGGCGTGAGAAATATTTTCATCGCCTCTTAATTGGAAGGTAAAGTGCCTTATGTGTAGTGGAACGAGTTCAAACTCGGGAAGACTAAAATGATTATGCTATGTGTATCCTGGTGGAAGGTATTTGATATATGTTATGATTCGAGCAGGTGCAGTACATGCTCAGGTATAATTGTGATAATATGATTCGTATAGTATTGAGATTTAATGTTGTTGAAATACATTGTGATATCTTGTTGAGTTGTGGATGTATTGTTAGAATGGTTTGGTGATTCTATGGCAGGTGGATAGGCCAATTTACAAAGGAAACTCTGCCGAAATTTTTGGAAAATTCGGGACTTAGAAAAGATTTTGCCACCTAAAGAGGGCGCGTAACTGTTGTGTGTGAATGAATGCAAGAATTGCAAAAGGGTTAATATTTCTGATGATTCGAATCTCCGCTGAAGCTTGTAAATGACTTGAGTTTAATCTAACTAGAACTTTGTGGCATCATTTGAGTAATACTGATATGAGTGGTTGAAAGTGCTTCGATGAATGGCTTCGAGCTAAGTTGGGGAGGTTGCTATTGATTAACTGATTGCACTATTGTGTGCTATGTTGATTCTGTCTCTAAGTATGTTGGGAAAATTCTGATAAAGGTTATGGTGCTTCGTAGATGTGAAGAAATACTAGGGTATTTTGAACTGAGGTTGGTAAGGAATGCTTGGTGTATAGAAAAGAGTGATAGCTAATAGTATCTGTATGTAATCATGATCTGCAGTGTCAGAATTCTAATAAGGCACGAGTGGTTCTGTTCAATAAGACAGTTGAATTACAGCTGAATAAGGATGACTGACGCCCGAGAATTGTTTGCGGTGTTCAAGACTTTGCTTGTAACGGTAAGGTGTCTTAAGATTGTGTATATGGCTAAAGATGGCGGTTTCGTTAGAAAAGATCAAGGCTTGTGTTATATCATGTGAATGATGGGATTCTACGTATCCGTATTGGGAAGTAATAATAACGTGTGGTTGAATGTGGTACTTTTGGGAAACATTGAGAGAGTATTCAGTGGCCTATGGGTCTCAGGCCGTGTGGTCTTGTGTACGAGTCTTGTGTGGAAAAAAAGGGTTGAGGCGTTGTCGTACTACAGTAAAGGCTGATATGAAATTAGAAATGAATCAGAAAGGAAACTGGGTAAATGGAACAACTTGTTAATAAACCAGAATGGTATAAAAAGGAATACGATTGATTCCTGGTATGTGGTTGAAGTAATGAGTCTTGCAAATATTGTGCAGTAAAGCTTTTGAGTGCTGGCAGTCGTGTAACCCAATATGGGTATAATATGGGTATAAGGACTCAGTCCTGGCGGTTTAACTTATGCAATGTGATTGGGAGAAAGAGTTTATGATGTGTTTTAATGTGGTTTGAAAAATGAGTGTATTTCCTGTTGGTATGCAAAGCTTGGAATGTGTAATGAGTTTTCTCTATATGAGATCATAAAAGTCCTTGACTAGTTGATTGCGTCGATGTTTGCGGCGTAGGAAAGGGATAAGAATTTCCATGTTATCTTAGTATGGTATACGCGATGTGTTATGGAAAGTTGATAATGGTATATTCTAGGTTTTGAGAACAGTTCATAATATATGGGAAGTCAATAAAATTATTGAGCAGCGCGAACAGCTGCAGATGAATTAAGAATATCTTTCTGATGATTTAAGAAAACGGTATTGCTATTCTATTAACTTGGCAGGGAATATGATCCAAAAAGGACAAGGTAATGTAAACTGATGATATCCAGTGGTATGGTGGTATTCTCTTGTGGGATCGACTGTAATAATTGAGTCGTTGATGACATAGTGAAATTTATGAATGGCTTTCTTGGGATGAATGGACGCTTGAGGTGCGTTATGTAATCGCACGGTGAAGTACGGAATCAGGCATAGTGATTCCTGTGTTATGTATGTGTTGGAGACTAGAAGTTCTCGTAATCCGCCTATGCAGTGGTTGTATATCGTGTGTATTAGCACTGTTTAACTCTTAGCTTGATATGATGAATTTGGGTTATGATACCTTATTTCAGACTGGTTGACATAAGCCGGGTCGTCTAGACTAATGTGATATGGGCTATGTCGGAAAATGGCACAAATTGCGTAGCAGAGAGCATCAAAGTATGCTCCAACAGAGTAGTTGTACCCAGGACCAGCGGACGACTGGTAGGCATTGCTTTGTTAATTGGACCTTAGGGGCGGATGTTAGTGTAGAGGTATCTACCATTGTTTCAGTTCCAGTATTGGGGAACTTTGACAGGTGCAATGCAGGTGGCCGAGCTTGAGGCTATGTATATGTTGTTGCAATGAGCGACTTGTCTCGATGTGCATTCCCTTTGCTAGGTGTATTCGTGGATCGGGTGGCACGCCGCCACAGGTATAGTATTTGGGTCGGGTGGCACGCCGCCACATGTATGGTATCTGGATCGGGTGGCTCGGCGCCACATGTATGTTGTTGGAACGGGTTGCACGCCGCAACGGAATATTGTGAAAATGTAGTTAGTGGTATGTTACCGTGTATGCAGTACTTCCTAGCTTCTGAGGAATAGTCCGTATTAGGCATCGCTCGGGGAATAGCACATCGGTTGTGTCCTTTCAGGATTTGATAGCGAATATCATTGTATCACCGCAAGTGTGATTGATTGCTTGAGTCCAGACATAGATATGCGTGTGGCTGACCGTTTGAGCTTGGTAACTTGAGGTGCTTCATGAGAATTGGTGTTCGGATAGAATGATGAATTGTGGCAAAGCCACGTGATGTTATGACCTTTCGAGGAGGATTCAGGTACTCTAATTCTATGATGTGAGACAAGATTTCAGTTATGTGTTGTGATGGTATTGAGGAATTTGAATTATAGCTCTTGTGTGTGAGCCGGTTGTCATGATTCGAGCGTGTTCAGATCGTTCTTATTGGAGCCTATGTTGTGCTCGTCGTGGCTTAGGCCGGTGTTGAGGTGTCATATCACCAGTGCGGTGTGTTAGAATCGAAATAACCGTTGGAGTCATTAATGAATACGAGCATATTGGATCTTAGCTTGTTAGAAAGGTAAAAATCGAGGTTTGGCTCCGAAACCTATCATGGTATGAGTTTTAAAAAAAAAGGGAAATAGATTCACGAATGGTTAACCTAAGAGATGGGTTCGGTATATCGCGTGCTTCATCTGCCGTGGGCAGGACATGGAGGTGTTGGAATAAGACTCTATCTAATGAAAGAGGTTTTCAGCTAGTATTTGGTTATTGTGGTCTGTTGTTGTGATTAGAGACTATCGTCTCGAGTGATGGGGTTGTCGATACATCATATGATCTCACCCGGAGTAGTGAATGTGGGTTATTGCAGTGGATTCGAGTGTATCCTGAGTATAGGCATGGGATTTGCATTTGGCATATGATTTCAGAAAGTGCAATGTGATTTATGGTTCAGATGGTCAGTGAAATTTTGACTATATGGTGTTTTCGGACTTATGTGAGATAAGGGTGACGTATGATCGCCGAATATATGTTTGGTAAGGTCATTCAGCTATTGGGTTGCTTCTAGTACAACTCTCGGTACGCTCGAGGACGAGCGCTTGTTTAAGTTGGGGAGAATGTAACGACCCGGCCCGTCGTTACGGAAATTAACCACCCCGTCATGTTGTAATTACATGCTTTATGCTTTTATACCAGTGTTAGAGCCTATCGGGTGAGTTAGGAGTGAATTGAATTGAAAATGAAGCAAATAGCATGTTTGAAGGAAGTTTGAATATGGAAAGTCAACCTAGAGTTGACTATCGAGTTAGAGTGCTCGGAATCAGATTCTGATGATTCGACTAGTTTCGGGAGATCATTTATGACTTAGGAGAGCAATCAAAATTGAATTTTGAGGCCCGGTGTAGTTTTAGGCTTGAATTGGCTAAGGTTGAATTTTGGCAAAATCCGAACGGTAGGTGAGATTTTGATCCGGGGGTCGGAATGGAATTCCGACAGTTGCAGTAGCTTCGTTAGGTGATTTTGGATGTGGCTGCAAAATTTCAGGTCATTCGGACGTCGTTTGGTCGGGTTTTTGATCGAATGTGTAATTCGGAAAGTTTTAAGAAATTTAGGCTTGAATCCGTGTGTAATTGGTGATTTTGATGTTTAGGGTGGTGTTTTTATGATTGGAACAAGTTCGTATCTTATTTTGGAGTATGTTGGTGGTTTTCGTTGGGGTCCCGGGGGCCTCGGGATGAGTTCGGGGGTCCAAACGGACCAATTTGTGCCAAAAGGCACTGCTGTTCTGCTGCAATAATTGCAGAGAATTTTTGTTCATCGCGATCGCGGGAGGTGTGATGCGATCGCGTAAGGTCCACGGGTTGTGCATCGCGATCGCGTGGTGATGTCTGCGATCGCGTAGGTCAATGGCGGAATGCAGTGCGATCGCGATTGGGTTCACGCGATCGCGTAAGGTCAAGTCCGGATGCAATGCGATCGCGTGGATGGAGTTGCGATCGCGTAGGGATCTTCTGTTGTTCACTGCGATCGCGTGCCAAAGGCTGCGATCGCGTAGAGGAAAAATCAGGCCCCAAGGATTTGTGCATCGCGATCGCGTGCCAAAGGCTGCGATCGCGTAGAGCAAATTGCTCTGGCAGTGAGTTTAATTACAGAACATTTTACATACGGGTTTCATTCATGAACCCTCCATTTTTGAGTTCCAAGAGAAGAAATTGACGGGAGATTGTTGGGAAATCATCGGGGTTTCGTCGGAGGTAAGTTTATGGCTTAATTACATCATTTTAACATGAAATCCTTGGTTAATTCCCTGTAAATGGAAGATTAATTGTGGGTTTGAGCCCTAAGCCTAAATTGAAGAAAAACACCGATTTGAGTGGGCAAACGGAGTCCGATTTTGGTAAATTTTATATGTATGGACTCGTGGCGAGACGAGGGTTCCAGAAATGTGAATTTCGTAAATTTTCGGAATGTGGGCCCGGGGCTCGGGTTTTGGCAACTTTGGGAATTTTGATGTAAATTGAGTTATTTCGAATGGGTTGTGTTTAATTAGCCTATATTGATGTATTCTCATTGATTTTGAGCAGATTCGGCATTCAAGGTGATTGAATTGCGAGGCGAGCTCAAGGCGGATTAAGGCTTCTATCGGATCGAGGTGAGTGGTGGTAGTAAATAATGTACTGAGGGTTTGAAACCCCGTACTTGCACTCTACAGTGCTATGTAGAGATGAGACACACGTCATGTGACGAGCGTGGTGGCATTGGGATTTGGGGATTGGACTTGGTCCTTCCCGACTAATAGTATACTGTGTATTATGACTGATAATGAGATTATAAATGTGTAGTTGGGCTAATAGCCATGTTTGGGGCCTTGTGCCGATCTGTAGAGCATTAGGGAACCTATAGAGCTAGGTGACCCTTATATCGTGTTAGATACATAAACTCAGCCATAGTTATAACTGTATAGCATATCATGAGCCAGTACTAGATGTGTACTTGGAGGTAGACATAGGGTGGAATTCCTTATTCTAGCTGAGTGAGCCTGAGAGGCCAAGTCTATATTGACTGGGATAGGGTCGAGGACCTATTGCGAGGTATTATATATATATATACCTATATTGGATCGGGCTGCACGCCGCAGCAGTATATATATTGGATCGGACTGCACGCCGCAGTAATATACATGTGGGACGGACTGCACGCCGCAGTATTATTGCGCTTGGGCTGTAGGAGCCCCTTCGGAGTCTGAGTCTGCACACATTCCAGTGAGCGCGGTATTATAATATTATATGTATATATATATAATTTGGATCGGACTGCACGCCGCAGTAATATATGATGGACCTGGCTGCACGCCACAGTATCATAGCGCTTGGGCCTAAGGAGCCCCTCCGAAGTCTGCACACACCCCCAGTGAGCGCCGTCGACGTTAAATGGCTGCACGCGGCAGCGGTATATGTATTGGAGCGGGCTGCACGCCGCATCATTATACTTATTGATATTCATATATATACTAAAATACTGATATGATATAGACATATGTATATGTCTCCATATATTGAGATAGTTGTATACCGTAGTGGTATGAGTGAGAATGTGGTCAGTGTGGGACCTAGATGGCATAGATGTGGACTGGATATTGGGGGTATTCATTATAGTGATGACTTACCGTGAGGTTACCCTTAGAACGGTATAGTGATAGTACAGGTGTTCCCACTTCCAGTCGTTGTTTATTATTGTTACTCACTGAGTTGAAATATACTCACCCCACTCCCCCGCATTTTTGTGTGTGCGGATATACATGATTAGGAGGGCAGTTGAGCTATCGCAACTGTTTGTGTTATCGCCATTCTATGGAGACTTCGAGGTAGCTGCCGACGTCCGCAGGACCCGATATTTCTTCCTACTGTCTTGATTTATGTATTGATTATTTCTTTCCGCTCCGATCTTTGGTTGTAAACCTTATTACACTTACGTTCTTTAGAGGCTCATGACTCTTGACCCTTCGGTCTGAGGGAGTTAATATGTTTTGGGACTTGGTTCCCTGTTTGATATATTTATATCACTGTTGCTCATGACTTGATATGCTTAAATGGCCTAAAGAGAGCTTCTAGCCCCGTTATTGTTATTGATTGGTCAGGCTGGCTTAGCAATGTGCTAGGCGCCATCACGACCGGATTTGGGGTCGTGACACAAACCAAATATGTACACTAACTCACAAACATCATACGAACTTGCTCGCGCGATCAAATCGCTAAAATAACATCAAAATCAATGAATTGAGTCTTAAAACTCAAGAATTCTTTAAAATTTCATAATTTCCAAATTTTCCAATTTAAGGCCGAAACACGTCAAACGACGTCCGTTTTCAACCAAACTTTACAGGAAGCGCTTAACCAATATATATGACCTGTACCGGGCGTCGGAACCAAAATATGAGCCCGATACCAGTACTTATTAATCAAAATTCAATTTCATTTTCCTTAAACATTTTCAGAAAACAATTTAACAGAAAAATTCTTTTACCGGGGTTCTAGACCTCGGATTTCAATTCCGGGCATATGCCCAAGTTCCATATTTTTCAACGAATTTTCTGAGACAGTCAAATCACGGATCCGGGTTCTTTTACCAAAAATGTTGACCAAAGTCAACCATATCAATATTAATATCAAAATTCTTCAACTTTTTCACATATTTCACATATTTTAACATAAAAATTTTCCAGCTTTCTGCCCGGACTATGCACGCAAATCGAGGTAACTATAAATGAGGTTTTCAAGACCTTAAAAGCACGAAATGATTAATAAAACAAGTGATGACCCTTTGGGTCGTCACAAACAATCAGTGAAGGAGTTTTTCCACTTAAAGGACAGTCGGAACGGGATCAATTTATTTAATTATTCAGAGTCGCCACTTGGGAAAATAATGGTTTCCCAAGTCACCCGTTTAATCCCGAACCGAGGAAATTTATGACTCTGTAATACAGTCTGCAAAACTAGAAACCTGGATAAGGAATTCTGTTAACCCGGGAGAAGGTGTTAGGCACTCCCGGATTCCATGGTTTTAGCACGGTTGCTCAACTGCAATTTTTATTTTTATCTGATTTCATTATATATTTCAATTTATGTGCTTTTAATGTTCCGCTTTTTAATTTTAGAAGAATTGCAACGTCACGAAAACACATTTCGAGTCACACCGCAACCGGTACGCCTGCGAATTTAATGCATTTCGGTTCCGCCGAGAGTAAGATTTGGGTCACATAAATGCGCACCCGTATTTAGGAAAATAATTTTATTAGAGTCGTGCCTAAAGAGTCTATCGTCTTTATTAAATTTTGGAAAGACCGTGAAATTCGCTAAACGGTCCTTTCGAGTCTACATGTTTCATACCAATTATTTGAGGGCCCCGTGTGTTTTGTTTTCTAGCGAGGCTCGTCTCATTATTTTACTTAAGTTTAAAACTAACATGATTATGATTTTCTATTTAATTGGTCTCTAATTGAAATATAATTTGCTCCTTATAATTAATAATCCGGACATATGAGTTAAACTGTCTATTTCAGATTTGGGCCACTTGTAATAGCATTCGAGGCCCAATCTTAAACATGTCGGCTAAAACCAAATTGATCCTAATGCTCTTAGGCGTCCAGCACTACTTGTATAGAAAAATATCAATTATCTATGTCACTAGTGAAACTGAAGCCGCGGGTGTTCATGTCCCTACTATTATTCTTATTAGTTTTTCTTATTCTGATTTTAGTATTTGTAAACTGAAAAGACTATTAAATGATTATGTTGATATCATACTAACTATTTTAATTCTTGCTAAAATCAATACAATCACAATTCTCATGATTCCTGAATTTAATACTAAACTCCTTGATTTGACAACAAAATTCATACACTAACTATCATGTTTCCATTCCAGATGAATATAACATAATTCCTGGTGAATATAACTATTTTTATTACTGCAAACTACACTGAATCTATATAAATTCCAGTAATATATATACACAAATATCTTAAAACAACATCAATTAAACCATGACAGTCCAAGGAATAGAATTTAATCACAATTGAACTGTTCCTAATGAATATAAAAATGCTGTGATAAAATCTGTATCCACTAAATTCAACCACGCATTAACGAGATATTAATAACAAACTCATCAGTACAAATTGACTCTTTTCATTTTGCATATGATTTGAGTTACAGTAGAGAAACAGCATGTGTTCCTGAAATTAGAAGTTAAGAGGAGGACAAGTCATCTATGAAATAGCAACAACAGCAGTAAGCAAAACCCAGCAGATCAACAGTCACAACATCAACCAAAACCAAATTCGAATCCAATCGATGACACAATGTCCAGGCAGAAGTAAAATTGACCAAAAATAACACCCTAACTTTACTTGAAATCAACTTTTAGGAAATCACAAATCCTTTTCAACAATCAGCTTCACTTAGCAAACTCAATGAACTCCAAATGCCTTCACATGCATCAAATTAATTGAAAAAGAGCTAAAACTTGACAGAACAACCAGAAAGTATTTTTTGGAGATTTTTCAAAGATGTTCCTACTGATTTTGGATTATTTTGATATAGATTTGAAATATAGAAGAAGAAAATTGAATCTGAAGTTGTTAATTTCAGATCTGAAAATTGCAGATATTTTTTGGGATTTTTTAGGGTTACTATGGCTAAAATTCTAAAGAGACTCTCAAAATCAGAAGGAATCCCCCCTTTATTCAAGCTGAAAATACCTATTTATAGACCCAAAATAAGAGGAAATCTGAATTTTATTATTTTATTAAAAACCCTTCAATTTTTAGCTTGTTGCACAAGTTAGTGCAATTATTCTACTGAAAGTTACACTAAAACCCCTTCTAGAATACTCTACCATATTCCATTTCCTTTGAATTCCTATTGTACCCCTACTTGTTAACGGGAACTACTAATTCTACCTTTTTTTATCCCAAACTACCCTTAATGCTCTATATTTATAACAATTATGCTAATTCCCTTTCCAATTGCACCCTTTTCCCTTTAACTTTATTACAACTATACCAACTTCCTTTTCCCAATTCACCCCTACTTCTTAAGGCTTATTACCTTCCTAAATTCTGTATTTTATCCTTATTTTAACTCATTTTCAGATTGTATTTATCAAATAGCTACAATTAAGTGACTATTGTTCAATTAACCAATTAACCCTTTCAACTACTTTAAATTCAGATTAATTCACTAATTAAATTCACATTTCACCTATAGCCAACCCTAGACAATATTACAAATATAGTCACTTATGATTAATTATCCTATTAACAAGACTCGGGGGAACAATTGATAGATGGTGAGTCTTATTAATCGAAATAACTAGTCGCAATTGATTCTATTTAGTAATCGCCTTAGGTTGCTACGAATCGTGTGATTTCAACTATCGACCTAACTTGAATCTAAACTAGTCTAATGTCGAATTCACTAATCGAACTAAATCACTATTCTAACATGTATAACCAATCTTCTAAGTGTTAATCAAAAGACATAATTCCACTAATCAATCATCTCAAACAGATTCAAAAACTATCAATTAACAAATTTCAACAATTAACAGATAATTCCCAAAATCTAAACAGAAACTAACATTTTTAACACTTATTCTAACAAAATCTAAAAATTATTAAGACTATCAGAAATTAACAGAAATCGTGAATCAAGGAACAAATTCGCAACGCTTTCAATCGATTAATCCGCGACACAAGAAATAGATTCATAAACAGCAATTTTAATCAAACGTGTAAGTCCTATTATTCTAAGCAGTTGATAAAATGGTATTGAATACTAATTAATCTAAAACTAATCTATTACCACTGACTAACAATATCATTATCAAAAGAAATTAATTTTAACAAATATCAGAATCAAAATGTTAAAACCAAACTGATTGAAGAAGAAATACTTAAAACTAATTACAAATCCATACCGAACATTATCGGAATTTATTTAATCCTTAAAACTAATTACAAATCTGTTTTTTTTAGTTATATAAAGAAAACAAGAAAAATGCAAACAAATTAAGCAAAAACGGAGAAACAAAGAAGAAGAAATACTTAGCTCTTTTTTGCCATTATTTTCTTTCTTATTAACTATTTTTTTGCGTCTTTTCTTCATTCCCTCGTTCTTTTCTTGATTCTTGTCTTTTCCGACGACTTTTCTTGAATATCTTCTCGGGCAGGCTTCGTTCCGGTGGCTTTTGAGGCTCATTCTTTGTGTCACAGCATTTATAACGCTAAGGGAATAGTGGGGTGAAGGTTTTGGGTGGTTTTGAGGTGGCGCCTCCATGGGAGTGGGTGGCGGCGCGAACTAGGGTTTGAGTTTTTGCGGCGTTGCGGTGGGTTTTGCAGGAGATGCTTTGGAGAGATGTAATAAGGAGAATGAGAGGAGTGTTTGGGTGTTGGTTTCGCCGGGAAAGGTGGCTGGCCGCCGCCATGGGTGGCGGAACCCTAGGCGGCGCGGCACTGATAGTGAAGAAGAGAGATGGCAGACGGTGTGGCTAAAGAGAGAGGGAGATGAAAAGATTAAGGTTTTGTTCGTTTAAGGTTTTGTGTTTTGTCTTTTTAAGGTTTTTGTGTTTTTTGTATATTAGAATATGTAAGAACAATTTAGGGCCTTTGGATTAGAATCAAGGACGGCTGAGATTGATCATCAAAGAAATGAATTAAAGGGATTGGGCTGGGGCGTTGGTTTGGGTCAATTGGGTCGGCTGGGTACCCGTCTGGGCTGAAGGAATTTGGCCCAATTCCTTTGTATTGTACCTCTTGCCTTTGTATTTTGTATTTTTAATTCTCTTTGTATTTCTTTTGGTATTTTGTTGTATTTCAATTTTTTTTATATTTTCTATATTTTCCTACTTTGTAATTATTTGGAATTTATTAAACAAATTACCCTATTTTTTGACAATTTTCAATTTAAAAAGCTAACTAATGTTATTTTTTTGATTTTCTTTAATTAATTAACAATGAATTAACACCTAATACGTGAGGAATTAATTTCTAACAATGTATTTCTGTATTTTATTTATCACACGCAAATAACATGCAAACAATTAACACAAAATTCACACAAAAATTATAAAAATGATGAAAATCATTTATTTTGAATTTTATAGGAATAACTCATGTGTGGGGTAAAAATCACGTGCTCACAGCTGCCCCTCTTTGCTCGGGGACACGAAGAGTTTCCGTGCAAAGATAAGTGAGCAACTATGAATGATTTTTACCCGTTCGAGTATTCCGTTGTGAAGAATTTTGAAAAGTTTTGACCGCACCCTACTTCAGAGGTTGCCTACATCTCCTAGGCTAAACAGGAATCAGGTCAGTGTAGTTCGGGAAGGTCTGGTAGCTGGGACTACCAAGGACTGTGATCTTACTGTTGTTGCCGTTGTTACTGCCATTACTGCTGACTGGCCCCTTATTACACCATGGTAAAAATAAAAGAAGCTAGCCTAAGCTACGGTCTATAAATTACAAAAAAAAAGAAAATCCTATTTATGTCTTCCGACTTATTTTTTTATTTTCTTGATCTTGTATCTTGTGTTCTTCCCAACGGCATTCTTGTTATTTCCTTGAACTTGTGTTTTTCTCTCAACGACATTCTTGTTATTGCCTTGACTTGTATATTCTCTTTCACCGGCATTCTTTGACTTGTATTTCTCTTCCAACTGCATTATTGTCATTTCCTTGTCTTGTTCAACTTGAAATATGCGTCCATTTTCCAGTTGGACCCTTGCTTGTGACAAAAATAAACAACCAAAGAAAGGTTTTTTCTACCCTAGTATGGTGACTGGGCACATCATGTTATTGAATGTCAGAATTTCATTTTTCTTGTTTTTCTTTTTAAATGCAGAAATATATGATATGCAATGCAGAAAAATATTCCCTTGTTATCCAGGAGGGCGCATGATGCATGAAAATGAAATTCAGAAAATATTCCCTTGTTATCCAGGTGGGCGCCTGATGCATGAAAATGAAATGCAGAAAAATATTCCCATGTTATCCAGGTGGGCGCCTGAACAGAAATTAAAAATGCAGAAAAGTATTCCCTTATTTTCCAGGTGGGCACCTGAATAGAAATTAAAAATTGCATAAATGTATTCCCTTATTTTACAGGTGGGCGCCTGAACAGAATGTTAAAAATGCATAAATGTATTCCCTTGTTATACAGGTGGGCGCCTGAACAGAAATTAAAAATTTTACCTTGTGACTGAAGTTTATCTTAGGTGAAAAATTCATCAGACTAAGACCTTTTAATCTTAGGTGAAAGTTTCAACAGACTAAGATTTGATTCTCATTGGACTATGTCCATTTCAACGTAATCTCAGGATGATTATCCATCGGACTGAGATTATGACTCCAAGAGATAATTCTTCGGACTGGGTCTATTTTTCTGTGTTGTCTCAGGAGGAATATCCATCGAACTGAGATTTTGACTCCAGGATATAATTCAATTCAGACTTTCTCAAGTCTTTCAAATTCAACAATCTTTCCTTTCTTTTTCAGCTTTTGCCTTTCTTTCTTTTCTAACTTCCGCTTTTTGTTTTCAAATTATGCCTTTCCTTTTCTTTTCAAATTACGCCTTTGTTTCTTTTTCCAACTTCTATTTTCATTTCAAATTGACTTGTGTCTTTCCTTTGTTTTTCAACTTATATTATCCCTTTATCTTAGGTGAAAAATTCATCAGACTAAGATTTCCATCTTAGGAGAAAGTTTCAACAGACTAAGATTCTTTCCTTTCATATTAGGTGAAAACTTCATCAGACCAAGACTTCTATCTTGGGAGAAAGATTCAACGGACTAAGATTTTATCCATTTATCTTAGGTGAAAAATTCATCGGACTAAGACTTATGTCTTAGGAGAAAGTTTCAACAGACTAAGATCTGATACTTGCTTCATTCACCTTTCAATAATTGTATTCCTCTTCATGCTCTTCGGATGACTACCCGATTTAAAAAAAAAATTGATGACAGAAAAGTAAAGAAAAATTTGTTAGTTTGACAATATCTTTTGCTCCTGTTTCAAAGCAAAGAAAAATCTGTTAGTTTTAAATGCGGTGGTTGGTTGCGGCCTTGATGGCGACTGTTTTCTACTTGAGGTCTTGGCCTGTTCCCCGACTATCCATTTTCACTTTTGCTTTGTTCAAAATCGTCTTCCTTACGGCATGTATGTTGTTCCTTGACAGATCCCACAAAATTCGATCTTGAGGTCTATGACTCCTTCAATGACATTATTTTACAACCTTGGGTGTTTCTTGTGTAACGACCCGGCCCGTCGTTCCGATAATTTCCACCCCGTTACCTTGCATTTACTTATCTTATGCTTCTATATCAGTGTTAGAACCTATCGAGTGAGTTAGGAGTGAATTGAATTAAAAATGAAGCAAATAGCATGTTTGAAGGAAGTTTGAATATGGAAAGTCAACCTAGATTTGACTATCGAGTTAGAGTGCTCGGAATCGGATTCTGATGATTCGACTAGTTTCGAGGGATCATTTATGACTTAGGAGAGCAATTGGAATTGAATTTGGAGATCCGGTGTAGAAATAGGCTTGAATTGGCTAAGGTTGAATTTTGGCGAAATCCGAATGGTAGGTGAGATTTTGATCCGGGGGTCGGAATGGAATTCCGACAGTTGCAGTAGCTCCGTTAGGTGAATTTGGATGTGCCTGCAAAATTTCAGGTCATTCGGACGTCGTTTGGTCGGGTTTTTGATGGAATGTGTAATTTGGAAGTTTTGAAGAAACTTAGGCTTGAATCCGTGTGTAATTGGTGATTTTGATGTTTATGATGGTGTTTTTATGATTGGAACAAATTCGTATCGTGTTTTGGAGTATGTTGATGGTTTTCGTTGGGGTCCCGGGGGCCTCGGGGTGAATCCAGACCATCATCCGGCATTTTTGGAACTTAAAAATCTGCAGAAAAATTGCAGATCACTGGGCAAAATCCAAGCCTTCGCGTTCGCGTGGCATGGGCCGCGTTCGCGAAGGCCAGGCGAGTCAAGCATCGCGATCGCGAGACAGGGTATCGCGTTCGCGTAGGCCAGGATTCTTGAGCTTCGCGATCGCGTTCAGGATGTCGCGTTCGCGTAGGTTTGTCAGGGTGTGCATCGCGTTCGCGTGAGGGTTATCGCGAACGCGTAGAAGGAAAATCAGACGGCTGGGAGCTAGTGCATTGCGAACGCGTTGGGGAGGTCACGTTCGCGAAGGTCAATCCGGACCTGGGCATCGCGAACGCATGGCAAGGAACGCGAACGCGTAGAAGAAAAGTCCCAGGCAGTGAATTAAAACCAGAAACATTTCACATACGGGTTTCATTTCATAAACCCCTATTTTTGAGCCCTAGAGAGAAGAAATCACGGGAAAACGCTGGGAAATCATTGGGTATTCATCAGAGGTAAGTTTCTTGACTCAAAAACATCATTTTATGGTAGGATTAACATCAATCTTCATGAATTTGGGTAGAAATTGTGAAGGATTGTGGCCTAGATATTGAAAACGAAAATTTGGGTTTTGAAAGGCCAATCGAACTCTGATTTTGGTAAATTGTATATGTACGGACTCGTGGCGAGACGAGGCTTCTGGAAATATGAGTTTCGAAATTTTTCGAGATGTGGGCCTGGGGCTCGGGTTTTGCCAATTTCGTGATTTTTGATATTTTTCGAGTTCTTTCGATTGGGTTATGTTCCATTAGCCTATTTTGATATATTTGTGCTGATTTGTGCTAGTTTTGACGTGCGTGGATGCCGGTTCGAGGAGCTAAGGCGTCGCGGGCATGAGCTTTCGTCGGTTCGAGGTGGGTAATACTTGTAAATGATGTCCCGAGGGTTAGTAAACCCCGGACTTGCACATCTTAGTGTTGTGTCGAGGAGGTGACTTGCACGCCGGATAACGGGCGTGGGGTAGAGCACCATTGGGGATTGTGACTTGGTCCGTCCCGCGTAATAAATAATAACACCTAATTGTTGAAGTGAATTGGACTAATTATCATGTTTGGACTTCGTGCCAATTATTTGAGTCCTTCGGGGATTGGTATCACTGTTTTGATAACACTGTGCATATTTTATTCTAATTTAAGGTTTTAAATGGTATTTTTGCTATTTAGCATTCTTATAAGGTTATGAAAAACTTGAACAAGGTCTTAATAATATTTTAGTTGTGAGCTAATGTGATATTGTTGCCCGTAGGGCTTTTCTTGATTATTTGTTAGACTGATTGGGCCGAGGGCCATATGTTAGGGCATGACATTTCATGTGAGCATATGCATACACATGCATGGATCGGATGCACGCCGCAGTGGTATACGGATCGGGCTGCGCGCCGCAGCAGGTGTGATATTAATATTGTGCTTGGGATGTAGGAGCCCCTCCGGAGTCTGAACCCCCACAGTGAGCACGGGTACCCAAATTGGATCGGGCTACGCGCCGTAGCGGTCATATGCATTGCATGGCATACATACGTTGGTTTACGTGTACTACATGGCATAACATTTAGCACTCATACATTAATGGCACACATGCATTAGTTGCCTTATTGACCAGATCTCCTGGTGCAAATTGATAAGGAGTGCTGAGCCCGAGGGGCTGATTTGAGTGCGGACTTGCACTACTTGAGATTGTATCCAGGTATTGGTATATTATTATGAAATAAAGTAGCTAAAATTGAGATTTCTAAATAATCTACTCACATATGCTTGAAAGGAATAAAAAGATAGTTCTGCATTGTGTAGCATGAGATAGTGCCTATCGTGGTTTTCTTCCCTTCAGCATTATTTACTTTTATTACCGCTGAGTTGGAAGTACTCACACCGACTCCCTGCACCTTGTGTGCAGATCCAGGTACATTACAGCAGAGCTGATTCCATTGCGGCTCGGGAGTGCTTTTGGACAGTCGAGGTAGCTGCCAGCGTTCGCAGGACCTGATTCTCCAGTTTGTCTGTATTTTGATCTAATCATCCCACACTTGTGCACAATTATATTCACTATTTACACTTTGTATACTCTGTAGAGGCTCATGACTCTTGACCCTTCGGTCTATGGGAGTTGGCACATGTTGGGACTTGGTTCCCTGTTTTAAATATATCTATCACTGTTGTGCTTAAATTGGATAAAGTGAGCTTATGGCTCTATGATTGTTGTTGATTGGTCGGGCTGGCCTAGAAGTGTGTTGGGCGCCATCACGATCGGATTTGGGGTCGTGACAAGTTTGTATCAGAGCCTAGGTTTACTAGGCCTCATGAGTCTTGAGCCGGTTAGTAGAGTCTTGTGGATCGGTACGGGGATGCTGTACTTATCCTCGGGAGGCTGCGAACCTTTAGGAAACACTTCACATTTCTTGGAATTCTTATCGTGCGTACTTGATTCAGCTTGAGATATACCTTTTTGAAACTCCTTCCGCACGTCCGTGTACTCTTCGAGCGCTCAGTAATATAATTGACTTATGGCCTGCGATTCCCTGGTCGAGGGGCGAGATGTAATCTCTATGAATTTATGTTGGGCCAGTCGGGAGGACTTGAGGCCGGATCCTTGTCTATGGCTTGAACACCAAGGTATTAATTTTGCGAGTCGGTATTATGAAGTTCATACGATCGGTATTGATCCTTATTGTGCAAATGGCAGTTTGATAATGGGAGAGCTGTAAGGTATTCAGTTCTTATTGTGATTTGATATGTAGCCCTAGCTATAGGCGTGTGCAATAATTATCATATCTTGTAATTGGAAAGTAAAGTGCCTTATGTGTAGTGAAACGAGTTTAAACTCAGGAAGACTAAAGTGATTTTGATATGTGTTATGATTCGAGCAGGTACAACGCAGGTTCAAGTATAAATTGTGATAATATGATTCGTATAGTATTGGGATTTAATGTTGTTGAAATACATTGTGATATCTTGTTGAGTTGTGGATGTATTGTTAGAATGGTTTGGTGATTCTCGGGCAGGTGGATAGGCCAATTTACAAAGGAAACTCTGCCGAAATTTTTGGAAAATTTGGGACTTAGAAAGATTTCTGTCACCTAAAGAGAGTGGGCTTATTGGTGGTGCATGTATATCTGCAAGAATTGCAGAAGAGCTAAGGTCTCCGATGATTCGAGTCTCTGTCAAGGCTTGTAAATGACTTGAGTTTAATCTCATATTAACATTTCGGCATCACTTGAGTAATAATGATATGAGTGGTTGAAAGTGCTTTGATGAATGGCTTCGAGCTAAGTTGGGGAGGTTGCTATTGATTAACTGATTGCACTATTGTGTGCTATGTTGATTCTGTCTCTAAGTATGTTGGGAAATTCTGGTAAAGGTTATGGTGCTTCGTAGATCTGATGAAGTACTAGGGTGTTGTAAACTTATGTTGGTAAAGAATGTTCGGTGTATCAAAAAGAAAGATAGCTAATTGTATCCGTATGTAATCATGATCTGCAGTGTCAGAGTTCTAATAAGGCACGAGTGGTTCTGTTCAATAAGACAGTTGAATTACAGCTGAATAAGGATGACTGACGCCCGAGAATTGTTTTCGGTGTTTAAGATTTTACTTGTAACAGTCAGGTGTCTTAAGATTGTGCATGTGGCTAAAGATGGTGGTTTCGTTAGAATAGATCGGTACTTGTGTTATATTATGTGAATGATGGGATTCTATGTAATCCGTATTGGAAGGTAATGATAACGAATTCAAATCGCAAGAGGTTCTTCAAAATAAAGTATTGTAGGATGTGATCCTTACCGTGTGGTCTTATGTACGAGTCTCGTGTGGAATGAGTTGATGTGTTATGGTGCTACAATAATGGCTAATATTAAATTAAGAATAGATCAGAAAGGAAACTGGGTAAATGGATCAACTTGTTAATAAACCAGAATGGTATAAAAAGGAATACGATTGATTCCTGGTGTGTGGTTGAAGTAATGAGTCTTGCAGACATTGCAGTAAAGCTTTTGAGTGCTGGCAGTCGTGTAACCCGATATGGGTATAAGGACTCAGTCCTGGCAGTTTTAACTTATGCAATGTGATTGGGAGAAAGAGTTTATGATGTGTTTTAATGTGGTTTGAAAAATGAGTGTATTTTTCCTGTTCGTATGCAAAGCTTGGAATGTGTAATGAGTTTTCTCTATATGGGATCATAAAAGTCCTTGACCAGTTGAGTGCGTCGATGTTTGCGGTGTAGGAAAGGGATAAGAATTTCCATGTTATTTTAGTATGGTATTGTATATGCGATGTGTTATGGAAAAGTTGATAATGGTATATTATAGGTTTTGAGATCAATTCATAATATATGGGAAGTCAATAAAATTATTGAGCAGCACGGACAGCTGCAGGTGAATTAAGAATCGATCTTTCTGATAATTTAAGAAAATGATACTGCTATTCTATTAACTTGGCAGGGAATATGATCCAAAAAGGACAAGGTAATGTAAAATGATGATATCCAGTTGTATGGTGGTATTCTCTTGTTGGATCGACTATAATAACTGAATCGTTGATGGCATAGTGAAATTTCCGAATGGCCGTCGTGGTATGAATGGACGCTTGATGTGCGTTATGTATTCGTACGGTGGAGTGTGGAACCAGGTATAGCGATTCATGTGTTATATATGTGTTGGAGACTAGAAGTCCTCGTAATCCGCCTATGCAGTGGTTGTATATCGCGTGTATCGACACTGTTTTGTGATTATTGGAAATCGGAAGCCCTAGTGGCTCTCTCTTAGCTTGATATGATGAATTTGGGTTATGATACCTTATTTTCAGACTGGTTGACATAAGACAGGTCGTCTAGACAAATGTGATATGGACGATGTCGGAAAATGACACAAATTGCGTGGCAGAGAGCATCAGAGTATGCTCCAACAGAGTAGTTGTACACAGGACCAGCGGACGGCTGGTAGG
This sequence comes from Nicotiana noctiflora, assembly GCA_032618575.1. NCBI lineage: Eukaryota > Viridiplantae > Streptophyta > Magnoliopsida > Solanales > Solanaceae > Nicotiana > Nicotiana noctiflora. The sequence goes on from JASVEL010012585.1 coordinate 44,452, forward strand.
CATTGCTTTGTCAGTTGGACCTTAGTGGCGGATGTTAGTGTAGAAGTATCTACCATTGATTAGTTCTGGTATTGAGGAACTTTGTCGGATGCGTTTCTTGTGGCCAAACTTGAGGCTATATATGTTTATTATGATGAGCAACTTGACTCGACGCGTATTTATTTGACGAGGGTTACTTGGATCGGGTGGCACGTCGCCACAGGTATGGTATCTAGATCGGGTGGCACGCCGCCACGGGTATGTCATTGGAGCGGGTTGCACGCCGCAACAGAATATTGTGAAAATATAGTTAGTTATATGCTACCTGGTATACAATACTTCCTCGCTTCTGAGGAAAAGACCATTTTGAGTATCGCTTGGCGAATGGCACATCGGTTGTGTCCTTTCAGGATTTAATAGCATAGGTTAATGGTTTCACCGTGGGTGAGGTTGATTGCTTGGGTTCAGACCTAGATCTGTGCGTGGCTGACCTTTTGAGCTTGGTAACTTGAGGTGCTTCATGAGTAATAATGTTGGGATAGAATCACGAATCGTGGCAAGGCCACGTGATGTTATGACCTCTCGAGGAGGATTCAGGTACTCTATTTCTATAATGCGAGACGCGATCTCAGTTCTATGTTATGATGGCACAGAGGAACTGAATTGCAGCTCTATTTGCTGGAGACAATTGTCATGATTTGAGTTGTCATGATTCGAGTGTGTGCAAACATTTCTATTGGAGCCTATGTTGTGCTCGTTGTGGCTTAGGCCGGTGTTGAGGTGTCATATCACCAGTGCGGTGTGTTATAATCGAAATGACCTTTGGAGTCATTTATGAATACGAGCATATTGGATCTTAGCTTGTTAGAAAGGTGAAAATCGAGGTTTGGCTCCGAAACCTATTGTGGTATTAGTTAAAAGTGAAATAGATTCATGAATGGTTGACCTGAGAGATGGGTTCGATATATCGCGTGTTCGGTTGCCGTGGGCATGATATGAAGGTGTTGGAACAAGACTCTATCTAATGAAAAAGGGTTTTTCAGTTGGTATTTGGTTATCATGGGAAATTGTGTGATTAGAGACTATTGTCTCGAGTGATTGGGTTGTTTGATACATCGTATGATCTCACCCGGAGTAGTGAATATGGGTTATTGCAGTGGATTCGAGTGTATCCTGAGTATAGGCATGGGATTTGCATTTGGCTTATGATTTCAGAAAGTGCAATGTGATTTATGGTTCAGATGGTCTGTGAAATTTTGACTATATGGTATTTTCGGACTTATGTGAGATAGGGTGACGTATGATCGCCCGGATATATGCTTGGTAAGGTCATTCGGCTATTGGGTTGCTTCTAGTACAACTCCGAGTCCGCTCGAGGACGAGCGTTTGTTTAAGTTGGGGAGAATGTAACGACCCGGCCCATCGTTACGGGTTACCTTGAATTAACATATCTTATGCTTCTATATCGGTGTTAGAACCTATCGGGTGAGTTAGGAGTGAATTGAATTAAAAATGAAGCAAATAGCATGTTTGAAGGAAGTTTGAATATGGAAAGTCAACCTAGAGTTGACTATCGAGTTAGAGTGCTCGGAATCGGATTCTGATGATTCGACTAGTTTTGAGGGATCATTTATGACTTAGGAGAGCAATCGGAATTGAATTTGGAGATCCGGTGTAGAAATAGGCTCGAATTGGCTAAGGTTGAATTTTAGCGAAATCCGATCTATAGGTGAGATTTTGATCCAGGAGTCGGAATGGAATTCCGATAGTTGCAGTAGCTCTGTTAGGTGATTTTGGATGTGCTGCAAAATTTCAGGTCATTCGGACGTCGTTTGGTCGGGTTTTTGATGGAATGTGTAATTTGGAAGTTTTGAAGAAACTTAGGCTTGAATCCGTGTGTAATTGGTGATTTTGATGTTTAGGATGGTGTTTTTATGATTGGAACAAATTCGTATCGTGTTTTGGAGTATGTTGGTGGTTTTCGTTGGGGTCCCGGGGGCCTCGGGGTGAATCCGGACCATCATCCGGCATTTTTGGAACTTAAAAATCTGCAGAAAAATTGCAGATCCCTGGGCAAAATCCAAGCCTTCGCGTTCGCGTGGCATGGGCCGCGTTCGCGAAGGCCAGGCGAGTCAAGCATCGCGATCGCGAGACAGGGTATCGCGTTCGCGTAGGCCAGGATTCTTGAGCTTCGCGATCGCGTTCAGGGTGTCGCGTTCGCGTAGGTTTGTGAGGGTGTGTATCGCGTTCGCGTGAGGAGTATCGCAAATGCGTAGAAGGAAAATCGGATGGCTGGGAGCTAGTGCATCGCGAACGCGTTGGGGAGGTCGCGTTTGCGAAGGTTAATCCGGAGCTGGGCATCGCGAATGCGTGGTAATGAACGCGAACGCGTAGAACAAATTAGCCTGGCAGTGAAATTAAAATCACAGAACAGAGGGCTCACGGGTTCATATACCCAAAACATAATTTTTGAGCCCTTGAGAGAAGAAATCACGGGAAAACGCTGGGAAATCATCGGGTATTCATCGGAGGTAAGTTTCTTGACTCAAAAACATCATTTTATGGTAGGATTAGCATCAATCTTCATGAATTTGGGTAGAAATTGTGAAGGATTGTGGCCCAGATATTGAAAACGAAAATTTGGGTTTTGAAAGGCCAATCGAACTCCAATTTTGGTAAATTTTATATGTACGGACTCGTGACGAGACGACGGTTCTGGAAATATGAGTTTCGAAATTTTTCGAGATGTGGGCCCGGGGCTCGGGTTTTGCCAATTTCGTGATTTTTGATATTTTTCGAGTTCTTTCGATTGGGTTATGTTCCATTAGCCTATTTTGATATATTTGTGCTGATTTGTGCTAGTTTTGACGTGCGTGGATGCCGGTTCGAGGAGCTAAGGCATCGCGGGCATGAGCTTTCGTCGGTTCGAGGTGGGTAATACTTGTAAATGATGTCATGAGGGTTAGTAAACCCCGGACTTGCACATCTTAGTGCTGTGTTGAGGTGACTTGCACGCCGGATAACGGGCGTGGGGTAGAGCACCATTGGGGATTGTGACTTGGTCCGTCCCGCGTAATAAATAATAACACCTAATTGTTGAAGTGAATTGGACTAATTATCATGTTTGGACTTCGTGCCAATTATTTGAGTCCTTCGGGGATTGGTATCACTGTTTTGATAACACTGTGCATATTTTATTCTAATTTAAGGTTTTAAATGGTATTTTTGCTATTTAGCATTCTTATAAGGTTATGAAAAACTTGAACAAGGTCTTAATAACATTTTTGCTGTGAGCTAATGTGATATTGTTGCCCGTAGGGTTTTCTTGATTATCTGTTAAACTGATTGGGGCCGAGGGCCATATGTTAGGGCATGACATTCATATGAGCATATGCATACACATGCATGGATCGGATTGCACGCCGCAGTGGTATATGGATCGGGCTGCGCGCCGCAGCAGGTGTGATATTAATATTGTGCTTGGGCTGTAGGAGCCCCTCCGGAGTCTGAACCCCCACAGTGAGCACGGGTACCCAAATTGGATCGGGCTACACGCCGTAGCGGTCATATGCGTTGCATGGCATACATACATTGGTTTACGTGTACTACGTGGCATAACATTCAGTACTCATACATTACTGGCACACATGCATTAGTTGCCTTATTGACCAGATCTCCTGGTGTAAATTGATAAGGAATGCTGAGCCCGAAGGGCTGATTTGAGTGCGGACTTGCACTACTTGAGATTGTATCCAGGTATTGGTATATTATTATGAAATAAAGTAGCTAAAATTGAGATTTCTAAATAATCTACTCACATATGCTTGAAAGGAATAAAAAGATAGTTCTATATTGTGTAGCATAAGATAGTGCCTATCGTGGTTTTCTTCCCTTCAGCATTATTTACTTTTATTACTGCTGAGTTGGAAGTACTCATACCCGACTCCCTGCACCTTGTGTGCAGATACAGGTACACCATAGTGGAGCAAATTCTATTGCGGCTCGGGATTGCTTTTGGACAGTCGAGGTAACTGCCAGCGTTCGCAGGACCTAATTCTCCAGTTTGTCTATATTTTGATCTGATCATCCCACACTTGTGCACAGTTATATTCACTATTTACACTTTGTATACTCTGTAGAGGCTCATGACTCTTGACCCTTCGGTCTATGGGAGTTGGCACATGTTGGGACTTGGTTCCCTGTTTTAAATATATCTATCATTGTTGTGCTTAAATTGGATAAAGTGAGCTTGTGGCTCCGTGGTTATTGTTGATTGGTCGGGCTGGCCTAGCAGTGTGCTGGGCTCCATCACGACCGGATTTGGGGTCGTGACATCTTGACTGACTCTTTCTTTTGTCAGAATACACTCCCATATTTCCATTTGTTATATTTTCCCCCGAGTTGGCACTTTGCCGAACTTTGCGTCTTGTATGCACCCCAAACATTTTAATTGTTGTCTGCTTTATTGCACATGTTGCTCTTTTGGCTTAAAGCACTGGCCTTGTCTCTTCCCGACTTACGACGATTGTCGTGTTGGCCAAATCCCATCTTGTGCAATTGGAAAGCTTGGTGGAAAATTTTGAAATCATTTCTATACTTGTTATGACCCGACAGACTCAATAAGAGGGAGGGTGAAATAAGGTATGAAGAAAAGAGAGAAAGGAAAATACAATTCCTAACAAGAAACCTATAGAAGAATGACCTATCGGATGTGAATACTGACTCTAGCGACCTTGACATGCACTTTCAGCTTTCTCTGTATAGCAAATTTGATGTTCATCTCTTGTTGCAAGTTCTGTAATGAAACTCGTCTTCAGTATTTCATTTCTTTTATCTGATCCTTAGTCGACTTGTAGTGCCCATAGGGTTTTCACCGTCAAGCCTCTCTCATTTGATCTTTCTTTCTCTCAACTCACCATCGCTTTACGGTGCCCGTGAGGGTTTTCACCGATAAGACTCTCTCATTTTGATTTCTTCATTTTCCCTTGTTTGGTCTAGAATGTTGCCCTGATGTAATTCAACTTTATTTCTTTGACTCGGCATTTCTTGAAGATTGATCGGAAGGTCTTTCTTTGGACCGTAATACAGGCTTTTGGGTGGGGTTTAGAAAAAAGGATATAAAAGGCTCAAAATATTTCAATGTGGGTTAAAGATTACAACTTTCGGAATCTTATTTCTTCAACAACCATAACCCGTGCCCCAGTTCCTTCTTGGGGGATTTTATTGGATTTTTCTTTATTGTGACTGAACCTCAGTGAGGCTGCCTACGTACCCTTTCGGGATCAAGTCAAACGTAGTTCGGAACATAAGATCGCTTCCTTGTTGCGATTTGACTTCTCCCGATTTTCTTTCTTGTATTGCATCCTTTTCTTTCTTTTTTTCTTTTCTTTTTCTCTTTTTTTTCTTCTTTTCTTTTCTTTTCTTTTTCTTTTTCTTTTCTTTTTTTCTTTTTCTTCTTTTCTTCCTTTTTCTTGTTTTCTCCCCTTTTGTTCTTCCATTTGATTTCCCCGCTCAATCCTCAATTTGTTGTTGATTCCGAAAGAGGGATATGAAAGAAAATATAATAAGGCTCAAAGGGATAACAACGGATAAAGTGTTTGGATAGCCGAACGAAATGCCTTCGTCATTCCAATCTTCAAAACCTACCAAGTACAAACTACACAGTTAAACACCTTTCGACCGATTCACATATTTTCCTTCTGTATTTGACGATTCTCAGTGCCATTGGGCAACAATCTCGATACCATGAATGGTTCCTTTAGCCTTGGGGTACTCTTGTCTTTGGCTTTAAACCGATGAAGCATGATGCCTTTCCAAAGCATTTCTTTATTTTATGCTTTCCCCATGTATTCACTTGATTCAGGCTTCACAATATTCTGATAAGTTTGGTTTCTTCTGAGTATCATTGCATCTTCAACATAGTTTCATCGACTTTTAAAATCAGGCCGAGAATTATGTGCATGTCATGTTGCTAAAATCAGTTATGAGAAGAATTATAAAGTGATTAGAAATGGGATGACTAGAAATGACGGGAAACGAAGAGTTGTATTAAACTGATGGGTCGAAACAACAAGACGAACAACAAAATGAACAGACTAGACTAGAATTACAAACCTAGACAGCACTAAACAATTTTTATTACTAAACAAAGCAAAGATAGAAAGATAGAAGGGTTTTGACTTCCAAGACAACGTCCGGATTACAACCCTGAAATAACCTGGTCAACAGAGATGACACCAAAATAAAACATCAAAACTCCAAGAGATAGAGCACCTTCCCAATTGACAAGCATGGCATCTTAGCCACTGAATTCTTCATTAATGTTGCCAAGATCACTTTCAGTTTCAATATCTTCACTTGACGATTTCCAAAGAAGATTGTCCTCACCCATGTCACCGGGCATCATTCCCACAAAATGTGCTCTGTCATGTGCAGGTAAAGGATTCTGTTTAATGTTCTGGATGCCACTGTCTTGGACTGCAATTATTCCTTCCTGAATCATTCTTTCTATCTCTCTTTTCAAATGCCGACAACTTTCAACATCATGCCCCAGAGCATTGGAATGGTATTCACACCTTTTAGATGAGTCAAAGCTTTTCGCACGTCGATACACCCGATTTGGAGGAATGGGTGTAATCATGTCATATTGTTTTAACTTCTCAAACAAGCTTTCATAGGACTCTCCTATTGGTGTGAAATTATCTTTCAACTTCTGCTCCTTTCCATACCCTTGGCTTGGATGTGGGTTATAAGGTACTTGAAAATTTTGCGGAGGCTGGTAAAGATTTTGTGATGTTCGGGCTCGCTTTTTTGGGTGTTTTGAGGGTTGGGCAACATATTGGACTGGATCAACAGAGTATTGAGGGTTATGAGGCGGGAAGTAATGCTTAAAGGGGTAATGGAAAGCCTGATAGGGCTGCATATACCTTCGAGATGTTCTCATAGGACCTCTTCTCGACCCCGATATCATCATGATTTCTTTATCCCTCCCATTCACATCACTAAATTCACTTTGGACATCCTGAGCTGCATCTTTGAGAGCTGCTTGACTTATAATTTTGCCGGTCTTAAGACCGTCCTCCGCCATGTCTCCCATTTTGATTATTTCTTCAAAAGATTGACCAACTGTGGATATCATGTTTTGAAAGTAATCCGGCTCTTGATCCTGAAGGAAAACAGTGGCCAACTCGTGATCATTCATGGGTGGCTTAGCTCTCGCTGCCTGCTCTCTCCATTTGATGGCATATTCCCTAAAACTTTCAGTTGGTTTCTTTTTCAGTTTAGAAAGGGAGATGCGGCTTGGGGTGACGTCAATATTGTATTGAAACTATTTGATAAAGGCCCGTGCCATGTCATCCCATACGTACCAACAAGATGCGTCTTGATCCCAAAACCATTCAGATGCTACTCCCGAAAGGATTTCCCCAAAATAAGCCATAAGAAATTCTTCATTTCTTCCCACATCTCTCAATTGGTTGCAATATCTTTTCAAGTGGGTTATGGGGTTTCCCCGTCCATCGTACTTTTCCAATTTGGGAATCTTGAAACCAGACGGCAAGTGAGCATCGGGGAACATACATAGATCTCTGAAAGCAACACTCTCTTGACCTGCCACTTCTTGTGTGTTTTTCAGCCGTTGTTCTAATCTCTTCAATCTTTGGGCCATTTCTTCCTGTACCTTCTTTCGGGTAGGCTTCTCAATGTTTGTAGGAAGATCAAACGAGTATGAGTGGTACTCGGGAGAGTGGTACTGTTCTTGCTGTATAGCAGCTTGTGACTCATGAGAAGGCTGTCCTTGGCCATTGGCCCATGCTTGACGCATTTTTGTCATTTGTTGTCTCAGTGTTCTATTTTCCACAACCACAGCAGACCCTTGTTGAACTCTCTGACCCTGAGTCTCTTCAGCATTCGTAACAGCTTCGATGTCGGTTATCATTTTTCTTGGATCTTGTTTTCCAATTTACCACAACCAACCACCTCAACTTTCTGTATTAACAAAACGGAGCCACAACGTTAGCGTTAAGGTATTCCGATTATTGATTTCCTTTGTTTTTTTCTGCTATTTTCTTTTCTTTTTCCCTTTTTGTATTTTTTTTTCATTTTTTTTTCCTTTTGTAGTTTTTTTCATTTTGTTTTGGTTATGGATATAGTCGAATCCTATGTGGATTGCCTACGTATCATGACCCCGCATGAATCAGACCGAGCGTAGTTCTTGCAAATTAATGGAAGAAATAAAGAGATGTTTATTTGATTTTTTTTTGTTTTCTTTTTTTGAAGAAAAATTGTAAAAGCCGACACCAACTACAAACTCTGATGAAAAATTTTCACACCTTGTGCCAGAGATTTCTACAAGAATAAGAATATTTTTAACGTCAATCATGACTATTTCTACAAAATTGGCCATGTAATGACTTATTGAGTAAAATGGCTATTTTTGCAAAATTTATTTAAGAAAGATAAACTTGAAAAAATTTTCATCCTGTGGCTCATGGGACATCGTTCGGCATCGCCATAAGCCAACACAAGATTGAAAAGTATTTAATTGACTATTTTTACAAAATTGGCCATATAATGGCTTATTTAGACAAAGTGGCTATTTTTGCAAAATTTTATTTATGAAATTACAAATTCAAAAATTTTTATCCTGGGGCCTATAGGGCATCATTCAGCACCGACACAGGCCAACACAAGACCGAAGCAGTTTAAATGCCAAATGTGGCTATTTCAGCAAAACCGGCCATGTAATGGCTTATTTGATAAAGTGGTTATATATTTTTTTTGTAAAGTTGAGTGATGACTCAAACTTGATTTTGCGGATACGGCCTTTCAACATTTCCGCGAGGGATTTTTCAAGGCTATGCCCGCAAATTATTTAAAATGACTCAAAGTGGTTATTCTTGCAAAAAACGGCCTTCCGGCGTCCTTTTGAGGGACATTCGGCCTATTTGAAGCAAGAATAGCATCACCCGACTTATTTATAATAAAATCAAAAATTTGACATTTTTTGTTATTTTTCAAACGGGGTGTGAACCCGAACTTGATTTTGCGAATACGGCCTTTCAAAATTTCCACATGGAATATTTCAAGGTTGTGCCCGCAAATTATAAAAAATGATTCAAAGTGGCTATTTTTGCAAAAACAGCATTCCGGCGTCCTTTCGAAATATTCGGTTATTTTCAAAAACGGCATCACTTTGATTTTATTGACACAATTAAACACACACATTTTTTTTTTGATTTTTTGAAAAGGGTGGTAACCCAAACTTGATTTTGCGGCTACGACCTTTCAACATTTCCGCGAGGGAATATTTCAAGGTTGTGCCCAAAAATTATTTACAATGATTCAAAGTGGCTCAAAAACAGACTTCTGGCGTCCTTTCGGAACATTCAGCTATTTTTTCAAAAATGGCATCACTTTGATTTTATTGACAAAATTAAACATACACATTTTTTGATTTTTTTTAAAAAAGGTGGTTGCTCAAACTTGATTTTGAGGTTATGGCCTTTCAACATTTCCCCATGGAATATTTCAAGGCTATTATTCAAAAAGAAAAAGAGAAGACTTCAAAGTGGCTATTTTTGTAAAAACAGCCTTCCGGCGTCCTTTCGGAACATTTGGCTATTTTAAAAAACAGTGTCACTTTGATTTTATGAAAACTAAAACTTCGACATTTTTTTTAAATTTTTGAAGGGGTGTAACCCTAACTTGATTTTGTGGCTACCGCCTTTCAATGTTTCCATAAGGAATATTTCAAGGTTATGTCCTCAAATTATTTAAAAATGATTCAAAGTGGCTATTTTTTCAAAACAGCCTCCCGGCGTCCTTTTGGGAACATTCGGCTATTTCCAAAAACAGCATCACTTTGATTTTATTGAAAACTAAAACTCGATACATTTTTTTTATTTTTTTAAAAGGGGTGATTGGACCCGATGAGGGTTGCCTACGTATCCCACCTAATGGCGAGAATCAAACCTGCGTAGTTCGGTCAGATTGTTTTGTGACCAATTATTTAACCAAAATTGGTCTTACTATTTTTCAAACTTTCTTTTCAAATTTTCGACAGCTTTTCGTCAATATTTTGATATTTTCTATTCTAAAATTTCTTTTTTTTTTCAGGAATTTAGCCGGTCAGCATTAGACAAATAAATGCAACATATAATATGCTCGGTCTTTTATTTCCGGGTCAACTGTCCTAGACGGACCCAACCCCTGTGTTGAGTCCCCTAAGTCAGATATGATGCAAATAAACATCCTAAATCTCGGCTTAATATCCTGATGTTTTCATGGGTTCTAGACCGTGTACCCGAGTGGACAACTCGGATCGAGGAGGGGGCTACGTACCGGTGACCCGCGGGGTCAATCGGCTTTGTAACTTGTCCGGCCTCTTTTCTTATTTTTGGTATTGACACTAACAGAAAGGGGAGTCTCAACCAGTAAGCACATCCCGGAGGTAAGAAGAGAAGGGTTTTCGGCACAATTTTATATATACAGTTCACGCAATATCAAAGCGGTAAACGTGTAGCACATTAATCAAAAACATATAATTAAATCAGAGATAAGCAAAAACAGCAATTTAACTGAGCTCGAATTCTCAAACCCTGAACCGAAGTTCCGGGTTACCTATCCCCAACAGAGTCGCCAGAGCTGTCACACCTCCTTTTTTCACATACGTACGTAAACGTAAATGTGCCACTGTTTAATACTACACCCCGAGAAGGGATATAATAACAATCAGTGAAGGTGTTTTTCCACTTAAAGGAAAGTCGGAACGGGATCAATTTATTTAATTATTCAGAGTCGCCACTTTTGAAAATAATGGTGTCCCAAGTCACCGGTTTAATCCCGAACCGAGGAAATTTATGACTCTGTAATAAAGTTTGCGAAACTAGAAACCTTGATAAGGAATTCTGTTAACCCGGGAGAAGGTGTTAGGCACTCCCGGATTCTGTGGTTTTAGCACGGTCGCTCAACTGCAATTTTTGTTTTTATTTGATTTCTTTATATATTTCAATTTATGTGCTTTTAATGTTCCGCTTTTTAATTTTAGAAGAATTGCGACGTCACGAAAACACATTTCGAGTCACACCGCAACCGGTACACTTGCGACTTTAATGCATTTCGGTTTCACCGAGAGTAAGATTTAGGTCACATAAATGCGCACCCGGATTTAAGAAAATAATTTTATTAGAGTCGTGCCTAAAGGGTCTATCGTCTTGATTAAATTTTGGAAAGACCGTGAAATTCGCTAAACGGTCATTCCGAGTCTACATGTTTCATACCAATTATTTGAGGGCGTCGTGTGTTTTGTTTTCTAGCGAGGCTCGTCTCATTATTTTATTTAAGGTTAAACCTAACATGACTATGATTTTCTATTTAATTGGTCTCTAATTGAAATATAATTTGCTCCTTATAATTGATAATCCGGACATATGAGTTAAACTATCTATTTCAGATTTGGACCACTTGTAATAGCATTCGAGGCCCAATCTTAAATCTGTCGGCTAAAACCAAATTGATCCTAATGCTCTTAGGCGTCCAGCACTGCTTGTATAGAAAAAATATCAATTATCTATGTCACTAGTGAAACTGAAGTCGCGGGTGTTCATGTCCCTACTATTATTCTTATTAATTTTCCTTATTCTGATTTTAGTATTTGTAAACTGAAAAGACTATTAAATGATTATGTTGATATCATACTAACTATTTTAATTCTTGCTATAATCATACAATCACAATTCTCATGATTCCTGAATTTAATACTAAACTCCTTACTAAACTCCTTGATTTGACAACGAAATTCATACACTAACTATCCTGTTTCAATTCCAGAAGAATATAACATAATTCTTGGTGAATATAACTATTTTTATTACTGCAAACTACACTGAATCTATATAAATTCCAGTAATATATATACACAAATGTCTTAAAACAACATCAATTAAACCATAACAGTCCAAGGAATAGAATTTAATCACAATTGAACTGTTCCTAATGAATACAAAAATGCGGTGATAAAATCTGTATCCACTAAATTCAACCACGCATTAATGATATATTAATAACAAACTCATCAGTACAAATTGACTCTTTTCATTTTGCATATGATTTGAGTTACAGCAGAGAAACAGCCTGTGTACCTGGAATTAAAAGTTAAGAGGAGGACAAGTCAACAATGAAATAGCAACAACAACAGTAAGCAAAACCCAGCAGATCAACAGTCACAGCATCAACCAAAATGAGATTTGAATCCAACCGATGACACAATGTCTAGGCAGAAGTAAAATTGACCAAAAATAACACCCTAACTTTACTTGAAATCAACTTTTAGGAAATCACAAATGTTCAACAATCAGTTTCACTTAGCAAACTCAATGAACTCCAAATGCCTTCACATGCATCAAATTAATTGAAAAAAGAGCTAAAACTGGACTGAACAACCAGAAAGTAATTTTGGAGTTTTTTCAGAGATTTTCCTACTGATTTTGGATTATTTTGATATAGATTTGAAATATAGAAGAAGAAAATTGAATTTGAAGTTGTTAATTTCAGATCTGAAAATTGCAGATATTTTTTGGGATTTTTTAGGGTTCCTATGGCTAAAATTCTAAAGAGACTCTCAAAATCAGAAGGAATCCCTCCTTTATTCAAGCTGAAAATACCTATTTATAGACCCAAAATAAGAGGAAATCTGAATTTTATTATTTTATTAAAAACCCAATTTTTATCTTGTTGCACAAGTTAGTGCAATTATTCTACTGAAAGTTACACTAAAACCCCTTCTAGAATACTCTACCATATTCCATTTCCTTTGAATTCCTATTGTACCCCTACTTGTTAAGGGGAACTACTAATTCTACCTTTTTTATCCCCAAACTACCCTTAATGCTCTATATTTATAACAATTATGCCAATTCCCTTTCCAATTGCACCCTTTTCCCTTTAACCTTATTACAACTATACCAACTTCCTTTTCCCAATTCACCCCTACTTCTTAAGGCTTATTACCTTCCTAAATTCTGTATTTTATCCTTATTTTAACCCATCTTCATATTGTATTTATCAAATAGCCACAATTAAGTGACTATTGTTCAATTAACCAATTAACCCTTTCAACTACTTTAAATTCAGATTAATTCACTAATTAAAATCACATTTCACCTATAGCCAACCCTAGGCAATCTTACAAATATAGCCACTTATTATTAATTATCCGATTAACAAGACTTGGGGGAACAATTGATAGATGGTGAGTGTTATTAATCGAAATAACTAGTCGCAATTGATTCTATTTAGTAATCGCCTTAGGTTGCTACGAATCGTGTGATTTCAACTATCGACCTAACTTGAATCTAAACTTAGTCTAAAGTCGAATTCACTAATAGAACTAAATCACTATTCTAACAGCTATGACCAATCTTCTAAGTGTTAATCAAAAGACACAATTCCACTTGTCAATCATCTCAAATAGATTCAAAAACTATCAATTAACAAATTTCAACAATTAACAGATAATTCCCAAAATCTAAACAGAAACTAACTTTTTTAACACTTATTCTAACAAAATCTAAAAATTATTAAGACTACCAGAAATTAACAGAAATCATTAATCAAGGAACAAATTCGCAACGCTTTCAATCGACTAATCCTCGACACAAGAAACAGATTCATAAAAAGCAATTTTAATCAAACGGGTAAGTCCTATTATTCTAAGCAGTTGATAAAAAAGTATTGAATACTAATTAATCTAAAACTAATCTATTACCACTGACTAACAATATCATTATCAAAAGAAATTAATTTTAACAAATATCAGAATCAAAATGTTAACACCAAACTGATTGAAGAAGAAATACTTAAAACTACTTACAAATCCATACCGAACATTATCAGAATTTATTTAATCCTTAACACTAATTACAAATCTGTTTTTTTTAGTTATATAAAGAAAACAAGAAAAATGCAAACAAATTAAGCAAAAACAGAGAAACAAAGAAGAAGAAATACTTAGCTCTTTTTTGCCGTTATTTTCTTTCTTATTAACTGTATTTTTGCTTCTTTTCTTCATTCCCTCGTTCTTTTCTTGATTCTTGTCTTTTCCGACGACTTTTCTTGAATATCTTCTCGGGCAGGCTTCGTTCCGGCGGCTTTTGAGGCTCATTCTTCGTGTCACAGCGTTTATAACGCTAAGGGAATAGTGGGGTGAAGGTTTTGGGTGGTTTCGAGGCGGCGCCGCCATGGGAGTGGGTGGCGCCGCGAACTAGGGTTTGAGTTTTTGCGGCGTTGCGGTGGGTTTTGGAGGAGATGCTTTGGAGATATGTAATGAGGAGAATGAGAGGAGTGTTTGGGTGTTGGTTTCGTTGGGAAAAGTGGCCGGCCGCCGCCGTGGGTGGCGGAACCCTAGGCGGCGCGACAGTGACAGTGAAGAAGAGAGATGGCAGACCGTGTGGCTAAAGAGAGAGGGAGATGAAAAGATTAAGGTTTCGTTCGTTTAAGGTTTTGTGTTATGTCTTTTTAAGGTTTTTGTGTTTTTTGTATATTAGAATATGTAAGAACAATTTAGGGCCTTTGGATTAGAATCAAGGACGGTTGAGATTGATCATCAAAGAAATGAATTAAAGGGATTGGGCTAGGCCGTTGGTTTGGGTCAATTGGGCCGGCTGGGTACCCGTCTGGGCTGAAGGAATTTGGCCCAATTCCTTTGTATTGTACCTCTTGCCTTTGTATTTTGTATTTTTAATTCTCTTTGTATTTCTTTTGGTATTTTGTTGTATTTCAATTTTTTTTATATTTTCTATATTTTCCTACTTTGTAATTATTTGGAATTTATTAAAATAATTACCCTATTTTTTGACAATTTTCAATTTAAAAAGCTAACTAATGTTATTTTTTTGATTTTTCTTTAATTAATTAACAACAAATTAACACCTAATACATGAGGAATTAATTTCTAACAATGTATTTTTGTATTTTATTTATCACACGCAAATAACATGCAAATAATTAACACAAAATTCACACAAAAATTATAAAAATGATGAAAAATAATTTATTTTGAATTTTATAGGAAGAACTCATGTGTAGGGTAAAAATCACGTGCTCATAGCTGCCAGGCCCAAACCTAAGATAAAATGTTGATGTAAATTTATGAGTCATTTAACAATATAGAATTTGGGGGTAACAAACAATGGATTTGAAAATATTTTGCACCTGAAGGAGGGGCATAAAACCACCAATATCAATTGTTGGACCGATGTTTGCCCGGGACACGCTCCTATAGAGATAGGCCAGAACAGGATCACCCCAGCTGTACTAGTGTAGCTCATCCAGCTGCTCAAGATAGTGAAGAAAGTGCATCCTCACTTTGTTCCCCGAGGTGTCGGGAAATAAGACACACCCGAATAGCAGGAGAAACACCACCCGAGTGTAACGCATAATCCAAAGATGTTCTGTCTCATGTGTAATATCAGGGTGCAATACCGCCGTATGATCTCTGATAAATGATAAAGTCACGCGACTGCCACCCCGGTCACCCTGCGGTCTCAAACTAGTCAACTGCCCCATCATGTCCACCAGCTGTGCACGTGTCATGCCTCTCCACTGGTGGGGCAGTGTAAAGGCGCACCTATGTACGCGCAGTTCATATAAAACCTGACGTCCTGCAGTGTGATAGTAGCCTCTCTAGTAGGCAAGTGAAATATATGCGTCTCTGTTAGCCACCGCTCTATCAAGGACGTGATGAGCGACCAATCAAGCTGCATCCGTACAAGCTAAAAAATAGTATATAGTCCCGAAGTTTGTAGGATCTCTACTACACGTGGATGGAAAGGATGCTTCGCGATATACTCCCATAGATTATTAGGCCTCATGGGGCGGATTTGCTGCGTCGCTAGCTGTCCCTCCCAAATATAGGATGACCTATGGTCGCCCTGTAGCACTAGTAGCTCATCCTCGGCAGGTCTAGGATGCGCTGGTGGAGGAAACGCCATGTCGTCTACTATAATTTAAACAAAATTAATTATTTCAATATTTTTATTGTATGTCTTAATTTTAATATTTTTAGAATTTTATTAACTTAATAAATTAAATTAAGTATGGTTTTTGAAATTGGAGATAATAGTTGTGTATGGATTCCATGATTGATTTTTAACGCCCGGTACCACCGAAAAATTCTTAATTATTATAAGTCTTAATTTCAATATTTTTAGAATTTTATTAACTTAATAAATTAAATTAAGTATAATTTTTAAAATTAGAGTTAATAGTTGTGTATGGGTTCCAAGCTTGATTTTTTAGGCCCGGTACCACCTAATAATCCTTAATTATTATAAGTCTTAATTTCAATATTTTTAGAATTTTATTAACTTAATAAATTAAATTAAGTATGGTTTTTCAAATTGGAGATAGTATGATTTTTGAAATTGGAGATAATAGTTGTGTATGAGTTCCAGGCTTTATTTTTGAGGCTCAGTACCACCTAATAATCCTTAATTATTATAAGTCTCTACGCTAAAGGCTCTACGTTATACTATATGAACATAAAATCAACAATACAAATTAATAAAATAAGTAATATTAATAACAAAATTAATATTAATAACAATATAAATACTATTAATAAAAAAATAAATAATACTAATGCAAACATACTAATATAACAAAATTGAATCTTCGGATAATATTAATCGAAACATACTAACATACTAAATATTATTATTGTAATGACCAGTCCGGTCGTTTTAGAAAATTACGCCCCAATCCCTAATTTAACTGTTTCCCTAAGTACAATTCTGCTATTGTGGGTTGCCGGGAGAGTCGGCCCTGAAATTTGAAGTATTTTGGGACATTTAGTCCCTAAATGAGAGCTTTAAAGATAGAAAATGGTCCGTAACCGGAACAGTGTTAAGACGTCTCGGAACGGAAATCCGATGGTTCCATTAGCTCCGTTGGGTGATTTCGGGGTTGGGAGCGCGTTCGGAATGTATTTTGGAGGTCCTTAGCTCAATTAGGCTTGAAATGCCGAAGGTTGAAATTTTGGCAAATCCGAACGATAGGTGAGATTTTGATCCGGGGGTCGGAATGGAATTCCGACAATTTTTGTAGCTTCGTTATGTGATTTTGGATATGTCCGCAAATTTTCAGGTCATTCGGACGTCGTTTGGTCTGGTTTTAGATCGAATGTGCAATTCGGAAAGTTTTAAGAAATTTTGGCTTGAATTCGATGTGAATTATGGGTTTTGATGTTGTTAGACGTGTTTTTATGATATGAATGAGTTCGTATCGTGTTTTGGAGTATGTTGGTGGTTTTCGTTGGGGTCCGGGAGCCTCGGGATGAATTCGGGGGTCCAAACGGACCAATTTGTGCCAAAAGGCAGTGCTGTTCTGCTGCAATAATTGCAGAGAAATTTTGCTCTCCGCGGAGATGGCCATGCGATCGCGTAAGGGAGAAATCCTGAGCTCTGCGATCGCGAAGTAAAGCCTGCGATCGCGTAAGTCTGGGAGAGTGAGCATCGCGATCGCGTGAGGTTTTATGCGATCGCGTAGGGTATTTGGTCGGAAGCAGTGCGATCGCGTGGAGAGAGTCGCGATCGCGTAGGTTAATCTGGGAGCCGGCCGAGTTTGTTCTTCGCGATCGCGTGCATGTTATTGCGATCGCGTAGGGTCGCTGAGTTGTTCACTACGATCGCGTCCAGAATCACGCGATCGCGTAGAGGAAAAATTAGGCCGACCATATTTTGTGCATCGCGATCGCAAGCCCAGTGCTGCGATCGCGTAGAGTAAAATGGCCTGGCAGTGACTTTAAGTCCAGAACATTTCAGTCGCGGCCTATCACACCAAAACCGCCATTGTTGAGCTCCAAAAGAGGATTTTGAAGGGGAAACGCTGGGATATCATCGGGAAATCATCGGGGGTAAGTTTCTTGACCTTAATTCGTTGGTTTATCATGAAATCCATGATTATTTCACTGAAATTGGAAGATTAAAGGTGGGTTTGAGCCCTAGGCCTAAATGTTAGAAAATCTTTGATTTGAATGGGCAAACGGAGTCCGATTTCGATAAATTTTATATGCACGGACTCGTATTGAGATAAGGAACCCGAAAATATAATTTTCGTGATTTTTCAATAAGCGTACTGAAAGTCGGATTTTGGCAACTTGTGGGTTTTGGTGCATTTTGAGTTATTTTGATTGGGTAATGCCCAATTGGCCTATTTTAATGTGATTCTATTGATTTTTATCAGATACTACACTTGTGGAGGCCGACATTCATGGCAAGAGGGTTATTTCTTAGCGGTTTTGTATCGGAATTGAGGTAAGTGGCTTGTCTAACCTCGTGTGGGGGACTTTCACCCCTAGGATTTTATGTGATACTTTAAATGCGTTGTACGCGAGGTGACGGGAGTGTACATGCGCTGGTTGTTGAACACATACTTTACTTAAATTGTTCAATAAGTGATATTCCTATTTTTAGCTGTTAAATTCGATATTCCTACCCGGTAGCAGTTAGAAAAGCATGATTAGGTAGTATTTGACTGTCTAGTCGCCTAATTGTCTTACTTGAGTTTTCTTGGTAATCGTTGGCGCTGTTTATCGGCGAAGTTATAGTTAAGCATATTATACTTGTTATACCCCATTTTAACACGGGTCAAACTAGAGTATAACATATTGGTTAATTCTGCGGGTTTAATTAATTAAAGAGTCGCCACCTAATTATTTTAATGGTGAATTAGGACACCAATTTTAGTAAAGTAGTGCTTAAAATTAACTCTGTTTTATGATCTGCTTAACTTTAGAAATTCTAGGTAAGGGTTCTAATTAATCCTATAGGGAAGGTTATTAAAGCACCCTATATGATCCGTTAATAACGGTTAACCGGCCAAACTTAGGTTAATTAGTTTAAAACTTATTAAAAGTTGCGCTTAAGTTGTTTTAATATAATTTAGTGAATAGGGTTTATAACTAATTATATATATATATAGGGATAGCTTTGAAAGAAATGATATTTTTATGAAAAAAACTCGTAACTAATTTGCAACTTGGGGAAACAAATATTCTTTTGTTTTTCTTCAAAATTACCAAAAATCAAGATCATTGAAACAATCTGTTTAAAGAAAAGCATATCTCTTAAAAGAAAAGTAGTAATCTACGATTTTAAACTTATTAAACGTGATTAGGAGAAAGCAGTCTCAAACGAAAAATATTATTCCCAAAATGCTAAGTGTATTGTATCCTTTTAAACCTTAATTCAACAAGATACTTTGCAAAAATTATAGTAGTAATTCTATATGATAAAATTAATCATCAATTATAGATCCAAATAAAACAAACCACTTAGACTAACAAATAGGCAGAGTGAGCAATAACAAAAGCCGCCATAGGCGACCCCAAGTGATTCGCTTGTTTTTCTTGCTATCCGGTGTATTCTAAAGAGGATGACGTGAGATGTGATAACTCCATGCTTGGCAGTGTTGAGTTTCGAGTGAGACTCCATTTTTGCTCCAGGTGTATATGCAAAGAAAATGAGAAAAGAGAATTAGAGAAGCGATTTGAATCGTAGCAACGATACAACTATTGAAGATAAATTTATTTCACAAGGTTTACTCGCACAAAATCACACAAAGGAGAAGTACCATATTCTAAGCACATTTTGGGATCATATTGTTAAACTTCATAATCTAAACACTGCTATGTAACAACAAATTTTAGAACTTAAAGATGAGTTCTTCAGGTGCATTATGCCTAAACAGTGATATCACTTCATTCAAAATTCTAAGAAACATGATTTCTAATTTAGACGTCACTTTATCTATCTACAACATGGATAAAAGAGGTTAAAAGATAAACTGATTATGTAAGATCACATCCAGCTATTAACTCAACTCAACAAACATTTTAAATAAAACTCAAGTTATTAGGAAGTCATATTAATTCCATCAATACTTAGCTCATTAGCATTCAATTTTTTTTGCCTTTGCTACACAAATCCTAGAAGAAGAGGCGTTAAGATATTCGGACATAACATAGATGTAAGCACACACATTCATTAGAAACTTATGGGCATGATTTTACATGGTGAAAATCTTATATATAATATTTAATCCTATAAACACAATTCCTACCATTTGAATGGGATTTAAAGGTTATAAACTCCCAGAACCCATTAACAAAATACTCTTCAATTTCATATTACATTAAATGAATAGATGAGGTCTAATCCTATATAACTCAATGACTAATAAGTTCGATTATCAAATAGTTTACAAATGAAAGATTTTTAACATAAACCTCTACTTCCTAATTAGTTGAAGATAATAATATTTTACAAGATACTCAATACACAGAGGGAAACTTTAGCAGAACTCATCTAATATGCTATATTAAAACTTAATATATAACTAGTCATGTAATGACATTGACATACAAAGATAAAAAAAAATATTAAGGCACTAATCTAACCAAAGCAACAAAACAGAGAAATAAATTTTAGTCAATGGACTACTAAAACGTGTATACCTTAACAGATGTGAAAACAAGTATTTGGCCAAATAATACCTAAAATCAAAAGCTAAAAGAGAAGGTTGCTGACCTATTTTTGCGCAGCGAACTCGGGCGTTTGCAATGACTACTCGAATCTCCACTCCAAACTTTTGTAATCGAACCAACACGACCAAAGCGAAAGACTTCTCAGTCACAAATTAATTTCTGGAGTAAAATGGTCGCTGAAGCCTCGGGTTATTTAGGGGCATAGGTGCGGCTCCAAAAACCCCCATCCCAGATGGACTCCAAGTGCTAATATTTATAGGTGAAAAGCTAGGGTTCTTGATTTGGGCGGGATTTCGAAATTGAATGAAGAGCTCTTGAACGTTTGAAATTTGAATGTTGATGTTCAAGAAAATTAAATGAGGTGCAGATCTTCTTGTTCAAAAATGGTAATAGCATGTCTGCCATGGCTGAGCAACAATGGAGTTTGTGAAGAAAAGGAAAGGGAGGAGAAGAAGCGTGCTTTTTGGAGATAGAATGGAATAAATTAAAATGCTAATTGTGTCTAGGTCTTTGAGAATGAAAGAATGGATTTCAGCCGCTGGATTAAGAGCTTACACGGCCGAGATTAAGTCTGGAATATTAGTCAAAACGACGTAGTTTTAATGAGGTTCTAGAGTGTTCTATAGTTGGGCTAAAGTTGAGGATTTCGTTTGGGCCTGATTTGGTTGGCTGAGTGGGTTAAATAAATGGGCCAACTATGAATAAATTTGGTCTTTGGATATATTGGATTTCATTGGCTAGCTGATGGCCTAAATTTTCGCTGGAAATAATCCTAAAATTCCTTTCTTCTTAATATTTCTTTGGGCTCCTAAATTGATAAATTTATACATGACAAAATAATATTAAGTAAATAATTTAAAATAGTAACAATACTAATTGCAACAATAGCGTTAATAATGATAATAAATAATAATAATAATAATAATAATAATAATAATAATAATAATAATAATAATAATAATAATAATAATAATAATAATCTACACTATATTAAAGCACAAAGATCTTTAGCGAAAAAATATCGTTCGCCTTTCTTACCCTTTCAAAACAAATTACCCATTGAATAACATTGTCATTTTCACTTATTCTCCTAATATTTAGGACTTTTACATAAATTAAACTCTATTTATTATATCTTTCCTTGTTTAAACTCTTAAAAAAAATAAATTTGAAAAATCAATAAAGAATTTACCTTATATAATGATTCATTTTAATAATGATAAAATTAGCTATAACCATAGAAAAGGCTAGAAGGCCGAAAATTAATGTTTTCAAATTTTCGTTTTACTAGCGGACTTGGAGTATTTAATTTGTTGGACCAAAATCACTTAACTTGAACTTTTCATATTGTGAAAATATATCATACTAATAACGTTGCATATGGATCAGTTACTACATTTTGAGTATCGAAGTTTAGTTCTTACCAAAGTATTTATCGACCTTTATGTTTATCAAATTTTACACTACAGAAAATAATTATTCAATTATTTTTTCTAACAAATAAGATTTTATTTACTAAATCCTTATTTTTTACAGTTGCGATATTCTAATATTAAGGACTTTAATATCACTAAGTTTTTACCATTAAGCTAATAGTGGAAATTAAATAGTAAGTGCTCTTAGAATCTTTGTGACATTATTCGTTCATTATCACAAATTTGTCTCTCTATTTATATATCGAAACTAGCAATAAATTGTCCTCTAATTTATAAGATCGTTTAATAACTTTCTACATATTTGAATCTATGCTTATTTTAGTAATATAAGATGAATGATTTTACTCATATGCTTTTTTTTTTTAAAAAATTTATTCCCATAGATAAAAATTACGCACGACGCACGTACTCTAAAACTGGTAATACTAAAAGTAATATAATAATAAAGTGATAGTAGTAGTAATACTAATGATAGTGGTAAAAGTAGTAATTATAAAAATAGTAATATAAATAATAACACTAACACTAATACTAATGATAGTAGTAGTAGTAGCAATTGTAAAAATAAAATAAAAAAATAAAAAATAAAAAATAAAAAAAAAATTGTAGCAAAAATAATGTATTGAGCTTATTAGTAATTTAGAAGCTCAAGAAAATTAATTAGAAGAAAGGAGGGACAAAAATTGGATGTCAACAGTTGCCCCTCTTTGACCAGAGATGATGTAAGAGTCTTTGGGCAAAGAAATTGACATAGTAACCAATTTTGTCCCGACCATCAAGATTGAAATGGGAGAAAGGGGACGTAAAAAAAAATTATTGTGGCCGAACTCCGGTTTCGAGTTGCCTACATATCTTGGGTTTCACGAGAATCAGACCATATGTAGTTCAAGAATGATGGTATCCTGGATTCGAATTTAACGATTGATGCAAATCCTAAAAAATGCTGCCCCAATGTCGAATCATAGAGACACTGGGTACGACGATTGAAAGAAAACGTTTGAAATAAGAATTTGATTATAAATTTTGAGAGTTGAGCCAAACGGAGTTCGAAGTAGATCATTGACCTTTGTTGGAGAGTTTGGTATTCCTCTCCAACAAATTGCCCTAGTTCACTGCTAAGATATAGTTCCACGTTGCGCTATATTCCCTGCATAGCTTAAAAATGCTAAAAAAAATTATTAGGAAATAAGATGCAATATTCCATAAAAGTAATTGTCACGACCCAAATCCAGTCGTGATGGCGCCCAACAATCAAGCTAGGCCAGCCAAACAAACGATTTAATTATAACACAATACCAGTTCTCAAATGGACAGCCCAAAAAGAATATATGAGTTTAAGAACTCCAATAATATTAATACTGAACGAAAGTACTGACACTCCCAAAGATCCGGAGTCACAAGTCTAGAGCCTCTAACAAAACCAACAGGAAATAGAGAGTACGATATAGAAGTACTCAAGTCTGAATACAAAATATAAACGAACAACTGGAATGAGAGGAGAAGCTAGGCTCTGCGAACGTAGGCAGCTACCTCAGCAACTCGATGTGACAATGTAAACGCTGGAGATGTCCGTCTACTGCTCCTGTGTACCTGAGTCTGCACACAAAAGGTGCAGGGAGTAGGGGTGAGTACTAAGTACTCAGTGAGTAACAAATATATACATGTAGCTGACAGTAAGAAATCCACAAAATACCACAATATGAAGCTACACTACGGTCCGAATCTCCTACGAACTAGCAACAATAATACAATACAGCTACCACAGAGTAATCCAACAAATACGGATGCAATGCAATGCACATAACTGCTACGGCGTGTAGCCCGATCCCATTTAACGTCGACGGCGCTCACTGGGGGTGTGTACAGACTCCGGAGGGGCTCCTACAGCCCAAGCGCAATGCTGCTGCGGCGTGCAGCCCGATCCTCACATCAACCACTGCGGCGTGCAGCCCGATCCCATACTCAGTCCACAATAAGCAATTAAGTCACAAAACAATTCATTTTCCTTATTTCCGGTTCTCAATTCATAATTTATGAAAAATACTTTAACTTTATTAAGTTTGTAAAAGCCGGTGACTTAGCATTTCAAAAGTGTGATTTCAATTTCCAGGACTGAGATCAGTGATTTAAGCAATTTTAGCTATCACATAAATATTGTCCTCTAAGGACGCTACAGATCGGCACAAGGCCCCAAACAAGGCTTACATCCCACAAATATAGCAAATACAGTGTATTTCCAACACTAACATCATATTATTCATTCCCGGGATGGACCAAGTCTCAATCCCCAATCACAATCAATCCCGCACCTGCCACGGTGTGCGAGCCACGCACTATTAGCGTCACAATGTGCTAAGCCGGGGTTTCGAACCCTCAGGCTACAATATACACAAACTACTCACCTCTAGCCGGTCGTCGAATCGTCCGCGATGCCTTTTCCCTTGAATTTCGTTGCCTCGTGCGTAGAATCTAGTCAAATAACAATAATTATATCAAATACGGGTCAAAGAATCATAACCCACTTCAATTCATATGAAATTCTCAACATTACACCAAGTTGGTAAAACCCGACTTTCGGTACGATTCTCGAAAAATTACGAAAGTCACATATTCGGAACCCTCATCTCAATACGAGTCTAAGCATATCAATTTTTACCAAATTCGGACTCCATTTGCTCATTCAAAACCTTGATTTTCTAAAGTTCAAACCTAGGGTTAAATCTTCCATGAATCACCCCAATTCTTCCATTTTCATGATAAAATTGCATGATATTATCAATACTAATCATAATATGAGTTCATAGTTGATTACCTGATGATTTCCCTTGATTTCTCCCTCAAAATCGCCCAAAGTCGCCCTTAAGCCGAGACCCCCAAATGATAAAATGTTTCTGAAATTTTCTACTTCTGATACACTTAACTTACAGCGATTTCCGCTTCTGCGGAAATATTTCCGCTCCTACGCGTCCGCTTCTGCGGAGATTGGACCGTTTCTGCGGATAGTTCCGCTTCTGCGGCTAGACGTCCGCTTCTGCGGACTCGCCCAAGCGGCTCCCCTTCCGCTTCTGCGAAGGCCGCTTCTGCGGCTCCCCGTCCGCTTCCGCGCTTCCGCTTCAGCGGCTCCCTTTCCGCTTCTGCGGTCGCCGCTTCTGCGGCTCCTTTCCGCTTCAGCGCACCCGCTCCTGCGCCCATAATTCCGCAGGAGCGGAAACAACAGAGGCAGTGCACTATTTTCTGCAATTTTCCATATTTCTCCCGATTAACCATCCGAAAACACCCCGAGGCCCCCGGGACCTCATTCAAACACACCAACACATCCTAACTCCTTATTCGAACTTGTTCCAATCATAAAAACACCATCCTAAACATCAAAATCATCAATTAACCACGGATTCAAGCCTAAATTTCTTAAAAACTTTCAAAACTAACATTCAACCCAAAACCCGATCAAACGATGTCCGAATGACCTGAAAATTTGCAGACATATCCAAAATCACATAACGAAGCTACAGAAATTGTCGGAATTCCATTCCGACCCCCGGATCAAAATCTCACCTACCATCCGGTTTTCGCTAAAATTCAACATTCGCCAATTCAAGCTTAAAACTACACCGGACCTCCGAATTCAATTTCGATTGTTCTCCTAAGTCATAAATGATCCCCCGGAACTAGTCGAATCATCAGAATCTGGTTCCGAGCACTCTAACTCAATAGTCAACTCTTGGTTGACTTTTCATATTCAAGCTTTCTTGAAACATGCTATTTGTTTCATTTTCAATCCAAATCACTCCTAACTCACCCGATATACTCTAATACTGTTTTAAAAGCATAACATATGTAAATGCAAGGTAACGGGGTGGTAAATTCCCGTAACGACGGGCCGAGTCGTTACATTCTCCCCAACTTAAACAAACGCTCGTCCGCGAGCGGGTTAAGAAACATACCTGGAGCATCAAACAAGTGTGGATATCTGCTCTGCATTTCCTGCTCGGTCTCCCAAGTTGCTTCCTCCACGGGACGACCTCTCCACTGCACTTTCACTGAAGCTATATCCTTAGATCTCAGCTTACGAACCTGTCGACCCAAAATGGCTATTGGTTCCACATCATAAGTCAAATCCTCATCTAGCTGTATCGTGCTGAAGTCCAACACATGAGACGGGTCTCCGACATACTTCCGGAGCATAGATACATGGAACACCGGGTGAACTCCCGACAAACTGGGTGGCAAAGCAAGCGTATAAGCCACCTCCCCAACTTTCCTAAGCACCTCAAAAGGTCCGATGAACCTTGGGCTCAACTTTCCTTTATTTCCAAACCTCATAACGCCCTTCATAGGCGAAACCTTTAGCAAAACCTTCTCACCCACTACACATCTCGGACCTTCCGGTCTGCATAACTCTTCTGACGCGACTGAGCTGTGCGAAGTCTCTCCTGAATCACCTTTACCTTGTCTAAGGCATCTTGGACTAACTCTGTCCCCAACAACCTAGCCTCGCCGGGCTCGAACCAACCAACTGGAGATCTACACCGCCTCCCATATAAAGCTTCATACGGTGCCATCTGAATGCTGGACCGATAGCTATTATTGTAAGCAAACTCCGCCAAAGGCAAATAATCAGCCCATGAACCACCAAAATCAATGACACAAGCACGCAACATGTCCTCCAATATATGAATAGTACGCTCGGACTGCCCATCCGTCTGTGGATGAAATGCTGTGCTCAGCTCCACCTGTGAACCCAACTCTCGCTGAAATGTCCTCCAGAACTGAGATGTGAACTGGGTACCTCTGTCCGATATAATGGAAATAGGAACTCCATGCAATCTCACTATCTCACGGATGAATATCTCTGCCAACCGCTCTGAGGTATAGGTAGTACACACTGGGATGAAGTGAGCTGACTTAGTCAACCTATCCACCACCACCCAAGCTGAATCAAACTTCCTCGCTGTCCGAGGGAGTCCACTAACAAAGTCCATAGTAATTCTTTCCCACTTCCACTCCATAATATCAATACGATGGAATACACCACCAGGTCTCTGATGCTCATACTTGACCTGTTGACAGTTTAAACACCGAGCCACATGGCTCACAATATCTTTCTTCATCTTTCTCCACCAGTAATGCTGCTTCAAATCCTGATACATCTTCGCGGCTCCTGGATGAATAGAATACCGCGAGTTGTGGGCCTCTTCCAATATCAACTCACGAAGGCCATCAACATTGGGCACACATATCCGGCCCTGCATCCGCAATACACCCTCACTATCAATAGTGACATCTCTAGCATCATCATGCTGAACTATGTCCTTAAGGACAAGTAAGTGTGGATCATCATACTGACGCTCTCGAATACGATCATATAGAGAAGATCGAGCTACTACATAAGCCATCACCCGACTGGGCTCAGAAATATCCAGCCTTACCATCTGATTAGCTAACGCCTGAACATCAATTGCTAGGGGTCTCTCCCCAACTGGAATATACGCCAAACTGCCCATACTAATAGCCTTCCGGCTCAATGCATCAGCCACTACATTGGCTTTCCCGGGATGATACAAGATAGTAATATCATAGTCTTTAAGCAATTCAAGCCATCTCCACTGCCTCAAATTTAGATCTTTTTGCTTAAACAAATGCTGAAGGCTGCGGTGGTCTGTATATACATCACAAGATACACCATATAGATAATGCCTCCAAATCTTCAAGGCATGAACAATAGCAGCTAACTCCAAATCATGAACGGGGTAGTTCTTCTCGTGGGGCTTTAGCTGACGAGAAGCATATGCAATAACTCTACCCTCCTGCATCAACACACAACCGAGTCCAACTCTGGAAGCATCACAATACACCGTATATGACCCTGAGGCCGATGGTAACACAAGTACTGGAGCCGTGGTCAAAGCCTCCTTGAGCTTCTGAAAGCTCTCTTCACATTCATCGGACCACACAAATGGAGCATTCTTCTGTGTCAGCTTAGTCAACGGTGAAGCAATAGATGAGAAATCCTGAACAAACCGGCGATAATAGCCTGCCAAGCCGAGAAAACTCCGAATCTCTGTAGCTGAGGAAGGTCTGGGCCAATTCTGCACTGCCTCAACCTTCTGTGGATCAACCCGAATACCATCACTGGACACTATGTGTCCCAGAAAGCCTACAGTATCAAGCCAGAACTCACACTTAGTGAATTTTGCATAAAGCTTCTCTTCCCTCAACCTCTGCAATGCCACTCTCAGATGTTGTGCATGCTCCTCTTGGTTGCGTGAATATACCAGAATATCATCAATAAACACAATCACAAAAGAATCAAGGTACGGCCGAAATACACTATTCATCAAGTGCATGAATGCTTCTGGGGCATTAGTCAACCCGAAAGACATCACCAGGAACTCGTAGTGCCCATATCGCGTCCTGAACGCTGTCTTCATAATATCTGAGTCCCTGATCTTCAACTGATGATAACCCGATCGAAGATCAATCTTAGAGAATACACTAGCTCCCTGGAGCTGATCAAATAGGTCCTCAATACGAGGCAATGGGTACTTATTCTTCACTGTTACCTTGTTCAGCTGCCTGTAATCAATGCACATTCTCATTGTGCCATCTTTCTTCTTTACGAACAACACCGGTGTACCCCAAGGTGACACACTTGGACGAATGAAACCCTTATCTAAGAGTTCTGAAGCTGTTCTTTCAATTCTTTTAACTCCGCTGGTGCCATGCGATAAGGAGGAATAGAAATGGGCTGAGTGCCCGGCACCAAGTCAATACCAAAATCAATATCTCTGTCAGGCGGCATGCCTGGTAGGTCTGCTGGAAATACATCCGGAAACTCCCTCACAATGGGAACCGAATCAAGATTGGGTGTCTCGGCCTCAACATCTCTAATGAAGGCCAAATAAGACAAACAACCCTTGCCAATCATTCGCTGAGCCTTTATATAAGAAATCACCCGGTCGGACACATAATCAGTCAAGCCACGCCACTCGATCCTCGGATTACCTGGAATAGCTAGTGTGACTGTCTTGGCATGACAATCTAGAATCGCATGGTAAGGAGATAGCCAATCCATGCCTAGAATTACATTGAAATCTACCATGCCCAGTAGTAATAAATCAACTCGGGTCTCCAGACCCCCAATAGTAATAATACAGGATCGATATACCTGATCCACAACAACAGTATCCCCCACTGGGGTAGACACATGTACGGGCAACGCAAGAATACCACGGGTCATACCCAAATGATGTGCAAAGTAAGTAGAGACATAAGAATAGGTGGATCCGGGATCAAATAAGACGGAAGCATCCCTGTGGCAGACTGAGATAATACACGAAATGACCGCATCGAGGCACTAGCATCCTTGCTGTCCGGAAGAGCATAGAAACGAGCACTGGCCTCCACCGGTACGATCCTCGCCTGCAGGGCGACCTCTAGATACACGGCCGCCGAGTCCTGGCCGACTGTCGTGGCGGCCCGAAGAAACGAGGAGTAGAAGACGAAGGTCGATCCCTTCCTCTGTGACCTCTTACGAAGCCACCGAGGACACTCTCTCCTGATATGGCCCAAATCACCGCACTCAAAACAACGGCCCGAAGATGGAAGAAGGGGCTGCTGAGGACCCCTCGCTGCGATGAATCTGTGCTGTGAGGAAACGGGAGCGAGCTGCGAGGCGGAAGAGCACTCGGTGCGGGCCGACTCTGTCGGCGGCCCTGCCGACCACGATAACCTGCTGCGCCTTGACGACCACGATCGGATGAAACCCCGCCGGACTCGTACGTCCAGACTGATGAGATCCGAAGGAGCGACCTCTGCTATGTTGAAATTGGCCCCTAGACGGAGCACCGCTGTGGTCGCCGGTGCCACGAGGCCTCTTAGCCTCTCTCCTCTCGCTCTCTGCGGCGATCTGTCTCAATGTGACGGGCGGCATCAACCACCTCCTCAAAGGTAACTGTAGAAACTCTCTCCCGGGTCATCAATATACGGATGGGATAAATAAGACCATCAATAAATCTTCGGATCCTCTCCCTGTCGGTAGGAACCATCCACATGGCATGACGGGCCAGCTGTGTGAATCTCATCTCATACTGATTAACTGTCATCTCTCCTTGTTTCAACCACTCGAACTGACGTCGCAGCTCCTCCCTCTGAGACTGAGGCACGTACTTCTCCAAAAATACCGTGGAGAACTGCTGCCAAGTGAGGGGCACTGCCCCGGCGGGCCTACGCCTCTCAAAATCCTCCCACCACTGAAATGCTGCACCTGTGAACTGGAAAGTAGTGAATGACACACTGCTGGACTCTAGAATACCCGCGGTGCGAAGCATGCGCTGACATCTGTCAAGAAAACCCTGGGCGTCCTCGCCCTCCGCACCATTGAATGTCGAAGGCTGTAGCCTCTCAAATCTCTCCAAACGACGCTGCTCATCGTCGGGCATAACTGGAACCATATATGCAGGAGCTGGTGCAATGGGCGCAACTGGCTGGACTGGCTCGGGTGTGTGAGCCACGGGGGTCTGATTCCCTCCCCCTGCCTGTGAAGAAGATACTGCAGCAGTAGCTGCAACTACCTGAGCCAAGCCTGTGCACACTGATAAGATCTGAGCCAAGGTCTCCTGAAGACCCGGTATCACAATAGGCACTGCCGGTGCCTGAACCTGAGTTGCCGGAGCGTCTGCCGCTGGAATCTGGTCCTGAGTCTGGGCCACTGGTGCAGGAATCTGACCCTGAGTCTGGTCAGCTGGTGCCTCTACCACGACCACGGCCTCTGGGTGCCAATGGTGGTCGTCCGCCACGTCCGTTAGCTCGTGTTCTCGCCATCTGCGAGAGAATAGAATATGGAAAGATTTAATTTCATGATAACACAAATCGCACGATGTGAATTCAAGAAAATGAGGTTTTTCCTAAAGTTTCTGTAGCCCTTCGAAGATAGATACGGACGTCTACGTACCGATCTGCGAAAGCCTACTAAACCGGCTCATGACTCGCGAGTCCTAATAACCTAGAGCTCCGATACCAACTTGTCACGACCCAAATCCGGTCGTGATGGCGCCCAACAATCAAGCTAGGCCAGCCAGACCAACAATTTAATTATAACACAATACCAGTCCCCAAATGGACAACCCAAAAAGAATATATGAGTTTAAGAACTCCAATAATAATAATACTAAACGAAAGTACTGACACTCCCAAAGATCCGGAGTCACAAGTCTAGAGCCTCTAACAAAACCAACGGGAAATAGAGAGTACGATATAGAAGTACTCAAGTCTGAATACAAAATATAAACGAACAGCTGGAATGAGAGGAGAAGCTAGGCTCTGCGAACGTAGGCAGCTACCTCAGCAACTCGATGTGACAATGTAACGCTGGAGATGTCCGTCTACTGCTCCTGTGTACCTGAGTCTGCACACAAAGGTGCAGGGAGTAGGGGTGAGTACTAAGTACTCGGTGAGTAACAAATATATACATGTAGCTGACAGTAAGAAATCCACAAAATACCACGATATGAAGCTACACTACAGTCCGAATCTCCTGCGAACTAGCAACAATAATACAATACGGCTACCACAGAGTAATCCAACAAATACGGATGCAATGCAATGCACATAAGCGCTACGGCGTGTAGCCCGATCCCATTTAACGTCGACGGCGCTCACGAGGGTGTGTACTGAGACTCGGGAGGGGCTCTGCACGGCCCAAGCACAATACTCGTCTGCGGCGTGCGGCCCGATCCTCGCATCAACCATCTGCGGCGTGCGACCCGATCCCATACTCGGTCCACGATAAGCAATTAAGTCACAAAACAACTCATTTTCCTTATTTCAAGTTCTCAATTCATAATTTATGAAAAATACTTAACTCTTATTTAAGGTGTTCGGACTCTGGAGGGGCTCCTACAACCGGAGCACAATATCACTGCGGCGTGCACCATCCGATCCTGCATCAACATCTGCGGCGTGCGGCCAGATCCACATACTCGGTCCACGGCTAACAATTAAGTCACAACAACTCATTTTCTCTGTTTCAGGTTCTCAATTCATAATTTATGAAAAATACTTTAACTCTATTAAGTTTGTAAAAACCGGTGACTTAGCATTTCAAAAGTGTGATTACAATTTCCAGGACTGAGATCGGTGATTTAAGCAATTTTAGCTATCACATAAATATTGTCCTCTAAGGACGCTACGGATCGGCACAAGGCCCCAAACAAGGCTTACAGCCCACAAATATAGCAAATACAGTGTATTTCCAACACTAATCACATATTATTCATTCCCGGGATGGACCAAGTCTCAATCCCCAATCACAATCAATTCCGCACCTGCCACGGTGTGCGAGCCACACCCTATTAGCGTCACAATGTGCTAAGCCGGGGTTTCGAACCCTCAGGCTACAATATACACAAACTACTCACCTCTAGCCGGTCGTCGAATCGTCCGCGATGCCTTTTCCCTTGAATTTCGTTGCCTCGTGCGTAGAATCTAGTCAAATAACAATAATTATATCAAATACGGGTCAAAGAATCATAACCCACTTCAATTCATATGAAATTCTCAACATTACACCAAGTTGGTAAAACCCGACTTTCGGTACGATTCTCGAAAAATTACGAAAGTCACATATTCGGAACCCTCATCTCAATACGAGTCTAAGCATATCAATTTTTACCAAATTCGGACTCCATTTGCTCATTCAAAACCTTGATTTTCTAAAGTTCAAACCTAGGGTTAAATCTTCCATGAATCACCCCAATTCTTCCATTTTCATGATAAAATTGCATGATATTATCAATACTAATCATAATATGAGTTCATAGTTGATTACCTGATGATTTCCCTTGATTTCTTCCTCAAAATCGCCCAAAGTCGCCCTTAAGCCGAGACCCCCAAACGACCAAAGGGTCGCTTCAGCGATTCCAGGCCTAGCCGGCCAATTCCGCTTCTGCGAGAAAAGGACCGCTTGTGCGCGTCCGCTTCCGCGATTGATCCTCCGCTTCTGCGAAAACTCCCGCTTCTGCGCAGCAGAGTCCGCTCTGCGGACTCGCCCAGGCGGTCAATAATCCGCTTCTGCGGACCTTCCCATTTTCCATCTAGTCCGCTTCTGCGATCACTGGCTCGCACCAGCGATGCGGTCGCCGCTTCTGCGGCTCCTTTCCGCTCCAGCGCACCCGCTCCTGCGCCCATAATTCCGCAGGAGCGGAAACAACAGAGGCAGTGCACTATTTTCTGCAATTTTCCATATTTCTCCCGATTAACCATCCGAAAACACCCCGAGGCCCCCGGGACCTCATTCAAACACACCAACACATCCTAACTCCTTATTCGAACTTGTTCCAATCATAAAAACACCATCCTAAACATCAAAATCATCAATTAACCACGGATTCAAGCCTAAATTTCTTAAAAACTTTCAAAACTAACATTCAACCCAAAACCCGATCAAACGATGTCCGAATGACCCTGAAAATTTGCAGACATATCCAAAATCACATAACGAAGCTACAGAAATTGTCGGAATTCCATTCCGACCCCCGGATCAAAATCTCACCTACCATCCGGTTTTCGCTAAAATTCAACATTCGCCAATTCAAGCTTAAAACTACACCGGACCTCCGAATTCAATTCCGATTGTTCTCCTAAGTCATAAATGATCCCCGGAACTAGTCGAATCATCAGAATCCGGTTCCGAGCACTCTAACTCAATAGTCAACTCTTGGTTGACTTTTCATATTCAAGCTTTCTTCAAACATGTTATTTGTTTCATTTTCAATCCAAATCACTTCTAACTCACCCGATATACTCTAATACTTGTTTTAAAAGCATAACATATGTAAATGCAAGGTAACGGGGTGGTAAATTCCCGTAACGACGGGCCGGGTCGTTACAGTAATCTTATGAAAATAATATTTAGACGTCAATTCATAAGAAATGTGAATTTATTCTGCAAGCATAAAAGATATAAATTTATGGTGATATATTTTATGATTGCAACACCATAAGAAAATTTAGCTTATGAAAATAAATGCATTGGACAATGATTTATGAAAAGATATATTCTCGCAATGTTTATGCAAGCGGGACCACTCAGGTCAAAATAAATTAAATATTCTTTTGAGGAAGAATTAGCTTCAACATCCTACTTTAGGGCGGATTGACCCGATATATCCTATTTGAGGGCGGATTGACCCGATATATCCTATTTGAGGGCGGATAAATCCGATATATCCTATTTGAGGGCGGATGGACCCGATATATCCTATTTGAGGGCGGATGAACCCAAAATATCCTATTTGAGGGCAGATGGACCCGATATATCCTATTTGAGGGCGGATGGACCCGATATATCCTATTTGAGGGCGGATGAACCCAATATATCCTATTTGAGGGTGGATGGACCCGATATATCCTATTGGAGGGCGGATGGACCCGATATATCCTATTTGAGGGCGGATGGACCCGATATATCCTATTTGAGGGCGGATGAACCCGATATATCCTATTTGAGGGCGGATGGACCCGATATATCCTATTTGAGGGCGGATGAACCCAAAATATCCCATTTGAGGGCGGATAGACCCGATATATCCTGTTTGAGGGCGGATGGACCCGATATATCCTATTTGAGGGCGGATGGACCCGATATATCCTATTTGAGGGCGGATGAACCCGATATATCCTATTTGAGGACGGATGGACCCGATATATCCTATTTGAGGGCGGATGAACCCAAAATATCCCATTTGAGGGCGGATAGACCCGATATATCCTGTTTGAGGGCGGATAGACCCGATATGTAGTGCTTGATTTGTAATTACAAATATTAATATGATGCGGTGCAAAGAGCTTGATATGGTACATAAAACTTGATCTGATGCCAAAGTTATAATAAAATATTCAAGGTACGATGCAAAGAGCTTGGTGCAATAGCGAATATCCTTGGTGCGGAGAGCTTGATGCAGTGCCTTTTCAAGGAGCGGTGCCAATGATTTTGAAAATTTGCATGCTGAAGTTTATTATTAGTAAAGTCCTGCACTCAAAGAAAACTATAAGATTTAAAATATAATTTATTATAGCTCGGCTTGATCTTGATGTTGCGCTGTATTTTCTGCAAGACAAATTCGTCAGTAGAGTAGATATTGGAGTGCAATATGCTGTAAAATAATGTTATAAAAATGACACATTTTGGACGTTTACTTATACAATACTGCCTAGTCGGCCAAAATGATTTGAAAAAAATGTAGCTTTATCCCAATAATAATTTTCAACAATAACATGCAGTTTATAAATGTGCTTTGCAATGATTTATGATAATAGTGCATTTCTAAAATAACACTAAAAGCATGACCGTCAAGGTCAAAATAAATTAATAAAATACATGTGAATATGTGCTAAAGTGTCCTGTTCAGGTGGACAACCTATATATCATAAAGCGTGTAAAAAAAAAATCCAAGTAAAGGCGGATAAGCATAAATGGCCTGTTGAAGGCGGACAAGCCTAAATGTTTAATGCATAAATGTCCTATTAAAGGCGGACAAGCCTAAATATTATAGAATCAAGTGTGCTAAAAAATTCAATTAAATGCAGATAAGCCCGAATGCATAAATGTCCTATTGAAGGCGGACAAGCCTAAATATCATATTAA
This sequence comes from Nicotiana noctiflora, assembly GCA_032618575.1. Classification (NCBI taxonomy): domain Eukaryota; kingdom Viridiplantae; phylum Streptophyta; class Magnoliopsida; order Solanales; family Solanaceae; genus Nicotiana; species Nicotiana noctiflora. The sequence goes on from JASVEL010012585.1 coordinate 80,054, forward strand.
AGGCAAGCGTGCTTAAAACTCAAATTAAGGCGCAGATAAACATAAAAATTAATTCATAAATGTCATATTATTAGGCGGATGACCTCATGTCCAATTAATTAGGCGGACTACCTTATGTCCTATTGATCATGTGGATAACCTCATGTCCCATTATTAGGTGGACGACCTTTTTGTCCTATTATTAGATGGACAAACCTTAGATGAATGGCGCTCGATTTACCATTTATGACATTGGTGCGGTGCAGAAGCTTGATGCGATGCTTGATTTGTAGTTGTATAATGCTGTGCGAAGAGCTTGCCATGGTTACTTCGAAGTAACATATATTGATGGTGCAATGCGTAGAGCTTGGTGCAATGATTTTGTAATAGCAAATGGTGCGATGCAGAGAGCTTGATGAAATTCCTTTGTAGTAGTTATTATTCCTAGTGCAATACTAACAATCGTTGGATCTTCATGCTGAAGCTTTGCTATTAATAAATCCTGTACTCAAAGAAAAATTGTAAGTTTCAAAGTTTGGTTTGTGCCTTGCTTGGCGTTATCCTTTGCTTTGCATGAACTTTGCGGCTTTTGACTTGATGCTGAGCTTTGCGATAGCATGTAATGTTCGAGAATAACTAAAATATGCCCCTGCATTACTCAAAGAAAATTCGTTAGTATAAAATAAAGCGGTTGCCTTGCATTGAACGTCAAAGTTTGGCTTTGAATCTGCAACTTGTTGCCATGGCATTCTGGAAATTTGTTGTTGCTCTTGTAACAACTATGTAGCTCGAAATTTCATTTTCTGCTTTGTCGATTGATGAGCATCCTTCTGCAAAATCTGCCCCGGTTTTGGCTTTTTGGGGTAAATAGAATTTTTATTATGATGAGACCGAACCCATAGGGCTGCCTACGTATCCCCTCTTAAATGGGAATCAGGTCTGAACGTAGTTCATTACAAAAGTCTTAGAAGAATTGCAAAAAAGTAGTACTAAGGGCGGGTGGGTGGAGAATGGTTGTGATATGATATCATTTTAGTCTTTTTGATCTGCTATGCGCTTTCTTTTCAAACATCTAGGTGCCAATTTTGATGGATCGCCTTTGACAATAATCGTGCCTTCAGTTGAAATTTTGCAATTATTGCTTGGTAACTCAGGTTGTACCTTTATCTTCCCTTGCTTAATCATGCATTGTATCTTGAATTTGAGTGCTGAACATTCTTCGGTGTCATGTCCTTGAATGTTTGAATGGAATGCACAATTCTTAGATGGATCAAAGTTTTGAGGTGGATGCTCAGAGATAAATCCCTTCCTAGGTTGTAGAAGACCTTTGGCTTTCAATCGTTCGAGTATATCAACCAATGGCTCATCCAAGTGAGTGAAAGAGCAGGGCTTCACCTTCTTTTCTGGTCGGAGGCTGCATTGTGCTCGGGGAGATTGTCTCTGGAAACTTTGTTGGCGATTAGACTGGAGGTGCTTATTATGGAAGTTGGAAGTGTCATAGGATTGCAAAAGTGGGTTATTGTCATAACATTGCGGCTGGTGCATAGTCGTGGCAACTGAGTTATCTTTTTTGCCCTGCAAGTTTCCATGTATCTCTTGATGGAAGGTTTGGTTAATCGTTTGAGCTGTTGATTTGCCGACAACTCTTCCTTCCTGAATGCCACGTTCTAGCTCGTTTCCAATTCGAATCAAATCAGAGAAATTGCGTGCACAAGTTCCGAGCAGCTTATCAAGATATATGCCTTCTTGAATTTGGACAAAGGTTGATATCAATTCCCCCTCTGGCAATGGAGGTTGAATTTTTGAAGCTTCTAACCTCCATCGTGTGGCATATTCTTGAAAAGATTCACGCGGCATTTTCTTTATTTTGAGCAAATCAACCATGTGCGGATCACTTCTGATGTTAAACTCGTATTGCTTCACAAAATCATGGGCCATATCTTCCCATGTATGCCATTTGCTAAAATCTTGTCTGGTGTACCAAGTGAGTGCTAATCCGGACAAACTTTGAATGAATAATCTCATTCGAACGGCCTCATTATGTCCAATACCAATCAATCTCGTGCAGTAATCCTTTAAATGAGCAACGGGATCTCTAATCCCATTAAATGTGTTGAACTTTGGCAGCTTGTACCCTAGCGGAATTTCAACATGTGGATGCAAACACAAATCTTCATACTTCAAACTTTGATAACTTCTTGATTGCAGCTCATCTTCAATGGCTTTCCTTAGATGTTGGAGCTCATTATCCAAATTCCTGTGGCCATTTGACTGTGTTTCTTTACCACGTCTTGCATATTGGCATAATGCTAATTGGTCTTGCTTGTCTTCCCTAAAAGGAATTGCGGCCGTAGAATGCTGGATATTGGGCATCGTCGTAACTTGATTAGGAGTGTAAGTTAATGGTATTTGTGGAGATATTGCATAAGTAGGGTTTGGGCAAGAAGATATGGTTAAGCAAATATTTTGATTTGAGCTGGAAGCAGAAGCTATATTCGGAAGTAGGTCGAAAGTGTTTCCAAGATTAACCAACACGTTTCTTCGCACCACATTCGCCTTGGTACCGTCGGTCTGTGCTTGCAATAGTCCCTTACTAGTGTTGAATTCTTCAAATCGGTCTGTCATTATTGCCTCGTCCTTTGCAAATTCGCAGCCAAAACAGTGTTCAATGCTAGGCAACCTTTAAAGGAAAAATAAAACTATACAAACAAAAATAATTGTTAGCGCATAATCATAATAAAGTAAATTCATAAAAAATAATAGAGCATATAGATTAATTCATGCTATGTTAAGTAGGAGCCTTAAACTAGAAATGATGGCCGATGTTGCAAAAAGGATGGACGAGAATGAATTGTTATCTAGAGGGCTCTAACGCTTGAGACTTGTTGACATGGAAGCGAAATAATTTTAAGTTTTGTAAAGGGATAACTTATGTTGAACATCAAAGGTTTAGATCTAGTACAAGTTTTTTTTCCTTGCATAACTCTAATGTTTTTCAAAAAATTACCCCAATCTTTAGGAAGTTTTGATTATTACTTCATGAGATGATATTCTGCGTGCCAAAAAATCTGCCCCAGTTTCTTTCATGAAGGAAAATAAAAATTTTGTTATAATGAGACTGCGTCTTATATAGACTGGTTTTCAAAGGGGCCACAGACGAATAATTTTGACGTTGAAGATAATATTTGTCTGTTTGAATATCGACAAGCTCAAAGTCAAGATATGTAATTAGGATATAAGAGTTAATTGGACATGAAATGACTCTATTATTATTTAGCGTTGGCAAGCCACAAAGCTATCGAGGCCCGGAATACGGTATCAACCGTTTTGAAACTTATGGGATAGTACCTCGACTCACATGCCAAGACGTAGAATTAACGGGTGTGTGAAGATTAATCTCGACCACCCGAAATAAGATGATGCAAACGCTTGAATTGAATATGTGAAGATATTAAAAAGAATTTGATGCTAAAAATTAACCAACTAGCGGCCTTCTATTGCTGGGTGGATGGTGAAAAATTGGATACCTACCTACTTGTATATGGGAATTAATACGAATATTTAAATTCTGAGAGATATGGAGCTATGAGACAAAATTTAGAGGTGCAAGATTGTGCCAGAATTGAATAAATTGAAAATTTATGTAAGGCACGAGTCGCAATATTTTTTTAAAAAAAAATATGTAACTATATTTGTACAAAAAGAACACGAATAAAAATCAACTCACAAAATTAGATCGGCAAAATATTCTCATATTATAAAAGGTTACGCTAGTAGTTTTTTATTTTTTTAGAATGTTATCTTGCTTAGGGAGTCAGATGCTCAATGTTGTGTAAAAAATTTAAGGCTAGTTTAAGGCACGAATATTGAGGAATTTCATGACAAACCGAGCCTATTGAAGAGCTTATGGGAAAGACGTCGTACTTTATTAAAATTAGAAGATACTGAGAGACTAAAGATATCTTAATTAGACTCTATGAATTGGAGTAAACCTAAAAGAAATTTGAGCTTAAGTAAATGCACAAATGATGCTCTAGAGTCATTAAAGAGCGGTAAGCGCGGAATGATGGTGATTATTATTATTAAATCAGGAAAATGATATACAAAATAAGGAACAAAAAAATATATGAACAAATAAAAGATATAAGCAAGTTGAATAGTTAATACTTCCTTTTCCTAAAAAAATAACAGATAATATTAGTAAAAATAATAAAGTTAAGTAGTAAGCAAGTAGGCAAGCAAAGCATGTGACACATTCCAAAGAGCAAATAATAGCGTGCCCTAATACGTGAGGACCTCTTTGTGCCAGAGGTAGGCCTATCGTGTATTTGAAAGATAAGTATGCCATTATGTATCATCTCATTTCTATAAATTAATTAAGTAATTCTATTTTTCTTAAAAGCATAATAAATAGTAAAATATGTCTCCTTAAACATATATATATATATTTTAAAAGAGGGTGTATTTTCATCAAAATAATAAAATATTATAAAATATATTTATTATAATTAATTAAGCAAGTAATTTTATTTTCAAAAGCGAAAAGAAGTACATGAATCGCTTAGTCCATTTATTTATTTTTACGTAAAGAAAATCAAAGAAAGTATAATAAAAGATATTTTTGTCATATATAAACTTCTTGTTGTTCCGCAAGATTATATTATTTGAAAATATTACACATATTATAAAAACGATAGTCATGCTCCTTTAACTAGGATTTAATTAATTTAAAGTAAATAATCTACATAATCGGCATGTTTACCCTTCAAATAATGCACATAAATATGATAAGTGTCACTTGGGGTTGAAAACCCACTTGGACATTTAGGTAAGGTTAACTAATGGATTTAATACACCTCGGGTATTAGATCACCTAAGGTTAAAAATGATGCATGCTCTTAAAAGGGTTTTGGTTTAGCTCTATCTTATGCTGACTAAGATTGGGTTTTCTAGACTGGTTTGCTCCCAAATGGACAGCTTGAGAGTGAAAAGTCTGTGACTGTCGATTGCACCGCTGATCGACTTACTCACGAACTTTTCCCTAAAATGTGTTTTGAGTAGTGCACGGCTGCAAACCGCATAACCGCTAGGTGTGTGCTTTGTGTGAATTTTCCAGAAGTGGAGGAAGTGAAACGGAATGACAAATTATATAAGGTAATAAGAATACATGAACAATTCATATAAAGCAGTTTATCACACAACGACAATTCAAATAAGCATCATAAACAATTAAAAATGCACAAATTAATTTTTATTATTAACCTAAGTTTGTTGTGGTTTAGAACCTAGAATCCCCAGCAGAGTCGCCATGCTGTTATACCCCATTTTAACACGGGTCAAACTAGAGTATAACATATTGGTTAATTCTGCGGGTTTAATTAATTAAAGAGTCGCCACCTAATTATTTTAATGGTGAATTAGGACACCAATTTTAGTAAAGTAGTGCTTAAAATTAACTCTGTTTTATGATCTGCTTAACTTTAGAAATTCTAGGTAAGGGTTCTAATTAATCCTATAGGGAAGGTTATTAAAGCACCCTATATGATCCGTTAATAACGGTTAACCGGCCAAACTTAGGTTAATTAGTTTAAAACTTATTAAAAGTTGCGCTTAAGTTGTTTTAATATAATTTAGTGAATAGGGTTTATAACTAATTATATATATATATAGGGATAGCTTTGAAAGAAATGATATTTTTATGAAAAAAACTCGTAACTAATTTGCAACTTGGGGAAACAAATATTCTTTTGTTTTTCTTCAAAATTACCAAAAATCAAGATCATTGAAACAATCTGTTTAAAGAAAAGCATATCTCTTAAAAGAAAAGTAGTAATCTACGATTTTAAACTTATTAAACGTGATTAGGAGAAAGCAGTCTCAAACGAAAAATATTATTCCCAAAATGCTAAGTGTATTGTATCCTTTTAAACCTTAATTCAACAAGATACTTTGCAAAAATTATAGTAGTAATTCTATATGATAAAATTAATCATCAATTATAGATCCAAATAAAACAAACCACTTAGACTAACAAATAGGCAGAGTGAGCAATAACAAAAGCCGCCATAGGCGACCCCAAGTGATTCGCTTGTTTTTCTTGCTATCCGGTGTATTCTAAAGAGGATGACGTGAGATGTGATAACTCCATGCTTGGTAGTGTTGAGTTTCGAGTGAGACTCCATTTTTGCTCCAGGTGTATATGCAAAGAAAATGAGAAAAGAGAATTAGAGAAGCGATTTGAATCGTAGCAACGATACAACTATTGAAGATAAATTTATTTCACAAGGTTTACTCGCACAAAATCACACAAAGGAGAAGTACCATATTCTAAGCACATTTTGGGATCATATTGTTAAACTTCATAATCTAAACACTGCTATGTAACAACAAATTTTAGAACTTAAAGATGAGTTCTTCAGGTGCATTATGCCTAAACAGTGATATCACTTCATTCAAAATTCTAAGAAACATGATTTCTAATTTAGACGTCACTTTATCTATCTACAACATGGATAAAAGAGGTTAAAAGATAAACTGATTATGTAAGATCACATCCAGCTATTAACTCAACTCAACAAACATTTTAAATAAAACTCAAGTTATTAGGAAGTCATATTAATTCCATCAATACTTAGCTCATTAGCATTCAATTTTTTTTGCCTTTGCTACACAAATCCTAGAAGAAGAGGCGTTAAGATATTCGGACATAACATAGATGTAAGCACACACATTCATTAGAAACTTATGGGCATGATTTTACATGGTGAAAATCTTATATATAATATTTAATCCTATAAACACAATTCCTACCATTTGAATGGGATTTAAAGGTTATAAACTCCCAGAACCCATTAACAAAATACTCTTCAATTTCATATTACATTAAATGAATAGATGAGGTCTAATCCTATATAACTCAATGACTAATAAGTTCGATTATCAAATAGTTTACAAATGAAAGATTTTTAACATAAACCTCTACTTCCTAATTAGTTGAAGATAATAATATTTTACAAGATACTCAATACACAGAGGGAAACTTTAGCAGAACTCATCTAATATGCTATATTAAAACTTAATATATAACTAGTCATGTAATGACATTGACATACAAAGATAAAAAAAAATATTAAGGCACTAATCTAACCAAAGCAACAAAACAGAGAAATAAATTTTAGTCAATGGACTACTAAAACGTGTATACCTTAACAGATGTGAAAACAAGTATTTGGCCAAATAATACCTAAAATCAAAAGCTAAAAGAGAAGGTTGCTGACCTATTTTTGCGCAGCGAACTCGGGCGTTTGCAATGACTACTCGAATCTCCACTCCAAACTTTTGTAATCGAACCAACACGACCAAAGCGAAAGACTTCTCAGTCACAAATTAATTTCTGGAGTAAAATGGTCGCTGAAGCCTCGGGTTATTTAGGGGCATAGGTGCGGCTCCAAAAACCCCCATCCCAGATGGACTCCAAGTGCTAATATTTATAGGTGAAAAGCTAGGGTTCTTGATTTGGGCGGGATTTCGAAATTGAATGAAGAGCTCTTGAACGTTTGAAATTTGAATGTTGATGTTCAAGAAAATTAAATGAGGTGCAGATCTTCTTGTTCAAAAATGGTAATAGCATGTCTGCCATGGCTGAGCAACAATGGAGTTTGTGAAGAAAAGGAAAGGGAGGAGAAGAAGCGTGCTTTTTGGAGATAGAATGGAATAAATTAAAATGCTAATTGTGTCTAGGTCTTTGAGAATGAAAGAATGGATTTCAGCCGCTGGATTAAGAGCTTACACGGCCGAGATTAAGTCTGGAATATTAGTCAAAACGACGTAGTTTTAATGAGGTTCTAGAGTGTTCTATAGTTGGGCTAAAGTTGAGGATTTCGTTTGGGCCTGATTTGGTTGGCTGAGTGGGTTAAATAAATGGGCCAACTATGAATAAATTTGGTCTTTGGATATATTGGATTTCATTGGCTAGCTGATGGCCTAAATTTTCGCTGGAAATAATCCTAAAATTCCTTTCTTCTTAATATTTCTTTGGGCTCCTAAATTGATAAATTTATACATGACAAAATAATATTAAGTAAATAATTTAAAATAGTAACAATACTAATTGCAACAATAGCGTTAATAATGATAATAAATAATAATAATAATAATAATAATAATAATAATAATAATAATAATAATAATAATAATAATAATCTACACTATATTAAAGCACAAAGATCTTTAGCGAAAAAATATCGTTCGCCTTTCTTACCCTTTCAAAACAAATTACCCATTGAATAACATTGTCATTTTCACTTATTCTCCTAATATTTAGGACTTTTACATAAATTAAACTCTATTTATTATATCTTTCCTTGTTTAAACTCTTAAAAAAAATAAATTTGAAAAATCAATAAAGAATTTACCTTATATAATGATTCATTTTAATAATGATAAAATTAGCTATAACCATAGAAAAGGCTAGAAGGCCGAAAATTAATGTTTTCAAATTTTCGTTTTACTAGCGGACTTGGAGTATTTAATTTGTTGGACCAAAATCACTTAACTTGAACTTTTCATATTGTGAAAATATATCATACTAATAACGTTGCATATGGATCAGTTACTACATTTTGAGTATCGAAGTTTAGTTCTTACCAAAGTATTTATCGACCTTTATGTTTATCAAATTTTACACTACAGAAAATAATTATTCAATTATTTTTTCTAACAAATAAGATTTTATTTACTAAATCCTTATTTTTTACAGTTGCGATATTCTAATATTAAGGACTTTAATATCACTAAGTTTTTACCATTAAGCTAATAGTGGAAATTAAATAGTAAGTGCTCTTAGAATCTTTGTGACATTATTCGTTCATTATCACAAATTTGTCTCTCTATTTATATATCGAAACTAGCAATAAATTGTCCTCTAATTTATAAGATCGTTTAATAACTTTCTACATATTTGAATCTATGCTTATTTTAGTAATATAAGATGAATGATTTTACTCATATGCTTTTTTTTTTTAAAAAAAATTTATTCCCATAGATAAAAATTACGCACGACGCACGTACTCTAAAACTGGTAATACTAAAAGTAATATAATAATAAAGTGATAGTAGTAGTAATACTAATGATAGTGGTAAAAGTAGTAATTATAAAAATAGTAATATAAATAATAACACTAACACTAATACTAATGATAGTAGTAGTAGTAGCAATTGTAAAAATAAAATAAAAAAATAAAAAATAAAAAATAAAAAAAAATTGTAGCAAAAATAATATATTCAGCTTATTAGTAATTTAGAAGCTCAAGAAAATTAATTAGAAGAAAGGAGGGACAAAAATTGGATGTCAACAATACTTCTTTCTGTGTACTCCTTTACTCGCTGTGTTTGTGGACTGCGGGTTTGATTCCTGGAGATCCTGAGATTTATTGGAATGTGGACTGCGGGTTCGATTCCCGGAGATCCTGAGATTTATTGGAATGTGGACTGCGGGTTCGATTCCCGGAGATCCTGAGATTTATTGAGATGTGGACTATGGGTTCGATTCTCGGAGATCCTAAGATTTATTGGAATGTGGACTGCGGGTTCGATTTCCGGAGATCCTGAGATTTATTGAGATGTGGACTACGGGTTCGATTCCCGGAGATCCTGAGATTTATTAAGATGTGGACTACTGGTTCGCTTCCCGAGATCCCGAGTTATTGGTAGGGACTACGGGTTTGATTCCCGAGATCCCGAGTTTTTGGTAGAGACTGCGGGTTCGATTCCCAGAGATCCTGAGTTATTGAGATATTATTGAGACATGGGCTGCGGGTTCGATTCCCGGAGACCTAGAGGTACTGAGAATGGGACTGTGGGTTCAATTCCCACAGGTCCTGGTTTTGTTTTATTTAGTTGGTTATTTGTTGTTAGCTTAATTGTAGACAGTTGCAGTAATCATCTTATTGTTGTTATTTCGGAAATTATTATCATTTAAACTATTTATTTTGTTATCATCATTATATTATTGTTTCTCAGTAGGGCCCTGACTTTCCTCGTCACTACTCCATCGAGGTTAGGCTTGGCACTTACTGAGTACCGCCGTGGTGTACTCATGCTACTCTTCCGCACACTTTTGTTGTGCAGATCCAGGTACATCAGAGCAGGCTCGTGCTAGGTGATTCCGCAGCTTTCTGGGAGACTTCGAGGTATAATCTGCTACGTCCGCGGATCCGGAGGCTTCTCTTCTATTCTAGTAGTACAAGTTGGCATTTTTCCTTCATCTCGTTGATAGATACTCTTTACACATAGAGCCACAGTTGTATATTCTCTTTTAGTCTGTGTTACCGTGGGATTTCGGATCTTGGTAGTGTTTTATTCATTGTGTGACGGATGTATGTGCCAAGCGGCACGGATTACATATCTTTTTATGCTATTTTTCCGGCTGTTTCTTATTTAAGTGTTTATAACTTGTATATTCCGCAACGTGTTAGGCTTACCTAGTCGTAGGGACTGGGTGCCATCACGACATGTTCACAATTGGTGAACTAGGGTCGTGACAAGTTGGTATCAGAGCTCTAGGTTCATAGGAGTCACGGGACACAGACCGGTTACTTAGAGTCTCGCTGATCGATACGGAGACGTCTGTATTTATCTACGAGGGGCTATGTAACCGTTTAGGAAACTCTTCATTTCTTTTGGATTCCTTGTCGTGCGACATTTTTGGCATCAAAAATCTAAACTACTGCTTTCTATTCTCTCACAGATGGTGAGGACACGAGCTACTCGCGATGATCAGGTACCCGCGCCCCCTGTTGCTGCCATCAGAGGCCGGGGCTGAGGTAGAGGACGAGGACGTGCCCGAGGTGCAGCCACAACACCCCCGCGCGCTGCCACTGAGGTGCCACAGGTAGACCAGGTTGGAGCGCAGGCACCTGGTACACCGACTACAACTGCTACTACTCCAACACTACAGGAGACCCTGGCCCAGTTCATGAGTATGTATACCACTTTAGCTCAGGAAGGACTGCTTCCTCTAGTCGCAGCTACATCTTAGGCCGGGGGAGGGTCCCAGACTCCGCAGCCGTTACACCGGAGCAACGTGTGCTAGTGGAACAGGTTCCAGATGTTTTGGTTATGCCTCCTGCCGCCCCAGCACAGCCCGGAGGTGGACCAGCTGCCTCTGAGGACGAGCAGCGTAGATTGGAGAGGTTCAAGAAATATGACCCTCCGGTGTTTAGTGGTTTGGCTTCAGATGATGCATTGGGTTTTCTAGAGGAGTGTCATCGTATTCTTCGTACTATGGGGATTGTGGAGACCGACGGGGTTTCCTTCACTGCTTTTCAGTTTCGTGGGGCCGCTTATGATTGGTGGCGCACGTATGAGTTGGATAAGTCCAGAGGAGTCTGCTTCATTGACCTTGGACGCAATTTTCAGATCTGTTTTTGAGGGAGTTTGTTCCATAGAGCCTTAGGGATTCTTGGCGCTCGGAGTTTGAGCGGTTGCGACAGGGCTCCATGTCGGTATCGGAGTATGCTATCAGTTTCACCCGTCTAGCCAGGCATGCACCGGCTTTGGTAGCCACGGTTCGAGAGAGAGTGCGGAGATTTATTGAGGGCCTTGTTCCGCCTATCCGATCCAGCATGGCCAGAGAGCTTGAGACAGATATATCTTATCAGCAGGCAGCTAGCATTGCCAAGAGGATCGAGAGTATGCTCCCTAGAGAGCGGAGAGAGAGAGAGGCCAAGAGGTCTCGTGAGTCGGGCCATTTCTCCGGTGCCCGCACTTCATCAGCCGGTCGTTTTGGCAGGGGTTATTCCGGTCGACCAGTTCACTCGGCATTGCCCGCAGCCGGTAGTACTCCAGGTCTTCCAGCACCTCAGGAGCGTTATTATGCTCCCCCAGTTTCCAGTTCACCTTCTGCGCGGGGTCCTTCCAAGGGTCGGACTAGTGGGGGTGAGGCCGGTCAGTCACAGCCACCGCGTCCTCCCAGAGCTTGCTTTGAGTGCGGGGATACTTGCCATCTGGTTAGGGAGTGCCCTAGATGTAGGAGAGGAGCACCTCCACAGTCTTCGCAGCCTCAACGTGGTTCGCAAGGTCAGCATGCCATCATTCCAGCCCCAGATGCCACTCTACCTGCCCAGCCAGCCAGGGGCGGGGATCACGGCACCAGAGGCAGTCCTCGAGAGAGGGGCCAGGTCAGATTTTATGCTATTCCGGATTGCGCTGCAGCTATTGCATCTGATTCTATTATCACATGTATTATTCCGGTTAGTCACAGGGAGGCATCGGTTCTATTCGACCCTAGTTCTACTTTTTCATATGTGTCCTCTTACTTTGCTTCTCATCTGGGTGTGCCTAGGGATTCTTTGAGTGCCCCCATTTATGTTTCCACTCCGGTGGTTGATTCTTTGGATGTGGACCGTGTATGTCGGTCGTGTTTGGTTACCATTGGTGATTTTGAGACCAGAGCGGATCAATTGTTGCTCGGGATGGTCGATTTTGATATTATTCTGGGCATGGACTGGTTGTCGCCCCATTATGCTATTCTTAATTGTCACGCCAAGACCGTGACGCTGGCTATGCCAGGCATTCCACGTATTGAGTGGAGTGGTACTCTACATCACACCCCTAGCCGTGTTATTTCTTTTCTCAGAGCTCAGCGTATGGTTGAGAAGGGGTGTGCTGCTTATCTAGCCTATGTGCGGGACGTCGGTATTGACACTCCCTCTATTGATTCTGTTCATGTGGTACGTGACTTTGCTGATGTATTTCCAGCTGATCTTCCAGGCATGCCGCCCGACAGAGATATTGACTTTGCTATTGACTTGTTGCCGGGCACTCAGCCCATTTCTATTCCACCGTACCGTATGGCTCCTCCCGAGTTGAAGGAGTTGAAGGATCAGTTACAGGAGTTATTGGGCAAGGGTTTTATTCGACCCAGTGTTTCGCCTTGGGGTGCTCCTGTATTGTTTGTGAAGAAAAAGGACGGTTCTATGCGTATGTGTATTGACTATCGTCAGCTCAACAAGGTTACAGTGAAGAACCAGTATCCTTTGCCCCGTATTGATGATTTATTTGACCAGCTACAGGGCGCACATGTGTTTTCTAAGATTGATTTGCGCTCTGGGTATCACCAGCTGAAGATTCGGGAGTCAGATATCCCGAAGACTGCCTTCAGGACCCGGTATGGTCACTATGAGTTCCTCGTGATGTCTTTTGGGCTGACTAATGCCCCGACAGCCTTTATGCATTTGATGCACAGTGTGTTCAGGCCTTATTTGGACTCGTTCGTGATTGTCTTCATTGATGATATTCTAGTATATTCCCGGAGCCGGGAAGAGCACGAGCAGCATTTGAGGATAGTGCTTCAGATTCTGAGGGAGAAGCAGCTTTATGCCAAGTTCTCTAAATGTGAATTCTGGTTGAGTTCGGTGGCATTTTTGGGCCACGTGGTGTCGAGTGATGGTATTCGAGTAGATCCGAGGAAGGTGGAGGCCGTGCAGAGTTGGCCCAGACCCTCCTCCGCTACTGAGATTCGCAGTTTCCTTGGTTTGGCGGGCTATTACCGTCGTTTCGTAGAGGGTTCTCTTCGATTGCAGCACCTATGACTAGATTGACCCAAAAGGGTGCCCCTTTTCAGTGGACAGACGAGTGTGAGGCGAGCTTTCAAAAGCTCAAGACAGCTTTGACTTCGGCCCCTATATTGATGTTGCCTACAGGTTCGGGGTCCTATACCGTATATTGTGATGCCTCACGAGTCGGACTCGGTGCGGTATTGATGCAGGACGGTAGGGTGATTGCCTACGCGTCGAGACAGCTGAAAGGTGCATGAGAAGAATTACCCTGTTCATGATTTGGAGCTAGCTGCCATTGTTCACGCCTTGAAGATTTGGCGTCATTATTTATATGGGGTTCCTTGTGAGATCTACACTAATCACCGGAGCTTGCAGCACTTGCTTAAGTAGAAGGACCTGAATATGCATCAGAGGAGATGGTTGCAGCTACTAAAGAACTATGATATTACTATTCTCTATCATCCGGGCAAGGCTAATGTGGTTGCCGATGCCTTGAGTCGTCGGGCAGAGAGAGTTTGGGGAGTTTGGATTATCTACCAACATCAGAGAGGCCTATGGTGATGGATGTTCGGGCCTTAGCCAGCCAGTTTGTGAGATTGGATATTTTGGAGCCTAGTTGGGTTCTAGCTTTCGTGGTTTCTCGGTCTTCCTTGATTGATCATATCAGGGATCGTCAGTTCGACGACCCTCATTTGCTTGTCCTTTAGGATAGAGTTCGGCGTGGTGATGCTCGAGATGTTACCATCGGGGATGATGGAGTTATGAGGATGCATGGGCGTATCTGTGTGCCTAATGTGGATGATCTTCGAGAGCTGATTCTAGCAGAGGCCCATAGCTCTCGGTATTCCATCCATCCGGGAGCTGCGAAGATGTATCAGGACATGAAACAGCATTACTGGTGGAGGCGGATGAAGAGGGATATAGTTGATTATGTTTCTAGATGCCTCAACTGCCAGCAAGTGAAGTATGAGCATCAGCGTCCGGGTGGATTGATGCAGCAGATTGAGATTCCCGAGTGGAAATGGGAGCGCATTACCATGGACTTTGTATCTGGACTTCCACGGACGGTTAGGAAGTTTGATTCCATTTGGGTCATTGTGGATCGGCTGACCAAGTCCGCCCATTTTATACCGGTGAGCACTACATATTCATCGAAGCGACTGGCGAAGATCTATATCAGGGAGGTAGTTCGGCTGCATGGTATTCCAGTTTCCATCATTTCAGATAGAGGCACTCAGTTCACTTCACGGTTCTGGAGAGCTGTACAGCGAGAGTTAGGTACTCGGGTGGAGTTGAGCATAGCCTTTCACCCCCAGACTGATGGGCAATCCGAGCGCACTATTCAGATTTTGGAGGATATGCTTCGTGCGTGCGTGATTGAGTTTGGAGGTTCACGGGATCACTTCTTGCCACTGGCGGAGTTTGCTTATAACAACAGCTACCAGTCTAGTATTCAGATGGCACCGTACGAGGCCCTATATGGTAGGAGGTGCAGGTCTCCCGTGGGTTGGTTTGAGCCGGGCGATGCCAGGTTGCTAGGTACTGATATGGTTCAGGAGGCTATGGACAAGGTCAAGGTGATTCAGGACAGACTTCGTGCGGCCCAGTCTAGACAGAAGAGTTATGCGGACAAGAAGGTTCGCAATGTGGCTTTTATGGTTGGTGAGCGGGTTCTGCTTCGAGTCTCGCCCATGAAGGGCGTTATGAGGTTTGGGAAGAAAGGGAAGCTGAGTCCTAGATTTATTGGCCCTTTTGAGATTTTGAGGCGTATTGGGGAGGTTGCCTATGAGTTAGCCTTACCTCCTAGTCTAGCTGGAGTTCACCCCGTATTTCATGTCTCCATGCTCCGGAGATACCATGGTGACCCGTCGCATGTGTTGGATTTCACTTCTGTTCAGCTAGACAAGGATCCGTCTTATGTTGAGGAGCCGGTAGCCATTCTAGACAGGCAGGTCAGAAAGCTAAGGTCAAAGAACATCGCTTTGGTAAAGGTTCAGGCGGGGCCAGCCGGTCGAGGAGGCGACTTGGGAGACCGAGCAGGATATGCGCAGCTAGTACCCTCATCTTTTCGCTACTCCAGGTATGTTTTCTATGCTCGTTCGAGGACGAACGAATCTTTTAAGGGTGGGAAGATGTAACGACCCGTCCGGTCGTTTTAGAAAATTATGCCCCAATCCCTAATTTAACTGTTTCCCTAAGTACAATTCAGCTATTGTGGGTTGCCGGGAGAGTCGGCCCTGAAATTTGAAGTATTTTGGGACACTTAGTCCCTAAATGAGAGCTTTAAAGATAGAAAATGGTCCGTAATCGGAACAGTGTTAAGACGATCTCGGAACGGAAATCCGATGGTTCCATTAGCTCCGTTGGGTGATTTCAGAGTTGGGAGCGCGTTTGGAATGTATTTTGGAGGTCCTTAGCTCAATTAGGCTTGAAATGCCGAAGGTTGAAATTTTGGCGAATCCGAACGATAGGTGAGATTTTGATCCGGGGGTCGGAATGGAATTTCGACAATTTCTGTAGCTTCGTTATGTGATTTTGGATATGTCCGCAAATTTTCAGGTCATTCGGACGTCGTTTGGTCGGGTTTTAGATCGAATGTGCAATTCGGAAAGTTTTAAGAAATTTAGGCTTGAATTCGATGTGAATTATGGGTTTTTATGTTGTTAGACGAGTTTTTATGATTTGAATGAGTTCGTATCATGTTTTGGAGTATATTGGTGGTTTTCGTTGGGGTCTCGGGAGCCTCGGGATGAATTCGGGGGTCCAAACGGACCAATTTGTGCCAAAAGGCACTGCTGTTCTGCTGCAATAATTGGAGAGAAATTTTGCTCTCCGCGATCGCGGAGATGGCCATGCGATCGCGTAAGGGAGAAATCCTGAGCTCTGCGATCGCGAAGTAAAGCGTGCGATCGCGTAAGTCTGGGAGAGTAAGCATCGCGATCGCGTGAGGTTTTATGCGATCGCGTAGGGTATTTGGTCGGAAGCAGTGCGGTCGCGTGGCGAGTGTCGCGATCGCGTAGGTTAATCTGGGAGCCGGCCGAGTTTGTTCTTCGCTATCGCGTGCGTGTTATTGCGATCGCGTAGGGTCGCTGAGTTGTTCACTGCGATCGCGTCCAGAATCACGCGATCGCGTAGAGGAAAATTTAGGCCGACCATATTTTGTGCATCGCGATCGCAAGCCCAATGCTACGATCGCGTAGAGTAAAATGGCCTGGCAGTGACTTTAAGTCCAGAACATTTCAGTCGCGGCCTATCACACCAAAACCGCCATTGTTGAGCTCCAAGAGAGGATTTTGAAGGGGAAACGCTGTGATATCATCGGGAAATCATCGGGGTTAAGTTTCTAGACCTTAATTCGTTGGTTTATCATGAAATCCATGATTATTTCACTGAAATTGGAAGATTAAAGGTGGGTTTGAGCTCTAGGCCTAAATGTTAGAAAATCTTCGATTTGAATGGGCAAACGGAGTCCGATTTCGATAAAGTTTATATGCACGGACTCGTATTGAGATAAGGAACCCGAAAATATAATTTTCGTGATTTTTCGATAAGCGTACCGAAAGTCGGGTTTTGGCAACTTGTGGGTTTTGGTGCATTTTGAGTTATTTTGATTGGGTAGTGCCCAATTGGCCTATTTTGATGTGATTCTATTGATTTTTATCAGATACTACACTTGTGGAGGCCGACATTCGCGGCAAGAGGGTTATTTCTTAGCGGTTTCGTACCAGAATTGAGGTAAGTGGCTTGTCTAACCTCGTGTGGGGGACTTTCACCCCTAGGATTTTATGTGATACTTTAAATGCCTTGTACGCGAGGTGACGGGAGTGTACATGCGCTGGTTGTTGAACACATACTTTACTTAAATTGTTCAATGAGTGATATTCCTATTTTTAGCTGTTAAATTCGATATTCCTACCCGGTAGCAGTTAGAAAAGCATGATTAGGTAGTATTTGACTGTCTAGTTGCCTAATTGTCTTACTTGAGTTTTCTTGATAATCGCTGGCGCTGTTTATCGGCGAAGTTTTGTGGACTGCGGGTTCAATTCCCGGAGATCCCAGGGCTGTGGGTTCGATTTCCAGAGACCCGGAATGATATTGTTGTGGACTGCGGGTTCGATTCCAGGAGATCCTGAGATTTATTGAGATGTGGACTGCGGGTTCGATTCCCAGAGATTCGAGATTTATTGAGATGTGGACTACGGGTTCGATTCCCAGAGATTCGAGATTTATTGAGATGTGTACTGCGGGTTCGATTCCCGGAGATCCTGAGATTTATTGAGATGTGGACTACGGGTTCGATTCCCGGAGATCCTGAGATTTATTGAGATGTGGACTACGGGTTTGATTCCCGAGATCCCGAGTTATTGGTAGGGACTACGGGTTTGATTCCCGAGATCCCGAGTTATTGGTAGGGACTGCGGGTTCGATTCCCGGAGATCCTGAGCTATTGAGATATTATTGAGACATGGGTCGCGGGTTCGATTCCCGGAGACCCAGGGGTGCTGTTAATGGGACTGTGGGTTCAATTCCCACAGGTCCTGGACTTGTTTTATTGAGTTGGTTATTTGTTGTTAGCTTAATTGTAGACGATTGTAGTATTTACTTTATTGCTGTTATTTCAGTCTTATTCTTATTCGAACTGCTTGATATTATTATTATCATTATGTTATTATTTCTCGGTAGGGCCCTAACTTTCCTCGTCACTACTCCATCGAGGTTAGGCTTGGCACTTACTAAGTATTGCCGTGGTGTACTCATACTACTCTTCTGCACACTTTTGTTGTGCAGATCCAGGTACATCAGAGCAGGCTCGTGCTAGGTGATTCCGCAGCTTTCTGGGAGACTTCGAGGTATAATCTGCTACGTCCGCGGATCCGGAGGCTTCCTTTCTATTCTAGTAGTACTAGTTGGCATTTTTCCTTCATTTCGTTGATAGATACTCTTTACACATTGAGCCACAGTTGTATATTCTCTTTTAGTCTGTGTTACCGTGGGATTCCGGATCTTGGTAGTGTTTTATTCATTGTGTGACGGATGTATGTGCCAAGCGGCACAGATTACATATCATTTTATGCTATTTTTCCGCTGTTTCTTATTTAAGTGTTTATAACTTGTATATTCCGCAACGTGTTAGGCTTACCTAGTCGTGGGGACTGGGTGCCATCACGACATGTTCACAATTGGTGAACTAGGGTCGTGACAATTATTCAGACTAACATAACATAACATATTTATCGAAATAACCGGGTATATATGCTAACATATAAAATTAATACTAAATATCAAATAAAACAAACCGAGTATATAAAATAAACAAAATTAAACACTAACATAACCAAAATTCAAACGGAAAATACTATATGAGTTTCGACATCAACAAAAATTGAACATACCTCGATGTAAATTTTGCAACCAAACATGGAATCCAAATTTTTTTTTGAGTATGGGACCTATACCCCTTGCTCTTAAAGGAACGGGTGAGACCAGAATTTTTTTTTATATCGATGAAGGAGTGGGGGGGGGGGGGATCAGATTTGTTAAAGAACGTATTTTAATGGAGTTTATATGTGGGGAAGAAGATGAGTCGTATTTTAATACTGCATTTCGCAGTTCAATAATGTGATTTACAATTCGCATCACTATAGTGCGAAGAGTCAGGGAATAAATTAATTTTTCGGAAAAGGTCCAAATACCCCGGTACTTTGCGAAAAGGGCCAAATATACCCCTCGTTAAAAGTTTGGCTCATATCCAACCTTACCGTTGCACTATTGGCCCGGATACCCCCCTGAACTTTAAACAGAGCCAAATAGCCCCTTGGACTTTACGATAAGGCGTATATATAACCCTCGTTTTTAACAAAATATTGTCTTTTTGTAAAAATATATTTGTAAAAGCTGAAAATATTTTGTTGAAAATAATTTCTTCAGTTCTTAAAAAACGAAAATATTTTGTTAAAAAATAATTTTTTTTCTGTTTTTAGAAAAAAAAAACATTTTTTACAAATTTGTTTTCAGTTTTTTCGGGTTTTTAAAATAAAAACATTAAAAAACTGAAAAATGAAGAAAAAAAATATTTTTCAAAAGCGAAAATAATTTGTTGAAAATATTTTATTCAATTTTTAAAAAATAAAAATATTTTGTTAAAAACTGAAAATGTTCTAATTCCTCTGTTTTTATATTTTTTTCCAGTTTTTACAAAAAAAATATTTTGTTAAAAAAATAATTTTTGTAATTTGTTTAAAGTTTCACAAAAAGAAATGTCCTTTTCTTTTGGAAATGTTCTAATTTCTTTTTGTTACACCTTAAAAAAATTGCAAGAGTCATTTTTTTTAACAAAATGTTTTTTTGTAAAAGCTTTAAAAATATAGGAATTAAAACATTTTCAGTTTTCCAAAAATATTTTTATTTCTTAAAAACTAAATAAAATATTTTCAACAAATTATTTTCGCTTTTGAAAAATATTTTTTTTCTTCATTATTTAGTTTTTCAAAACTTTTTTTGTCAAAATTGGAAAAACAAATTTGTAAAAATTATTTTTTTTGTTGTAAAAAAGGGAAAGAAAATCATTTATAACAAAATATTTGTCGTTTTTTAAGAACCGAAGAAATTATTTTCAACAAATAATTTTCATTTTTTTTAAAAAAAAAAAGAAATTCTTAAAAAACAAGGGTTATATATAGACCTTATCGTAAAGTCTAGGGGGGTATCCGGGCCAATAATGTGACAGCAAGGTTGGATATGTGCCAAACTTTTAATGATGAGGTATATTTGACCCTTTTCGCAAAGTATAGGGGGGGTATTTGGATCTTTTCTGTTAATTTTTTAATATTTCATATTTCTATATTGCAAATTGTATTAACGGCAAAAATTCTGTTAATGTAATTATAAAACTGCAAAATATATATTAAAATAACTTTTTTAATATTAAAAATATATTTTATGTATAATAAAGCATAATTAAGTTGCGGACTGCTAGAACAGCGTCACATCACATGCCTTAGTGGCCCATTTCGTATTTTGCTTTTTACTATATTTGAATAGTAATCGTTTGGACACTTTTTCTGACTTTCCTTTTTAGGTATTGTAATCGTTTGGACACTTTTTCTGACTTTCCACTTTAGGTATTGTAATCGTTTGGACACTTGTGCCTCGATTTTAGCATTTTCAAAAGACGTATCGAGGTCAGAAATCTTATCTTCTGGGCCATTATTGAGATTTTAGTGCTATTATTATTGATGTTGGTAGAAAGGTGTAGCGCTGGACATATATCGGAATTGATCGGCATAATTGATCGGTCAAATTGATGTTGGTAGTAAGGTATAATAGCGCTGGACATATATCGGTATAATTGATCGGTCGAACCGATAAAATTCTATTGAGTTATTCATATTTGTTTATTGAATAAATAGTTCCATATTGATTTAATATAATTTGATTATCGGAATATTTTTTCGGGTCTCGATTTGTTTAATTTTACTAATTGTTTAACCGATAGGTTATAATTTAACAAAATTACAATTTTAATCACCAAATATATAAAGCTACCTTATGATGTCATTCCCTCATTCTTTCAATCATTTTGTAGTTACTCTTCATCTTCGTATCTTAATCCTTAGAGTAAATTGTAGAATTTTCTGGATTTTAGTTATTCAATAAAACTGTTAAGATATTGAGTTTTAAACTTTAAATAATTAATTGATAAGATATTTTGTTTTTCTATTTATTTATTTTGTTGTATGGATTTTTTAACTTTTACAAGATTAGAATTTTGTTATTTTGTGTAAATTATGCCCGTCTACAGCGAGATAGTTAGTACGATTAGACTGTTAAATGTTTTGTTTCTTACTTATACTAACTTATAACTTTGAAAATGAGATTTTTAGATGCAAAGAAAGTTTTCTTTTTTAAAGTTGAAATTTAATCCTTTTTTTATAAAAAAAAGTTACAGTTCCTTTCTTTTAACAATATGATTCTATAATAAAATATGAACTTTTTAAATATTTTTTATTCTTATCGGATAAATCGATAACCGAATTGATAAGAATGAATATCTTATAAATTAGTTTAGCATATTTATAAACAGGGGCGGACCTAGGTGGAAGGTAGAGGGGTCACGGGCACCCGTTAAGCTCAGGAAAAAACATGTATGTATATATACATATGTAGGCTTTATACATGGAGAAACAATCATATATTTTGTTAGGCACCCTTAGTCTCAAAGGTTCGTTTAGGGCATTGGTCGCATTTGCGACTTAAACTTGCTCTTCTGCTTGGACACAGGGATCGATCCCTAGCACCAGGAATTACTTAAATTTTTATTGAAGGATCTATAAGCCCAGAATTTTTTTTTTGGCTTTTTTCCTTTCGTTTGAGGTCTTTTATTTTTTAATTTTTTCTTTAGTTTCCACCTAAAATTCCCTTTCTTATGATAAAACTTCTCCCTCAAAAAATCCCAAACTCTTCTCTATATTAAAAATTGAAGCTTAGCGCTTATCATAATTATCAAAGTCTTAAGAGAGTTGCACATCAAACTTTGTAGCTAATAATTCGCATGAATCATGACTATGATAAATATAATAGTACCCCCGTCACTTCGAAATTCTGGATCCGCATCTGTTTATAAACCTAACCAATATGCCTAACCGATCGATTTCCCTAGAAAGGTCTTAGACCTTATATGACGAAGAAAAGTTTGCACTTTATTTGTTCTCATATGCATCGGACCCATGAGTGGACCTTAGTGCATTTTTGAAGATTTTAGTGTTATTATTGATGTTGCAACAAAAAAGGAATGATAGGAGTTATGGGAAAAGAATATTAACGAGTAATGCATGTGCCTGCTGTCCGCAAGCTAATCTACAGTATGAATCTTTGACCCTCAAGGACAGATGTCTTTGGTTAAGTTATTGTGGCGGCGAAAAGATATTGTGGTTGTGTTGATGTACAATTTTCATCTAGTGGTGAATAAAATCCTTTTAATTAGAAAACTTAAATATACGACGAGGTATTGTAAATAATAAAGTGGTCTTGTTACCATGATGAAGTGAAATTCATCCCTTTGTCGCTTCAATTTGACAAAAAAAAATCTTGGTTTCAAAATAACAGTCAAAGCTCAAAGTAAAACAATTTCTGGATTGCTTTAATCCTATTATTGAAGTAGAACACTTAGCAATCACTGTTTCAGATCATTCTCCATTATTTGTCAAAGTGTTCTAGTTCCAAACTACACTCCATGGCATGTATCATGTCAGAGGTGGTGGTGGAGTAGAAGGTAAGAGTTCCACTGAATTTAATAACTCTAGTCCAAATAGCTTCTATTTATATTAAAATGTTTATTTAATATGTAAAATTTATTAATTTATAACTCAATAACTTAGAAGGCTAGAACCCATATCTCATATACTTTTAACTTTGTGATTTGATTTGATTAATGTGGTGTGGCGATTTCAGCAAAATTGAAGCAAGTGGCCAGGAAGCTAAGTATTTGGTTATGGATGGAGTTATGTTATCTAAATGTCAAGGAATGGAAGCATAAAAATATGGTTCAGCATACATAAATGGAGATGATCATGTAGGGTGATTACTATAATGATACTAGTAAATATATCATTCATTACAGAGTGTTACTATAAAGAAAATCTTTCACCGCACATACTTTCCATTGCCGTCCATTGCATATTATTACTGAAAAATAAGGATAAATAAAATCGTTAGACATGCCAACGTACGTAGTAAACCACATTTTGGGTTTGGCTTCTTTAATTAAGATCGTACACTTGGGTATTGAAACTTTATTAAAGCACCTAATGTTAACTGTAAGCAATATCCATCAAAAAGCATCCGTTTCTTTCCTCTTGTTGTTTTAATGGAGATGTACTCTTCTCTTTATAATCTAGTTTCGTTACTATTCTTCTTATCCTCCCTCGTCACTCATTCTAGTTAGACAATCGAGTCGAAACAAAAAGCAAAGGCTGCCACCAGGTCCGTGGAGACTTCCTATTATTGGAAGTCTGCATCACTTAATGGGAGGAGGACTTCCACATCACATTCTCACTAGTTTAGCACAAAAGTATGGACCTCTTATGTACTTGCAACTTGGGTGTATACGGTCAAAATCTAAGAGCCTGATTTCGAAGTCTTAAATCGGCTATGAGTCCGAGTTGGGGCGACTCGAAGGCGAGGTCGGACCTGGCTGAAGGACACACACCTCGGGAGAGCAGATCGAAGGCTTGGCACAACGTATATCGAGGGCAGCACAATCTCGAAGATACTCAAGAAAGACTGGGAATTTCTCAAGGACACGTGGGTCAGATCATAAATTAGAGGATAAAATTTGTACGAAATGGTACAGGTCCGTACTAGGTTGTTATACACCTGTACTAATAGATTTCTTTACCATAATTAGGAATGTGTTATATTGGGGTTTTAACGTCTTATATAAAGGGGACCCCAACCATTTGTAAGGATCATCTCACATTATTCACTGCAATAGCACATTCTATTCTGCTTTCCTTATTTAACGTGCTCAACAATTATTTTTCAGCTTTATTGTCTTTAATTTATTGCTCATACTTTATTGTTCTTAGCTGAGTTTGAGATCCCTAGGATAATCAAGCTCGAGGCCCCTATTGCTCGAACAACACTAATTTGGTTCATTAGTTCTTCTTACTTCAGCTTAACATTACTTGTATAACCACTAGTATTAGAATATATCACATATCTTTAAAACCTTAAATTATCTTTAATTGTTACTCAGGTTTTTGTTGCAAGCTTAGCTAGTCGTCATAGCTCAACTATAGAGTCAGAACATAATTCCTAACACTACCGAACCAGTGGACGCCCAACATGAACCATCGCTAGAAAAGCCTGATGAAAGTGACTCGGGGACTGATCCCACAAGGAAATTGCTCGAGGAACTGACTAAAAGGATCGAGTCAGGAGAAAAGAAGATAAAAGGAATGTTTCAAGGCGTAATGCATCTCGGATTGATCGAAGAGTAGATCGAGCAAAATTTCTTGGGGACTTGTGGACAAACCCGGGGTTAAATAGGCGCTCGGGATCGGTGGAGGCGCCCACATTAGCAGAATACAACTTCAATGTCGACTCCTCGAGTATCGTATCAGCCATTGGCAAAATTAGAGATACTAGATGGCCCAAGCCTATACAGACCAACCTTCTCTAAGGAACCCCAACTTAATATGCAAGTATCATGATACTCACGGACATAAGACATATGATTGTAGGCATTCTAGAGAGGAGGTAGCCCGATTGTTCAACGAGGGACACCTTCGTGAATTTCTCAACGACAGATCCAAGAATCATTTCCAAGAAAGAGATACAAACAGGAAGAATGAATAAGGAGAACCTCAACATGTCATTCACATGATCATTGGTGGAGTTGACGTCCCACAAGGACCTATATTCAAACGCACCAAAGTGTCCATCACAAAGGAGAAATGGATTTAGAGCTATGTGCCCGAGAAAGCTCTATCATTTTGTGACAAAGAAGCAGAGGACGTATCTTAGCCGCACAACAATGCCGTGATAATCTCTATCCTTTTAAATAAAGTTCAAGTTAAGCGTGTTTTAATGGATCCAGGTAGCTCTACGAACATAATCAGATCGATGGTTGTGAAATAACTATATCTTCAAGATCAGATTGTACCTGCCTCCCGAGTATTGAATCGCTTCAACATGGAAAGTAAAATAATGAAAGGTAAAATTATCTTGCCGGTAAATGCAGCTGGGACCATACAAGACACTAGGTTCCATGTCATCTAAGGTGACATGAGGTATAACGCACTCCTCGGAAGGCCGTGGATACACAACATGAGGGAAGATCCTTCGACTCTCCATCAGATGATCAAGTTCTCGGCAGAAGAAGGAGTGGAAATAACTAAGGAACTGAGCAGTAGTGACGAGCTGAGAAAAGTAGTCCAATTATTTATTTTCACAATTTACAATAAACATGAATAAAATAGGTAAATTTCATAAAACCAACAAATATCACAAAGAAATCTATAGGTAAGTGCAGCAACAACAAAAGTAAATGCAACCTCATAGCAATGTCAGTCCATCAATCAGCACTCGCACTCGTACTCAACACTCCACACTCAATACTCTGCGCTCACTTGGGGTGTATACAGACTCCAGAGGGGCTCCCAAAGCCCAAGCGCTAAGCACGGACAACTCACGTGCCATCATATCAATACCTGGATTCGCACGGTCAACTCACGTGCTACGCGGACAACTCACGCGCTATGGTATTAATACCTGGACCCACACGGTCAACTCACATGCTACGCGAATAATTCACGCGCTATGGTATTAATACCCTCAC
The DNA here is from genome assembly GCA_032618575.1 of Nicotiana noctiflora. Classification (NCBI taxonomy): domain Eukaryota; kingdom Viridiplantae; phylum Streptophyta; class Magnoliopsida; order Solanales; family Solanaceae; genus Nicotiana; species Nicotiana noctiflora. Next base: position 105,932 of record JASVEL010012585.1, read on the forward strand.
AACCAGGCCCTCGGCCTCAGTCAGCGAATAACAGATACTGAGGTAAACAAGTACAATAATTTATATGACTGAGTACAAATAAAGTGAGCATGAAATAATTAAGCCTAAGCATGATCTCTAACTTAAAGCCAGACAAGTTCAACAACAAGTAACTACGTAAACACAGATGATGGCTATAAGGCCTCACGGGATGGACCAAGTCTCAATCCCTCGCAGTGCACACCCACACGCCCGTCACCTAGCGTGGGTATCATGACCAAACAATCACATGATATTAATTTCTCCAGGTTTATACCCTCAAAGCCAGAGTTAAAACTGTTACTTACCTCAATAACGTAAAATCCTACTCCAGAATACCCTCGTCTCTGGACTCGGTCTCCCCAAATTCCAAATCTATATAAAATCAGAATTATACTAATATTCATATCCTGAAATAATAATCCTAGAGTATATGATAGAGTAGTACGATACAATGATTTATAAATCCAACATTCTGAAATTTGAAAACACCTTAATTGCTCACTAACGTTGACTACTAATCACTTTTATACCAATTATTATGTTCCACCATCATTACTGTAACTATGTATATTCTCATTGTTACTTAATCAATTGTGAAACAATATTAAATCTATTAGTTAGAACAACTAGAGACCGAAACTGTTATTAACATAAGAAATATTTGTCCGCAAGATGCTATGAATTCCAGTTCTCAACTTCTCCGCAATTATATGGAATGTGTATTATCGTAGTAGAATCAATGTAATACCTGATAGATTAGTTTCTCCACCAAAGGATTCTCGTAATTAACTATCCAAAAGACTCTTGAAGCTTATCGCCAACCTCTTTTTGCCACTGTCAATGTATTAGTTCATGATATTTTCAATGTGTTATTTTTAACTCTTAATTAACCAAGAATTCAACATTTTTAAACCCCTAGGTCAAATGTGACAGCACATATTTTAAGAGAATGGTCTTGGCCCACTCCTTTTTCTTTAATAGTCTTAAGCAAAATTACAAAATTTAACTACTAGCCCTTTATTTAATATAATATATTATATATCATAATAAATTTAATTTCACTAGCTTAGTATTTGACCTAATAATTATAAATTAAATTATTCTCCACTTTTCACAACTAATAAGTATATTAACAAAAATGGTTTTTATTTTTAAAAATTTTGGACGCACTCATAAGTCAACTTCAGATTGACCTTTCTAAATTAGCTTTCTAACTAAGAGACTAAGTGATCATTCACTCCAAAATAACACGGAACCCAAACTTACCAACAAGATACAACTCAATACAGATGAACAAAAAAAAAATAGAAATGAGATAAACGAGGCTACAACTCTTAGAACGACTAACCGGGTTGTTACACGAAGGAAAAGAAGGGAACTCCCTATCTCCTCGTACCTTCCTCGTTCTCAAGAAGCCCGATGCTATCGAGTCAACTGCTCAAGAGAAATGTACACCCGGTAACGGGAATAGCCCTCGAACTCAAGCAAAAACGGATTTATTTTCTTGTTGATAATATAGATTGCATCGCTTAGTCCCGTTTAAGATATAATAGGGATTCCACCAAAAGTCACCACACATAGGCTGAGCAATAGTCTCGGTCTTAAACCAGTAAAATAAAAAAGGAGCCCCCAATTTGAAATGTTTGGTATCAACATCCCGTCAATAGGATGTACAAAGAATGAATAGGTAAAATAACGAAAGGCCTATATTGATGATATAACTAGTTAGGTCCTTGTGCACAGAGGGCCATTTTTGTTCATTTGCAGGAAACAGTCAACATTTTGGGGCAATACGACACGATGCTCAACCAAGAGAAATGTGCCTTCGAAGTTGGCAAGGGTGAGTTTCTCGAGCTTCGTGGTGTCAAATCATCCCTGACCAGGTCAAGTCTCTCGAAGATATCATGGTCACGAATAGCAAGATCTCAGAGTCATTGGTAAAGGCTCTTACGAGCTCGACACAATAGAATCTCGCAAATGCTCATGATCTCGAAAATACCCTTTGTTACATGAAGGCTGTAGGTTGTAAAGCATGCGTTGCACTCTTTTTACCTTGGCTAGGATTTTGTCCCAACTGGAACCGGCAAGGTTTTTAACAAGGAAACAACTATGTGCTACATAAGGAATATTCAACAAAGTATTCAAGGCTTCTTCTCAATCAACCTCGCGTACTGGGGGGCATCACCCTTGGAGGTTATATTTTCAAGGGAAATACACCATTTCTAAGAGAACCTCAATAGGAAAAACTTTGTAATGGATCAAATGGTAGAATGAACCGTGTCCATATAGTAGTTAATCCCCGACAACAAAGCATGTACACATGTACCAACTTTGTTAATATAAAAAACACTTGGGGTTTTATAAAAGTCTACTATTAAACGAACTCTACATCCTATGGGAAACGACTTAAGAGCTAAAACATAGAAGCATTTCAAATACTCGAGGACTGCCATAAAAAATTCAAATTAATAAGATCTCAAAGAGGAACCCCCTAGAAACAAAGGCCAAGACCAATATTCTCGGGGACTAACTTCTCGAACAAGTTTGAAAAGTTATCAGGAATCAATTCCAAGTGACATACCCAAAGGCTATGGCCATAATAAAGACTACGGTCATATAAAGGCTACGACAAAATAATGCAGCTCGGAGACGTCCGACTTCCACTATAAACTAAATGTCATCAAAGACTTCATAAAAACCAATTAAATCAGGCTACCCTCGGCAAAAGAAAAATATAACAAAAAATCCAAGGGCTTCGATAACATCAGCCTTCGAAAATACCTCAGAGGTATTCGATTATGTTTACACAAATAAATTGCTAATAAGGTTCCAATATGTCGAATCTTCCAAAAACCTACGGGTGCAAAAAATAGATCTAAGGCATAATTAAGTTTTCACTTAGTCTTTTAAGCAGAAATGAGGAAAAAGTTATACACCCATTCTAAGAGCCCAAGGGCCAACTTAAAGAGCCTAAGGGTCGATACATAAGAGCCTAAGGGCCAATCTCGAAAGGCTTAAGGGCCAAAAACATATAGTTCGATATTTCTCTTTCATTTCAATCTGGACTCGAGGTTCACAATTGATCGATTTAAACTTAGCTCAAAAATTATTATACATATCGATAAAGATGTAAGGGTTTATAATACCTTGAATCAATCCTCAAACTAATCTTTCAAACAAATTCTTCCATAAATAAAGGCAATGTTAAAACCATTACTAACCAAAGACGATGTAAAAAGTTCCCTTCGTATTTCCAAAAGATGATTACGAGAAATATTTAAACAAGGGAGGCTTACAAGGAAACAAAATAAAATAACCCGAAACTACTTTAGTGTCACATCCTTAGTAGCTGCATCTTCAAGAGTCGCACCTTTGAGAGCCTCATCCTTGGGGATTTCATCCCCGTCTCCTTCACTTTCAAAGATACTGGCTGAATCATTTTCATTAGAAAGAAAGTCGGTTACTCTACTTCCAAAATCTTCTTCGCTTCAATATTGGCTGAAAGATCGAAGGCGTAAGCATATATCTCCTCGAGGGTCATACTCCGGGATTGTAAGTTGCTGCTTCTGGTATTTTCGTACCTTTGTTGAGGAGCCTGCAGCTGTGGTCTGCAAAAACGAGGTAAGAGATTACAAGTGCAGTCAGAAGTACAACGACCAGGGCTCTAGGACTGCTGAAGCGGACCATATATGCGGAGAATTGAGCGCATGTGCGGTTCCTAGAAAGTTAATAAGATTTCGCATGTGCGGAGCCCAAGGCGCCATTGTTGTCCATGATCGCTGTTGCAGAAATTACTCGGAAAAAATATAAAATTTTGATGGTTTGAAGCTCATATCACCAAATATGATTTTTGGCTCGAAAGAAGGCTATTTTGGGTGGACTTTAAAGAGGAAATCAGTGGGTAATGATTACTTATCCATTTCTAATTGTATTCCATTAATCTAATCTTAATTTTGTCATTTAATTTCGGATTTGGGATGAAAACATGGGAGAAAAGAGGAAAATTTCCCCAACATAAAATGTGAGTTTTGAGGAAGATTTTGGTGTCGAAATTTGATGATTTTTGTTCGAGTGTGCGCGTGAGTGAATGGATGTTCATAATCTGTTACTTTTACCCAATTTTAGACGTGGACCGGGGGAGGATTTTTGGGTGTTTTTCTATTTTCTTACCTTAGCTTCGATTCCTTTATCTACATATGCCTAAGGGAAAAATGTAAGAGCCATTGTCGCCAGCCCGCATAAAAGGCTGCATCAGCCCAGAGCGTAATAGCCATTATTTCCAGCCCACAAAAATCTAAAAACTTGGTGGTCAATGTAGCTCGATTTAAAATCTAACTCAGAGATTGATCCAAAAATAGTTAAATACATATGCCTAAGGGCAAAACGTAAGAGCCATGGTCCCCAGCCTAATGAGCCTCAGGGCCATACACACATATAAGGTTGCTTCAACCCAAGGGGTAAGAGCCATCATTGCCTGTCCGTGGAAACATAAAGGTTTGAGGATTAAATGAGCCAGAGTCAAAACTCGACTCAGAGACTAAACCCAAAACTTCTGATCAAAACATGTTTAGAAACAAAAGCGTAAGAGCATGAATGCCAGCTTATGTTAAAGGTCACATCGTCCTAGGGCGTAGAGCCTACATGCCAGCATAATAAGCCTTAGGGTCATATCATAAATCTAAGGATTCCTGCCAAATCAATGACCAGTTCGCCTGGCCGAATTTGAGACAAAAATAGATACAAAATAAATAAAGCCGCAAGGTTTTTGTTTTATACATATATATATATATATATATATATATATATTAAAAAGTGCAATCTCCATCTATAAATATGCTTTGAAAAATGCCATATACAGAAGGCAAAATCTACGCCTTCACTCTCCAAGTGGGCTATGACCTACCGGCCTCATTTTTGCTCTCTTTAGTGTCAGACAACAGCATCCGAGCATCATGCTCATCCTCTCTCACTAGAGCCAACTCTTCGGAGAGAACAAAATCCCTAGCACAGTCTCCTCGAGAGTCTTTCTTCGAGCCCTGCAATGAGCATATTCTTTTATCCTCTCCTCACGGTCGAGGATCCTTCTTAGTTCAACATGAGCATCAGTAGCATCCTTCAAATAGATTGCCATCTCTTGTTCAAACTTAGTTTGGCTTATTGTAGCTTCAGCCGGGGCATCAATAATCTCAGCCCTTACATTCAAAATTTCAAACTAAAGATTTGTCATCGTATTTACTTTAACCAAAGCATTGTCGCGAGCTAAGCAAAGTTGGGTCTCAAAGGCAAGAGTTTTAGCTAGAGAACTCTTCTCCTCTAAATCTTTGACCTCTACCTGAGCTCTTAGATCATTGGGTTTCGCGCTCAGCTTGACCAGCCTCACCCCGAATGCGATCTAGGCTCTCCATCTTTTATGCAGCTAAGTAAATAAAGCATTAGTGTCAGAAGTGAGTAGGCGGAAGGCATACACATCGGGGACAGAATGTTACCTGCTCCTTCAGGTATCTCTCACAATTCAGGCTCCAGCTCACTTCGTGCTGCAAGTGTGCAACCTCGACTTCCTTTTCATCGCAAAGAAGCCTAAGGGATCTCTCCTCACCCAAGCTTACTGCAGCTTATCTTCTCTATGAAGCAGCTGGGACTTAAGCTCGTCAAAGTCCTGTAAAATAAAACCTAATAAGGGAGAGAAAATGTGAAACTCAAAGGGCCTATGCCAAAACTCACCATGAAGTGAAGTTGTTGGGCTTCCTCGAAATTCGAATACACATATATTAATCTAGCTCCTTCAGCTCTGAAAGACTCAACTCCAATCGAGGCGCGATCACTCGAAATATGTGCCTCGGGTTTCTGGTATCCCTCAAAGTACTGTCAGTATAAAAAGAAGATGACGAAAATGGAGAAAGCCAGAATTAGGATCATGGGTGCGGTGGGCTTAAGTTATTCTTCCACTCTGGTGCCTTGGTCCAGTTTTGCCTTGCTTTGAGAGTCGTCGCCCTATAAAGACATCTTCCACTTATTAATATTATTTTGTAGATCAGAAGCGAGCAACCCCTCCCACTCTATAAAGGAGCACTGCCTCACCTCGGTAGTGTATGGCCCCGTAAAATTTTTGTGCATAAAACCTAGTAGATGTGGTGTCATGGTCCGAATGATGTGTTAGGAATGCGTAGAATTCTTCGCGGCGAGCTTGCTCGCCGCGGTTCGGACCCTTGGTAGTGATTTAAGTTTTAAAAATGTAGAGAAATAATTTTTCCGAAAAAGTGTCAAATATGCGGTCAAGAATGCGACCGCAGAATCAACATGCGGACCGCATTCTGACCGCAAATCGTTCCAGAGAGTTGCCCAAAATCGTGTCAAAAGTGCGGTCGATATGCGATCGCATGTCAAATCTGCGGTGCACTTTTGCGACCGCAGAATCAACATGCGGTCCGCATAGTGACCGCATTCCTTAACAGAACCTGCATAACTTTGAGGCCATTTTTGCGGTCACTTTGCGGACCGCATGTGGATTCTGCGGTCGCATAGTGACCGCATAATTGACCCCGGCCCAGATTTTTGTAACATTTTGACCCGATCTCTTCTTTAATATAACACCTTTCTTCTTCATTTTATCATATCACCTCACCAAAATTAGAGAGAGAAGAGAGGGTTTTTAGAGAGAGAAATCTTTCATCTTCAAAGATTGTTCCAACTATTTAATTCCAAGGGATCCTAGGGCAAGGATTCAACTTCCCCAATATTTTCAAGGTAAAAACCCTAACTATTTTCTTTGATTTTCAGTTTTAATTGGGTAAAGAGAGGTTTGCATATAATAGCTTTTAAAAATAGAATTTTTACACTCATGCATGATTATTGAACTTGATTTCTAGTAAAAAGAAGTGAGTAGAAGTAAGAGTCTTCAAGAACAAGGTTGGAAAGAGTAGGATATCTTGGGTAAGCATAAAGTAGGAGGAAAAATCATCACCAGGTATGTATGGCTAATTTTGATTCTTGTAAAATCGCCCATATGTGTGAAATTGTTTGGCATGTGTTAATTTGAGAGATTTTATGTGATTTTTCGATATCATTGTTGGGTATACAATTGATGATTGAACTACATGTGGTATGGTATGAAATGTGAATTGAAAGATAAAAAGGTAATCGAGGTTGGTAAAGAATTGGGAACAACCATTGTGATGGCACATTTGGCTTATTGTGGAAAGACTTTGAAACACCTTAATTGTGGTGAATTGTTGAACATGATTATGTGGGCATTTTCGATTTTGGAATACTTGTAACATGGTTGTGATATTGAATTGAGAAGAAATTGAGAACATGAACCAATGTGTAAGTTGCT